>JAJMLM010000201.1:0-159743 GCA_030569635.1 Pichia thaimueangensis | reverse complement strand
TGATGTTGCAGAGAATTATAATTTAAATAGCATTTTAGACTTTTTGATTTACTCTTACAACTTTAGCAATAATAGTGGTGCTTTTTCTACCATTTCTCAGAGGTAGTGATGTGACTGGATTGGCCGGAACATTAGCGTCTTCCAACATGATTATCTTTGATAGTTCTCTTCCAGAAGATACTGATCCCTCTGGCCCAATAACTAATGTTTTTGTCTTTGACTTTTATGATTTTTCTGACTCCACATTTACTTCTACGGATGATTCCGACTCTGTACCAGATGCCGCTAAATTAAAGAAACAATCCATTGAAATTGCCACAGCCGCCGCTGTTACTATTGCAACCACATATCCTGGGATTGTTTGCAACATTTGAATCAAAACTGGCAAAACTCTTAAAGATACTAAAAAAAACATTGTAACTAAGACCACTTCCAATTCTTCCTCTTTTTCAATTGAAACCACCCCATGTACCTCAGACACACCATCACCTCAAGCAAAAACCCTTGAATGGACAACTACAGGCGTTTCTTGCTCCACTTGTGAAGTTTTTATATTCCAAGATGCAGCCTTTAAAAAATTTGGTTTTTTCTTATTGAGCTTCAGTGGTGCTTTATTCATTATAATATAAGTAATTTGGTGATGTCAGTTTTTGCAAATATAACATTTTACCTGTTGTACTTTACAGTGAATTGATTTTGATTTATCTTTTAAAGTGAAATGTGGTTTACACACTGCTGTTCCCTTGTTTACTTAACTACTTACTTTTTACAAACTATTTATGTAATTATTATTTGATTAATTTTTTTTGTTTACCACAACCGTTATGGAAATATTATAAATTGTTACTTCGTGTTTCCTTGTGCATATTCTTTTGCCGTTAATTTACCACCTACTAGTTGTTTAAGCCTCACATCGTATTCAAGTGTTGCATGGCTTAAATGTTTTTGATAGATCAGAGAGAAGCGGGTCAAGCGGGTGGTTGCTCCCTGCTTTGGCTTTTTCCGGTCAAGGGGAAAGTAGAAAGGGGAGATTTGGACTTTGTTGTTGTTTAGAGCTCCAGCTATTGTGTTGGATGGTATTTATGATAGACTGTTTTCAAGTTTGGAAATCTACTCCTCAAGTTGGATTTTCTATTCTTGGTGCATATATTTGAGTACACAATAAGATAATCTTGTTCAACATGAAAAATCATGCTGTTTTATTAAGTCACGTGTAAAAAATAATAAGTCTAATATTATCTGCAAGAATTGTACCTTCAACAAAGCCTGGTTAGCTCAATCGGTAGAGCGTTTGACTCTTAAGATTCTTAGTAATCAAAAGGCTGCGGGTTCGAGCCCCGCATCGGGCTTAATATTTTTCTTTTTTGCCTTTTCAAAGTCATTATTTACTTTTAATTTTTATGATTTTTTTTTATACTTTTTGTTACAATATCATCAACAACTTTCGTTAAAAACTATTAAAAATTAAACAAATTTACTCTATACAGAAGGATCTGTTGGTCCATAGAATTCCATTTTAACATTTTCAAATCTATTTTCATTTAAATAAGTTTTGAAAAAATGCATATAATCGTTAGGACCCAATAAATAAACATCATATTGAGCAGGATCTAGATGCTTCAAATCTGTCACATTTAACTTTTTATTTTGGTCAGTAATATATTCGTTAAATTTGAAGCTTGTAGGATATGCATCTGCCAATTTTTTAAATGTATCTTTAAATGGTTCAGAACCAGAAGTTTTGTTGGAATAATAAAGTTCAACATCTTTACCATCCTTTAATGCTGCTTCCATAATGGTAATCATTGGAGTGATACCAATACCACCTGCCAACATTGCCAATTTAGATTTTATACTTTTGGAATCGTATGTGAAAGTTCCTACAGGTGCATGAACGGGTAAAGTATCACCGATTTGAAGCTTGGTATTGACAAATGTGGAAACTTTACCATTGGCAATCTCTCTAACTGAGATTCTATATTCATTATTAACTAAATCATGACTAATTGAATATTCACGAGGATAAATTTTCTTTGAATTAGTATCGATACCCCATTCAACTGTAATGTATTGTCCCGGAATGAATGGTTGTAATTTTGTGCCATCAATAGGGGTTAAATAAACCGAAGTAACATTATCGGCTTCTTTGACTAAATTAACAACTTTAAATTGTTTGGATCCTCTCCATTGCAATGTTTTATAAAGAGATTCCTCTGCATTGATTAATGTTTGGGCCAAATTACCATAAGCTTTAGTTAAAACGCTAACAAAGTGTGCATCAGCTGCGTCACCTAGGCAAACTTGAAATGCGTGAACTAAACATTTACCAACAATTGTATATTGATCAGGGGATATATTTAAACCACAATGTTTAGTAACAATTTGATTGACAAATCCACTAATTGGTGTTAAATCATTTAAGTGTAAGATGTATTGATATAATGAAAATGCCAAAACTTTAGGTTGTTTTCCATTTTTTTGGTTTGTCATGTTAAAATAGGATCTAACCTCTGGATAAGTTTCAAACATGTATTGGTACATTGTTGAAGTAACTGTTACACCATGTTCTTGAACAACCGGTAATAAACTTTGTAAGAATTGGATTTCTACTGGCGTTAATGGAACGATGTCAAAAATTTGCTCTGCTGTCATGGTTATGTGTATTGCTCAACAGGAAACCAAAAGAAGCGACCGTGAAGATAGCAAGTTATTAGTAAATGGATTAAACATGACAGGATTTCTTATCACTTTTAAACTGTTTCTAAATTTTGTGAATAATATGGTTTTACACTTTGAATGACCCAGATACGGCACTAGCAGATTATCAATAGGCAGACCAAATTATATATATATATAATAATTCAAGGCCAAAATCATGCAAAACTTAGGTTCAACAAAAAATTCGGCCCTCCACAAAAGGGAAAATGATCCGACCACATAGAGCACGGCGGAAGGCCCAGACTACCCATTAATCTTTAATTCCAAATTGTCAGCCCATCTGTCCCCAAAGAGAGTCATCAAGAGCCCAGAGATCGCCAATGAAATTGACTCTTTAACATTCGCATTGCTCATCGGTCATGATCAAATAATAGAACCGTTCTTTTTGAATTGTGCAGGCTTGCCAAAGAATAATGTGGTTCTAAACTATTGCAAACTGTTAAATGCAATTCCACGATATTCGCTATTGTCTGTGAAAATTTTGACTTCCGAGATGCATCTGCTGTGTGGAGCAATTAACCAATGACACTGCGGCGAAAGCTAAGCGGCAGAAAATATACAACGACCTCGGGTTATTTTGAATTTTGAACTGACAAGTTGCATATTCATTGGCATCGAGCATACTTCTTAATTCTTAGAATAGATTACTTATTATATTTTTGCAGATGATATATATGTAGTGCTAAGTACTATAGAGTCAGTATAAATAGATTAATGCTTAAACAGCTCTTTCCAATATATTCAAATCGTGTGTGTAGTAAGGAATGACTATAATTGAAATCCAATTGGAAATGATACATGATAATTGATAATAATCGAAACAGATTTCTACTTTTTCACATAATTAAACATTTTTTTTTCATTTTGGTAGTAATCACTTCTTTATGATGTTAAAAAATAGGTTTTATATTATAGTATTTAAAAAACAGTACGACGTTGCTTGTTTGAACAAAAACAAATCGCCTTTTTGGTAGTTTCATTTGGTGTAATCAGCAATCCATTTCTTAGATCATTTGCTAATTGAATTACATTTTCACCATCTTTCATATGAATAGTTGCTGCAGTTGACATAATCGATTTTTCCGATTGAACTCTTTGAATAGGAATATCTATTATTTCCCCAGTTGTGGTTTTAACTTCCTTATCATCGATGATAAACTTTGCCTTTTGTTGTAATTGTGAATCGTCAGCCTCATCATCATCTGTAGTTGAGCAATTACAGTCATCATCGGACATGTTATCTTCGCTAGTTTCATCATATTCACCATCAATATGAACAAAAAATCCGTCTTTCTCATCTTCAGGTACCTTCATTTCCCAACGTTGGAAGGTATCATCCGAAAATAAATCATATAATCCCCATCTAGTTTCAGCACGCGGATCTGTTAATCTCCAAGCAATACGCGCAACCTGTGGAGAAGGGAACTTTTTGGCGTATCTATATTCAGATCCTGGTAATGGATTTTTATACAAACCCAATAAATTCACCTGCGAGCTTGAAGGTGCAACAGAACTAGGAATTGCAGGTAGTTTATGCAACTCAGCGGAAGGAGTTCTGCCCAGTTCAGAATGCGAAGTTGAAGTTGCAGATGAACTTGCTAAATTTGTTTGATGATTATTATTATTATTTGCAGCTCTGATATTATTATTGGCTGTAACCATACTTGATTCAAGTAGGGATCCCGGAGATACTGCAGAACCTGGGGGTGGTACATTTGATGAACGTGCAATTGCAGCGGATGATGGAATTGTAAAATTATTATGACTTGAAGGAATTCTTGAAATAGAGGCAGAATTGTTACCTGAAGAAGATTTGTTGGTAGGTTCTAAAGTTGGTGTACTTTTTGGACTGCTAGGTGGAGTACCAACTAAATTTGTAACCAACTTATCCTTTCTAAAAGTTGGATGACGTGTACTGAAATTTTCATATGACATCTCATAATCTCTGAATTCTTGACATTTTTTATCAGCTTCAATGAAAGGAACATTTTGGTAAAACAAAACAAATAAAATCAGACCCAAAGACCAATAATCCATCAAGAAAGGGTTATATGGAGTACGTTTAGATCTTTCCACACCATTCATTACCTGGACCTCAGGTGGTTGATAAGGTGGAGAACCAACCAATTGTGTACTCAAAGAAATCGGAGAATAGAAATTACCAGGGATTTCATGACCATAATCGGAAACTCCAAAATCTGTTAATTTAACAATACCACTATTATCAATTAAAACATTTTCTGGTTTTAAATCTCTATGAACAACATCATGATCATGCATGAATTTTAAACCAAATGCAATTTGTTTGAAAATAGACAATTTTTCTGATGTTTTATAACATAACCAAGTCTTACTTTCAATTAAAGAAAATAAATCACAACGACAAAGTTCCAAGATCAACCCCCAACCACCAGGTATATCTTGAGGAAATGGTATATGAGAGATTCTCACCAAAGATAGACAATTGACAATGTTGTAACCCGAAGAAATATTTTTATGAATAATAAATTCTTTGGCAGCTCTTGAATAAAATTCATCTGCCTTTTCACCCCTAAATAAAAGTAATTTTTTCAAAGCATAAACATCCTTTGGATTTCCCCTTTTATTGATTTTTTTAATAGAAGCCGAAGCGCCAGAACCAATATTTTTCTCATTTGGAGTCAGCACGTAAGAGTCTGTCAATAATGGATCTGGAATCTTAAAATTCTCTGGCAAATAATCGTTTGGATCAGCAATTGGTTTTGGTAATTGGTTACTTGCATCCTCAACAGCACCATCGATAGTAAATGCACGAGATCTTGTAGCACCATTCCCACCACCATTATTAGCAGGAGATACAGCATTTAAACCGTAAGGATTATAGGTCATCTTTTTTTGAACTTTTGGTACGTCATTAATCGAAGGTAATCCAACCTTTGCCTCTGCTAAAGATTTTTGAATTTCCTCCTTTGTCAGGGGTGTTTGTGGAGATTTAAGAGGTTTAGGGGACTCAACGACATCTTTTTCTTTGTGGAAATGATTACGCAAGCTATGCGATTTTTTCAGTTGATTGACAGAGGAGGTTGATGGAGTTTTAGGAGTGGAAGCAGTTGAATTATGTAGATGAGTATCAGATTTGACAGGTTTTGAAGCTATATTTGTCTTTAATGGTGGAAGTTTTGTATGAGATGCGGATCTTGAGCTTGATGGTGGGGTGGATGTAGGAAGTGGTGTGGCTGCTGGATGTTTAGTTTTTGAAGCTTTTGATGCCAAGTTTGTAGAGGAATGGTTATGAGTGACATGTTCTTTAATTTTGCTCAAAAAATGATGATGCCCATCGTCTTTCTTGTCTTTCTTGTCTTTCTTGTCTTTGGAAGTTTTTATCAGTGCCATTGCTGTGGAACCAGGAGATGCGGCTGATTATGGGTAGATGAGGATAGGAAAATTATGGACGGTCAAACAACTGTGAAGGGAAGGAGGAGTTTATTCGGAGGGAGGAAAAGTTATATTATGTATATCAGGGGCGACCAGGAACAATGGTGTGTGGGGGGAAGGGAGGAAAGAAAGTACAGAATATGGAGAGAGGAGAAAAGGAGAGAACTAATCGTGTGTTCTGAATATTCTGTATTATTGCGGACGGAAAATTGTTAAATTGGCGATGCGGCCACGCTTTTTCTGTTTTGGGGGTTACTATTAATATCGGGATGGAAGGCAGTGTTACACACATATATATATATATGTAGGTTAATGTGGAAGTATACAAGTCTAGAAGTAGAGGTAGAAGTAGAAGTAAATATATTATATACCTCTAGGTACCCTTCTTCAAGCTGTTGAGACGGGCCTGAAGTTCGTCCTCCTCCCCCCCGCCAATGGCCACGGCGGTTCTTGCCGGACCCTCCGTCTCCGCCGTATTAGATAAGGCATTCGAAGTGTTCTTGTTGACCGACAAGTCGCCCAATTTGCCATTCAAATCGATTCCGATTTCATCCAACACCTGTCCAACAACCTCGTTAATCTCCTCCTCATCCTCTTCATCGATTTCATCATCCATTAAATCATCCATCACATCATCAACCATCTCTTGCTTTTGATCAACCATATCCATACTTTTTTGGAAATCATTGGAGATTTTATTTAATTGAGACAGATTCAATGGTCCATTGTTTAAACCATTCAAAATCCTAGTCGCATTGACCATCGAATTGGTCATTTCATTAGAACTACGAATAGTTTGTAATCTTAATGAAATTGCTTGAAGTTGCATCTTCATCTTGTCGAATTTAGCAACCTGTTTCCTTGTACGGATTAAATCTCTCGCCTGAATATTCATAGTTTTCGTCTGTCCCTGTTTGGCAGATTTCTTGATATCAGAAATCAACTTCTTCTCTTGCTGTTGAAGTTTCGTCTTTTCTCGTTCAAGTTCCCTCTGACTACGTTCTAACTGTCTCTGGTTCTTTCTCAGCTGCTCCTGTGGAGTAAGCCTCTTTCCAAACATCCATTGAAACATCTCTGGTTACTATATCTGCCTTGTGCTGTACTATATTTCCTCTCTTCCCCCTCTCTTTAACCCTCTCCCGGCTACCTCTCTATCATCTGCCTCTATCTCCCCTATCTTTCAGAGCCCAGCCGCTAACAAAGAAAATTGACCGCTCGCCCCCAAACCCGCGTCGATCGGCGCATATCACACAAAAAAGCAAAAAAAAATGGAAAATGAAAAATGAACGACATGATTTCCCATTTTCTTCACCTGAAACTCACCATTCCGGGTTTAGGATTCATTAAACTCTCAAAGGGAAAATATTAAACCAGCAAAAAAAAGGCACTACAACAATGTTATATGAATTAATCGCCATTGCAAGAGTTTCCAACCCACTCCACGTACATACAGAAGCAAAAGCCTTAGCATCTACCATAGGGAAATTGGTTATCAATAACAAGGGTGTAGTACGTGAGGTTCAATCTCTCGGTTGCAGACCATTACCTAAGATCATGACAAAGGCAGGTGAAAGACATTTCCAAGGTTCTCATTTCCTCATGTTGTTTGATTCTTCAAGTGCTGTACAGAGAGAAATCATTCGTTCTTTGAAAAATGATCCAAGAATTATAAGGGTTAATTTATTAAGAGTTGATGATAGTGTTAATTTAAACCCAGGAAGTTCCTTTACAAGAGCTGTACAAGCAATGTCTCAAGGAGAATAATTTAAAACAGCATTAGATTATACATATCATATATAGATTTTCTTCCTTACTTCTTCATGCACAACTCTATGTTTATTCCCTTGTATATATATATCCAAAACATAAATATTACTGCTAATATTAATTTTATTATCATATACTACGTACAATATCTTCTCAAAAAAAAAAAAATTACACATAATATCTTCAAGTGCATACACAAACAACACCAGTTAACTAGTAAACCATCCCTAGAATTTTATGGCATAAAACATCCGGCCCGGCCCAGTAAGGGGGTGTCAAGTAAAATATATTGACCCTGTTGCCTTCACTATAACTATTTCTTCCTCCTTTCCTTTTTCTTATAACTTTATTTAATTAATAATTAACGATTATGGATAGCATGGGATCAACGTCCGATTGTGAGAGCATTGTCGAGCTCAACGAAGTTGATGATATATATGAAACACCATCATTTTCAGCAATCCCCGATAATGATTATGGTATCGCCAAACCTGAAGTTGATTTTTATTATGAGAGGGTTAAGTATTGTAATGATGTGGATAAGTTTCTTTTCAAAGAATTGACTGATGCCAGAAAACGTTATCAAGAAGCTAACCAAACAATGTCTGATTTAAAATCAAAGAGAATGAAATTAAAACAAGCCGTTGATAATGCCAATCCTTTACAGTTGTTAGAGAAGAAAATAAATGAAAAATTAACCTCTTTGGATACAAAATTGGATAATGTTTTGAAAGTAGCAAATAGTGCGGTTACATTTGAAACATTTAACGCAAACGTATATTATAATAAGGGTATTTATAAATATCTAGGTGATGATAAACTTGGCTTTGCAGTAGTACCATTTTTGGTGGGTGAAATGCCTGACGACTTACCAAGAATTACTAATTATAATATTATGGACAAATTAACTGATAAAGAAGTGGATATTTATCTCACTGGTTACGGGCGGGACATTACAAAGGTGAATTATCGAGTAAAAAGAGAGTTACTTCACTGGATTTTAGGTCTTTCAGACTGACGACTTAACGAGTTTCTTTTGATACTTTACTTTTTTAATCAGGTTTCAGTCTAAGTTTTTTGTTATTTTTCTTTTAGCTATATATATACTTTTATCGATTAAATAAAATGGTTTAATTTCCAGCATAAATGTTGCGTATATAGCCAAGCGGAAAATTTAGAGATATGCGATAGGCATAAATGAATGCAGGCATAAAAGCGTTTCCATATGGCATATATATATATAACTCTGAATCCCCTCTCAGCTATTTTCATTTTTTTATTATTGGAAATTTTGGAATCATCTTCAGATTACAATTATGAAGGTATCAAATAAAAGAACAACGTCCACTAGAAGCCAAACGGCCGCTACCACCACCAAATTGAAATCTGAAGAAGTTGAAGAGTTACCAGAAAATAATTATGGCATACCATTACCAACTAGTGATACATACAACAACAGAGTTAAATATTGTACTGAGTTGGAAGAACAGTTAGTTAAAGATTTAGCCGATGCCAAAAAACGGCGTGCAGAAATGGATCATGAGATTGCAGATATTGAAACCAAACGTCTCAAAACCAAAAAAGCTTATGAGGATGTAGATCCAAAAGAATTGTCACAAAAATTAAACGACAAATTATATTCCGTCTTAAATGAAAAGATGAATACCATGGAGGATAAAGTTGAGCGTACGTTAAGATTGCAAGAATATATGATAGCTGTACAATACAACAGAGGATTGCAAAGCTTTCCAACTGTTTGTATGTTAAAATCTGTGCCTTTTATTGTCGGCACCAAACCAAACACACTACCGAATATTAATCATAAGGCACAAATTGACGAATTCACTACTGAAGAGATGAAAATTTACATCAGTGGTTATGGGCATTCTCTAAAATCGTATGAAAACAGATCAACATTAAAGGAAATCCTCGCTCATCTTATTGGAATCTCTTCCTCTAGGTAACTTGCTCTCTTTATATTTTGAAGTTTTCTATATATGAATTTTTTATGAAATGTTTTTGATTTAATTAATTTAGTAATTTATCGTATAAATAAGAAATACTTATTATAAATGCCGTAATGTATCTGTATAAAATTATTTTGTAAAATACAAATTTAAAAAAAACAAAAATGAAATAAATATAATATTGAAGAATGAAATATGCCATTTTCCTTAATGAACTGAATAAAACTTTTTTGATTATCATTTCTTTGATGCATTTTTATTCAATATGACTGATTTTGATAGTTGTTGTAGTATAGTCGATGCCGCTGGATTTCGTGCATTCATTAATTGTGAGTCTAATAATGTTTCTCTATTTCGAATCTCACGTTCTCTTTCTAATAACTCATTCTTAGCTCGATCTTCATATGAAATTTGATCCAATTTAATAGCAACAGTAGTATCTGTTAGTTGATTTGCTGATTTTTTATTATAATTTTCATCATTAACTAATTCCTTAGGTAATAATTTTGGATCCATATAAATTGGTTCTTTCATTTGTGGATGGTAAAACGCACCAAGCAAGGATGGCTTAAAGTATGATAAATATCCCCCTTTATCAGTTTGTTCGTTTTCCTCAGTAGTTTTTAGTTTTTCTATTACTTTCTCTTCAGATTTGGGTATTACCACTACAGGTACTTTCTTTGGTTGCTCATTTTTACTTGCAGTTTGCTGCTGTTGAGATGGTCTATTAAATGCTTGCATCAGTTCTGGTAAGTGGTCACTAATTTTTGTACGAATTAAATCATTATCATCATGAAATATTTCCTTTGCACTTAAATGAGTTAAAGTTTTCATTTTTGGTAATTCTGCAAACTTTTCTAATGACGTTTCTGCATTTACCAAAGTTGAATCAGTGTTCACTACGGATTCACTGCTCAATGCACTTACCATTTCTACAGCACTATGGAACGATGAGGATGAAGTTGGCTGCTTCAAAGAAGGAGAGTCCACACAAATATCATTATCAGTTTTAATGGAATCAGTTGAATTCTGCTGAGATTGTGGTGTTGAGGTCTGCGTGCTTTGTTTCATGCTATCAAACATTTTTTCAACATCACCAATAATTGCAACGGATTCCCACAATCCGACAGTATCATTATGAGCTACTGCGTTATTTAATTGAATTAATAAATTATTGACAAAAATAGTATAATTTTTAACAATCTCATGGTCTATCATTGCATGATCTAAATCAACCAATTGTTTCAACTCAGATCCTATAAGTGTCAATTTAGCCCTTGAATAACCTATAGTCACCTGTTCATCCAATGATTTACCCAATTTAACGATTCTCATAGTTAGCTCTATCAAAATTGTACCGGCATCAGTGATCACTTTAGCTGGACTATTTTTAGACAGTTTTTTGGATCTATCAATAGTTAAATTTATCTTATCCTTTTGTTGAGATAATTGTTCTCTTAAAAGTATCGATTTTTTGAGAACTCTATTACCCAATCTAGTCCTTAATTTTGTATTGTTTATATTGGAATCATTATTAACTTCAAGGGTGAAATCTAAAGTATGGAATTCCCATTGGTCTAATTGAGTTTCAATTTTCTCTAAATCTCTCAAAGTAGTTAAAGAATCGATACACCATTTTTTCAGTTCCATATCTGCAATATCATCAATATATTCGTAGAGGGTATTTGAGAGTTCCTTATCTTTGTTTAATTTGGAAGAATGTAGTAATGTAATCAACGGATCTGAATATGATGAAATTTCTCCATAGTTGATATTGCTTATGGTAGTACTAGAAGAAAATGCTGCCTTAGAAGTTGTAGCTGTACTCGATCCCATTGTTTAATTGTGGATGATGGTGTGATGTTTTTTTTTCTACAGAGTATAATATATCAGTTTTCAAGTCGTATATATGGATAGATTTGGAATTGAACTTAATAAAGAAAAAGTGGAAAGAATTTATAGAGAGAAATATGTCAATTAGTGGCTATGTTGGAAGGCTAGGGTGTGGAAACAAGTAGTCAAAGCGGTATTGGATGCCAGGAACGGGGAGATATAGCACGGGAGGTAGAAAAGAGCTAACAAGTTTAGAATTGGCAATGGAAGATAGCGAGGGGAGAAGTGGGACGGCGTGGCGGGTGCGTGGCGGGTGCGTGGCGGGTGCGTGGCTGGCAATGTATGTTTTTTGGTGTTTGGTGTTGAGTTTGGTGTCTGGAGGATATTATTAGAGGGAAAGAGGAACGTCTTGGGAATATTGAACATCGAATATGACTGACAAGAAAGAAGTGAAGGATATCAAGGACATTTCTGCTGCAGAAGTTACGGAAACGGCCCAAGAGAGCGTCAAGGACGTGGAAAGCGGCGACAAGAGAAAGGCTGATGAAACCACAGCGGAGGGCGATGGTGAAAAGAAGAAGAAGAAGAAGGGTAAGAAAAGTAGACATTCCAGATACGCCGACTTAGAAGAACCAAAGACAGATTCTGACGATTCTGATGAAGAAAAGGAAGAATTGGATGATGAAAAGTTGATTGTGGAAGACGAAGAAGAGGACGACTTGGCGGAAATTGACGTTACTAATATCATCACCCAAGGTAGAAGAACCAGGGGTAAGGTAATTGATTACACCAAAGTTGATGAGCAGTTGAAGGGTGAAAGTAAGAATGCAACCGCCGACGATGATGCGGAAGAAGAGGATGATGAAGATTTCAAAGAGAAGGAGGAAAATAAATAGTCTTAATTCCTAATTCTTTATCCTTATATATTTTATAGTTGTCAGTGTACATATATTTATACGTAGAATTTTTTGTAATTCTAAGAAACAAACTAACATATATTGATTTATCATAGAAAAGGATAAAAAAAGATAAAAAAAGATAAAAAAAAGAGAAAATGATTATATTGTGTTATATACTATACTCTACCATAGTTGTTTTAAAAAAATGGAACTCAAAGTATATATGTGAAAAGAAAAGGTGGTAGTAAGAGAGGAAAGTAAGGAAAATCAAGATAGAAAATAGGTGTCAATAAAGAGAGAAATGAAATCAATCTAATATACAAATAAATGGAAGAAGGAGGGGTAATATATATTGGATGTTCTAATTGTTATTATACTTTTTAACAACAGTTTGAATCTTTAGATACTTTTTGATCCTTTGGAGCAGGTGTCAATTGTATTGTTTTACCCTTTGCAACATCCCCACCGGTTGCACCACCATTTTCATCGTTAATGTCGAATTTAGTCTTGGAAACCATTTCATAAATATTTTGCACCAATTGTGTGAAGGTAAAATCAACATTATCGGCATTAAGAGCTGAAGTTTCTGTGAATAATAAATTATGTTCAGTTGCAAAACTTTTTGCTTCGTCTGTTGGAACCGCCCTTAAATGACTCAAATCACTCTTATTACCAACCAAAGCTATTACCATATTGGAATCGGCATTATCTTTCATTTCCTTCAACCATTTGGACACATTTTCATATGAATCTGAATTTGTAATATCATAAACAACCAAAGCACCAGCTGCACCTCTATAATAAGCAGCGGTAATTGCTCTATAACGTTCTTGGCCTGCAGTATCCCAAATTTGAGCCTTGATTTTTTTACCATCGATCTCCAATGTACGGGTTGCAAATTCAACACCAATTGTAGCCTTTGAATCTGGATTAAATTCATTTCTTGTAAATCTAGATAATAAGTTGGTCTTACCAACTGAGGAGTCCCCTATAAGGACAATCTTAAATAAGAATTCGTAATCATAACCGTATTCGTCTGCCTTGGACATCGTGAAGGAGTAATCTGTAGGTGTGCTTGTGAATAGGGGGTATATATATGGTCTTTAAAAGAATACCAGAATGAACAAAATTACAAACTCTGTGTGTGGAAATGACCTGCAAATAATAGTTGGGCAACCAGCTGCCAATTGTTAAATCAAACTGGGGCAAGAGGTACGTACAGCGTGCCACTGTAGACATCTGTAACAGATCCGCAGAGAAAAGGGACAGAGAGAACGCCAGTCGCCACTCCACTATGTAAATACGAAATACGAGTGACAAGTTATTCAGCGGGTCAGAGAGGCCGCGCTCCACGCTATGGTGGCAGAAGGGAGGTGCACGGGTGTATCACCGGGGGGCTGTTTGGTACACACTATATAGCAGTAAATAGCAGGTATACATATTTTACCTGTTATATCAAGAATTTCAAAAATAATTAATAGAAATATTTTCCCAATAAAATGATTGTTGGAAAAGTTTTCTTGATGAAAGCAACATCATAAAAGACTGGAGTTTTAAACTAAAAACTAAAAGCAAACTCTACATCATGTGTCTAAACCATATTCTGTAATAAACGTTTTACATACTTTTATGCTGATAGTTGAAATAATCTCTACTAAACTAGTTTTATTGAAAGAGATTAATAAAATGTTCTGTATGCAATCAAATTTAATGGATCACATGGCACTTTCTACTTAAATTTTAGGTCTATCTCGACAAACAAATTATGCTTTACCATACATACTTAGCGTCTCTGTTAGGTTAATTAAATAATTTATATTTGATTGTCTTATATAACCTGGATCTGCGATAAGTTACAAAAAGATGCAAGAAACAGTTCTTAAAAATTTCTTAGTAGGAAATTGCTGACCAACATGTCAAATTCTGTTATGTGTTTTATTTACAATTAGGTATTACTTAATATATTCTGTGAGTCAAGTTATGGTATTCTGTCAAAAAACCAGATCAAGATGGTCAAACAGTATTGAACTATGTTGGAGTATAAAAGGGGGTTTAGTTTCCCAATTTTTGAAGTTAAACCATTATATGCTTTTGTTCCATCATTCTTTGTCAGACACTCGTTGTTAAAAGTTTTTATATTGCTGCTAAAGCAAATTTAAAATTCATTAAAATGACTAGTACCAATGGAAAATATTTCACTGATTCTATTAGCAGATCAACTTCAGCTGATACTACTGCTATTTTTAAAACAGCAGTTCAACAAACAACCACTCCAACAAATTCCATTGTTTCTTCCATAAACTCAATACCAAAGATTCAACCTCAATTTGTTGAAATGGAAAGAGGTGACTTTACTGAGCCTCAAAAGTCTCAATTCTGGGATTTATATTCTAAACATAAAATTGTTGGTTTGCTTTGTCTTATGGTTGCTTTTGGTGGGTTTGTTTTTGGTTGGGATACAGGTACAATTTCCGGATATATTCAAATGGAAAATTTTAAAAAAAAGTTTGGTGGATTTAATAATGAAACAAATACGTACGAAATTGGTATAAATAAAGTTGGATTTATTATCTCCATCTTTAATATTGGTTGTGCTGTCGGTGGTTTGACTTTAGCAAAATTAGGTGATAATTATGGTAGAAAAGTTGGTTTAATGGCTGCAATGATGGTTTATATTATTGGGATTATTCTTCAGATTTCAGCATCTCACTGGGTTCAATTCATGGTTGGTAGAATTGTCGGCGGTCTCGCAGTTGGTACAGTTTCTGTTTTATCTCCAATGTTCATTGCAGAAACTGCTCCATCAGAAATCAGAGGGATTGCTGTTGCGTTCTACCAATTAATGATTACCTTAGGTATTTTGCTAGGTTACATTACAACTTTTGGTACTGTACATTCCTTCATTGATGACAGACAATGGAGAATCCCCTTGGGTTTATGTTTTGCTTGGGCTTTAATAATGCTTGGTGGTATGTGCCTTTTACCTGAATCTTCAAGATTTTTGATTGAAAAGGGTAAAATAGAAAAAGCAAAGGCATCAATCGCAAAGGTTAACAATTTATCAGAAAGTAGTGAAACTGTTGCGCATGAAATTGAATTAATCAATGCTGCCATAACAGAACAGAGAGAAGCAGGTGAGGCAACTTGGAAAGAAGTCTTTACAGGGAAACCACAATTAATTACCAGAATTATTATCGGTATTATGCTACAATCTTTTCAACAATTAACTGGTAATAATTTTTTCTTTTATTATGGAACATCAATTTTTCAATCAATAGGTTTACAAGATTCCTATCTTACCTCAATAATTCTTGGTGCAGTCAATTTTGGTTCCACTCTCATTGCTCTCTATACTGTTGGAAGAGTGAGCAGAAGAAACAACCTTATCTTTGGTGCTATTGGTATGGCTGTATGCTTACTTATTTTCTCCATTATTGGTGTTACTGTCATTAATTCTGATAAAGCATCAAATTCCGGTATTGCTATGATTATTTTGACTTGTCTTTTCATTTTTGTCTTTGCAATTACTTGGGCACCTGGTGTCTTCATTGTCGTTTCGGAAACATATCCTTTAAGAATCAGATCTAAAGGAATGGCACTTGCAACTGCCGCAAATTGGATTTGGGGATTCCTTATTGCTTTCTTTACACCTATGATCATTTCTAACATTAAGTTTGCTTACGGTTTCGTATTTACTGGATGTACCGTTGCTGCCGGGTTATTCGTTTATTTTATGGTTCCTGAAACAAGTGGATTGACTTTAGAACAAGTGGACACTTTATACAAACATTATAAGCCTGGTGCAGCAGCACAAACTTTTTCACTTGCATATAATGAAATTTTTGCAGAAGGAAATGTGTCAACTAATTTATTTTCAAATTCTGAAAGTTTGAAAGTTTCAGCAGCTACCGTTTGAAGTTTGAATGCACTATAATGTACACTATATACGATTTATGAATTCCATTGATATTTAAATTTTTTATTGGTTTTTGACCTCACACACATACAAAATACACCCATACTTTTTTTTCTATTTTTGTTTACTTAATTTATAGTTTGTATTCTTTAATATTAACAATTGTGCATTCATATCCTCCCATTTGTCAGTTCTGTAAATAAATAAAAAAAATGCTGAAACCTGTAACTCCGTAGCACTCGGCGACGCATCGGTGTGTTTCACCGCCACAGCGACACCATGTTTGTCGCATATTTGCAATGCACGTTCGCGACGCGTCAGCTGCAGAAGCGAATGTTGAAGTTGAAGACGTACTAGCAGCTAGAAGGGTCAGAGGTTGGAGCAACGGCGAACACAGAAGCACAGAGGCAAGCGGCGAAGCACCAAATACTACAGATCGTTGGATTAATAGAAATATTGATTCAAGAACTCATATTACTTCTTTGAAAATGTCAGATATCCAGATAGAGGCCACTCTTTTCAGAAGGAGACTTCACTCCATTCAGAAGAACATTTTTTCAAATGAATCTTTTCAAAAAGTTAATGGTGTTTTAATAATTGTTGGTTCTTCGGATGAATCCAATCCATACCAAAAATCAACAGTTTTACATACTTGGCTTTTAGGTTATGAGTTCCCTGCAACTGCAATTTATATTACCAATAAAAAGATTTATTTTGTCACATCAGTTTCAAAGGCAAAATATTTACAACCTCTGGCAAATAACAACAGCAACATTGTAATTCTTTCTAGAAATAAAGATCCAGAACACAATAAGGCGCAATTTCAAAAATTTTTCAAAGAAATTGAATCCACTATTACCGAGACCAACAATTCTGTGGGTATTTTATCGAAGGATAAATATCAAGGTAAATTTATAAATGAATGGAATCATCTATGGGATGATTTCAAATCAAAATTGGAATTAAAGGATGTCTCAGTTGGTGTTTCGGAGACTTTGGAATTCAAGGATGAAGAGGAGCAGAAAAACTTAAGAATAGCTGCAAGAACCTCTGTTAATATGATGAACTATTTTACCGATGAAATGTCCAAAATTGTCGACGAGGATTTGGACGTCTCGAACTCCAAATTAGTTAACAAGATTGAAAATAAAATTGACGATCCTAAGTTTTTTAAAAACATGGAATCAAATAAATCTATGAAAAAGTTGGGTAAAGATTTCGACCTGAATAATTTAGATTGGTGTTATAAACCAATCATCCAATCAAATGGTAAGTATGAATTAAAGTTTTCTGTAGAATCAACAGATGATAAGTTGTCAGGTCCTGTTATTATGTCTTCTCTAGGTCTAAGATACAATAATTACTGTTCTAATGTCTCCAGAACTTTCCTTATCGGTCCTTCTAAGGAAATGGAAAAGAATTATGAATTTTTAGTTTCGTTACAAGATCACCTTTTTTCAACTGTTCTAAAAGATGGTTCCACATTTAGCTCCATTTATAACGAAGCCCTATCATTTATTGATAAAAATCATCCTGAATTAAAAGATCACTTTGTTAAAAATATTGGTTCTTTAATTGGAATTGATTTCAGAGATTCCTCTTCGGTTTTAAATGCTAAAAATGAAAATAGAAAATTAAAAGAAAATTCTGTTGTTAATCTAGTCTTAGGTTTCAACAATCTGACTGACCCAGAGAAGGGAAATTATGCACTTTTATTGTCGGATACAATTAGAATTACAGGTGCTGAACCAATTATTTTAACCGAGTCCCCTAAATCCAAGAAGGAAATCGCATTCTATTTTGATGATGTTAAAGAAGAACCTGACGATAAATCATCAGACGTCAAAAAGGAGATTAAATCAAAGCCATCATCTTCTAAAGTTAAAAGTGAATCTTCAGTTAAAACTGAAAATTATGGTAATACTCGTGTTTTAAAGGCAAAACGTAGGTCGGAACAGAATAACGCGGAAGAAGGTCAGACACAAATTCAGAAGGAAATCCAGTCTGAACTCCATGCTAAACGTCAAAAAGAAGGTTTAGAACGTTTCAATCCCGAAGATGCCAAATCAGGTGGTGAGCAACGTACAGTTTTCAAGAGATACGAATCTTATGTCCGTGAGTCTCAAATTCCAGGTAATGTTAAAGATCTTAAAATTCATATTGATTCCAAGAATCAAACCATTATTTTACCAATTATGGGTCGTCCAGTTCCTTTCCATATTAATTCTTATAAAAATGGTTCCAAAACAGAAGAAGGTGATTACACTCATTTACGTTTGAATTTTAATTCTCCAGGTGTTATGGTTAATAAACGTGAAGAATTACCTTATGAAACCGGAGATGATAAACAATTCATCCGTAGTTTAACATTCCGTTCTAAAGATGGCGCACGTATGACCGAAGTCCTGAAAAGAATCAGTGAAATGAAAAAAGCAGCAGTTAAGCGTGAATCAGAAAAACGTGAAAGAGCCGATGTTGTTTCTCAAGCTTCCCTTATTGAAGTAAACAGACCAAGAAGATTAGATAATGTTTTTGTCCGTCCAACTCCTGATACGAAACGTTTCCCAGGTTTTGTTACAATCCATCAAAATGGTATTCGTTATCAATCATTAACAAGAGATCAAAGGGTTGACGTTTTGTTTAGTAATATTAAGCATCTGTTTTTCCAGTCATGTAAAGGTGAATTGTTAGTTATTATTCATGCACATTTACGTAGTCCAATTATGATTGGTAAAAAGAAAACCTATGACGTGCAATTTTATCGTGAAGCTACAGATATGTCAATTGATGAAACTGGTAACAGAAAGAGAAAATACCGTTACGGTGACGAAGATGAATTAGAACAAGAACAAGAAGAAAGACGTCGTCGTGCACATTTAGATAAGGAATTCCGCGCATTTGCTGAGTTTATTGCAGATACCTCTGGGGGTCTAGTTGATTTAGATATTCCATTCAGAGAATTAGGATTCCAAGGTGTTCCAAGTCGGTCTGCCGTTGTTTGTTTACCAACTCGTGATTGTCTTGTTCAATTGATTGATTTGCCATTTTTAGTCATCACTCTTGAAGAGGTGGAAATTGCTCATTTAGAGCGTGTTCAATTTGGTTTGAAGAATTTTGATTTAGTTTTTGTTTTTAAAGACTTTGCACGGCCTGTTGTTCATGTCAGTACAATTCCAATGGAATCATTGGAAGATGTTAAAGCGTGGTTAACAGATGTTGATATTCCATACAGTGAAGGTCCAGTCAATTTGAATTGGCCAACAATTATGAAAACTATCCAAAGTGATCCATACGGTTTCTTCCAAGATGGTGGTTGGACTTTCCTGGGTGGTGATGGTGACAGTGACGACGATGCCGAAGAAGAAAGTGCAGAATCAGATTTTAACCCAAGTGATGCCGATCCTGAGGACGAAGAAGATTATAGTGAAGGGGAGGATGACGACGATGCTAGTGTCAGTGAGGGTGACGACGATGATGACGATGACGCAAGCGTCGATGAGGATGATGATATTGCTGACAGTGATAATATGTCCGATGAAGTCTTCAGTGATTGATCTTCGATCGGTATTATTTTTCTGTTGTTCTGTTTTTCTGTTTTTCCATTTTGTACATTTATTCTTGTTTTTATAAAACTGTTTTATAATTTATCTTTTTGTGTAAAAAATAACTGAAAAAAAATTATCATTAAAAAAGTTACAAATAAAAGTGTCTATGCTATTTTATAAAAATGGCATCCAACCGACAAACATCTTGGAGAGGTTTTCGTGATTGACTGCTGTTTGAATTAACAGATCAACCTGGAAGCTCACACTCACACTCAAACCACCACTATCACGATAACCCGTATTATCGTCATCCTTTGTTAAAATACCACATATCTTCCTTCTTATAGTCTTATAAACCTGTTCTTGTTGTTGTTTAATTCGTTGTTTATATTTTTCTTCTTTGCGGTTTTTCTCAGAAGATCCACGCCAATCCATAAGTGGATCATGAATAAAACTTTCAAGGAAATTCATCAAGATATTTTCATTATTTCTGATTAGTGTCATTGTCAATTCACATGCCTTTCTAAATGAACCCTCATATCGTAAAACACCCATAGCATCCTCCAAGTTAGAAGTTAATCTAAATGGAACAATTTCAGGAACACCCAATTTTTTACCTTTTTCAAAAATACAATCAAAGTCAATATGCATTATCATACCCGTATTTTTATTTAACATGATATTGTCCAAATGTCTATCACCGATACCAATAAGGTAGCCCACTATGGACATTACAGCCAAAGATCCCGTGTACATAGATCTAAATTTATACCATTGAGTAATGTTAGGTGAATTTTCGATCATCCATTCACCCAAAACAGGTGGATACTTTTTAACATAACTTTCATAAACAATTAACTTTTCAGATTCACTGGCATCACCTAATTCTGTTTTCAAATTGCGCAGACTTAAGCTATTACCATTTCTTTTAAGTTGCAAGTCAATAATAGGACGTAAAGTGTAAAAATTCTGAACCCATTCAATAATACCCGTTGTTTCGTTTAAGGGAGTTGCTGCAAAACTTTCAATACTCATATTCCTGCGCTGAGTTTCATAGTCCTTACTGAGTAAATCATTCATGACAGTTGAAAACTCCATAACCTTATTATCTTTACGTAAATCGTCATGAGGCTTAAACAATAAATAATAGGTATAACCGTCAGTTCCGGTGATTTTAATTCTCTTTGGTTGCTGTAAAGAAAATAAAACTTTAACTTTTTCATGAAATTTGCTATAAAAGACAACCTTTTTGTCAACATCGTTTCTTAAATTGTATAGCAAATCCATATTTGCTTTAATCGGTAAAGCCAATGCACGACACTCGGAATTTCTTGGATAATCAAAATTCAATTCTTTGTACAAGTCTTTGATCAAATTTCCAGATCTAGGGTGCTTATATTTCTGAGATATATTACAGACTGACATGATAGATTCTAGTAACATCAACCCAGATGCAATAATAGTAGCCAATTGAGAAGTTCCATTAGTTAATCTGTTTTTTGTATCTTGTAATTTACTTAAAATTTTTGATCCAACATGTCTTCTATCGGGATCCACAGATCTAGCCTGAGCGAAAACGGAATATAATAACAACCATGGATATTTAACTGTTAGTTCGATTATAATTCTAGAAATAATTTCTGTTATTCTTTTGTCATCATGAGTAATTCTGGAAATAATCTGAGACAACACCACATACCACTTGTTTCCCAACTCTGGAACACATTTTTCAATGACTAAATTAATTTTCTGATAAATATTATTTCTAGAATCGACGACTTTTCGAGAAACATCAGAATGAGAATCAATAACTAAATACTTTTGATAATAATCCAACCAAAGTGTAACAGCTTTTGGCAGCACACGATGAACATATTTATTGGAATAACTTACTGAAAACATATAATACTTAATAACTTGAATATCTAATTGGCCATCTGCTTCAAGCGAAGACTGCGCTTCTAACAACTTATTCAAATATGCTGCATATTGATAATAAACATCAGCAGATTTATCGAATGATTTTTCAGCAAGCAAAACACGGTACTTATCCCTAATCAAGTCACTACTACCCTCGGCAGAAATGTCTAGCCAATTTAAATAGGTCAAAGTGAATTCCAAATAGTAATCATTCTTAATCTTCATATCATCAACCACCAAGCCCATGGTTTTTAAAGCAGTTTCATAATCATTCTGTGCCCAGAAAAGTTTTGAAAATTCAACATTCATTAACATGGTTGATGCTTGAGTCATTTCACCGGCAGTATCATTATCATTTAAAACAAGTGCTTTGGTGATTAACTTAGTAGCTTGAGGCAACTTACCATTTTCTCTTAAAATTTCACAGCCTTCAATAAGAGATTCTTTGTACAATCCAGGAAATGTTTCACCTGGATGTAGCCTGTATATTGTAGATTTTAATGAATGTATTTTCCAAATTGATTTGAAGTCCTGTTTTGAACCTTGCAATCTTCTCTTTATATGTTGAATGGTTGTATTATTTCTATCATCCATTTTTGAAAGTAATTTAAAATCATGCAGGGCATGCAATAAGGCCATATAATCAGGTACTTTTCTGTGAATACTGTTTTCGGAATTAGCTATAGCCAAGCCAATATAGCTTTGCGCCATATCAATATGCTTGATACAGTTGGGAATCAAACAATTATGTAAGGCCATCAAACCTGCAGCAATTTCATAATAAATAGATAAATCAGAACCTGGGATAGCTACAACGTTAGACCTTTGACTTAAATTCATCCATTTCAATAAATCACCAATGTCACCTGTAAAGATAGATGCTTGGATGCCATGCAAAATCCATTCTTGGCTAAGTATTTCAGAAGTTTTTCCATTTTCAATATCGACACTATATTTTTTTAAATTCAAAAGTAATTGATCATATTCACAATTTTTATTTAAGACTTCAAATAATTCAGTCACTGATGATTGACTTAAATCAGAGACTATATCTCTTTCTCCATCAAAATTATACTGCGCAATTGCAGTGAGTGATTCATTGGAAATCTGTGGATCTTCATTATACTTGAACTGAAGTAATTTATCATTCAAACTATTGGTAGAAAATGTTTTTAAGGCTCCATGTAGTTGATCATAATCTTCCAACTGAACATACATATCTTTTAGGGTGGAGAAAAAATCCTCCTTTGCAATTGTCTCCTTTTTATAGCTTTGTTCTAAAAACAAAATCGAGCCTTCAAACATATCACATTCTGCGCATCGTTCAGCTAAAATATTTGTAGGGAATGAATTAAGAAATTTTTCAATTCTTTGAATACCCGATTTCTTATATTTTAAGGCAGATCTATTGGTTGCTTTTATTAAATCCTCTTCTTCTTTAACTTTACTTGCCCACGCCTTCAAAAATTGAAAAATTTCGAGGATTAGAATAATACATTTTTTTAACTCATCTTTAACAACATCATTGTGAATAGAACTCAAATCCTGGTTTAAAATGAGCATAAACTCGGCATGCAAATCCTTCCTATGCTTGTGATTCTCAGATTCAACAATTATCATAAACAAAACAGCATACGGCAGAACAAATTTTGAAACACTAATGTCTAAAACGGGGATAACCGAACACACCGATTCCATAGCTGGTGGCATATTTGCAAAAGTTTCTGCCAATATTGCGTCAAAATATAATAAATTTGAAGTTAACTCTTTAACCCAGACTGAGTATTCTTTTGTGGTTCTATATATTGGATACGAAACTACCTGTGGAGTAAATGTCTTTTTATACCTTGAAACCTTTAATGGTTCTAAAACGTTCTTGGTCAACGCATCAAGAGAATTCCATGCATGAGAAGGAAATTGGAAAACTGCCAAATATTCCTGAATGGCAAATGATAAAGAACGTTGTTCATCTGGATCAACCGATGAAATAAATGATCTTACTAGGATATTTTTCAAAAAATATAGTGAGAAATTTATCAACATGGTTTCTTGTTCAGAATTTTTCTTTGGATATAATTCGGTGACCAACAAAAATTTGTTCACATTATCAAAATTATCACTTATAATTTCAGCATTGGAAGTTTTAGTAATATTTCTATCTATGTTTCCAATTAAAGAAATCACTTTGGCAGATTTATAAGGAATTTTGGATAAGTTGGTAGGATCGATTCTGTAGGTATTTGTAATTAATGAATCAATTAACAGCAAAATATAACTATGCACAACCTCATCATCTTTTATAGATTGATAAAGCTTAACTTGGTTTATTTCAAAAAAATCTATAATATCATCCAATGCTTGTTCAACCACCCACTGGTTATCACTTTTCAATCTAGATCTGGCGTTTAAAATAAACCGTTTATCAGATAAATATTGGAAATTAACACTCTTAAAACCTGATAATTTTTTCATTGCATAGATGTAACTTCCTACTTTTCTTGGCATTACTTTTGCAAGTAATTGAATTATCTTTTCAACTAATTTTTTATTTGTATCCGAAAACGTATTATACTTTAGAAGAAATTGTGAAATCAATGAATCAAAGATAAATTCAACGTTATTGACGGAAACAGATTGAATAATGGATTCAATACAAACCAAAGCCTCTGTTCTTAATTCTTCGTATTTTAATGACATTTGTAAAGCTGTCGTAATTTGACGCAAACAGGCCTCAAAATTATCACACAACTTTAATAAACAAATAACTGACTTAATTGATCTTATTTTGACAGTATATGGATTATACCCCTTTTGATCATTTAATTTGGTAGAAATCAATTGAACAATAATTAATAACCATCTATTTAATATTTTTTGACTGGCAACCTCCTTTTCAGTGCCATAATTTAAAGTAACGGCAATCGTTCCAATGGCATTTTGAATTCTTTTCAGAGAGCCTTCTTCTGAATTATAATGGTATAAAACGTCATATAAAAAGATAGGCCCTTTACTCTCAATCACCAAATCATCGAAATCTATATGCTTATACTTTGGATCATAAATGGATAAAATGTTCAATATTTTGGACCTTGATATATCTTCATATGTTGTAAATAGATATGCCAATATTTTATCAATATGAGTTTCAATTATTTGCGCCTTTGATTTATTGATATGCGATGCAATAAAGGATATATGATCTTGCTTATAACTGTCTATTAAAAAGGGGACCGTGTATTCCAAAGTTCTTTCTAAAAATAGTGGTAAGTTCATATCAATGGCAATACAAAAATTTTCTAGGATTCCAGGTTTGAAGTCTCTATTTTTTACTATATCTCTACTAATTAGTGGTATAAAAGGTTCAACAACTTGCCATGGGGTAACACTTTTTGTAGCAGCTACCAATCTTAATTCATGAATTGCCATATTCGATCTAAATTCATCCATATCACTCATAAACTCAACCAACTTATTAAGTATAATATAATAACTTGGATCAACCCTTTTAACAATCAATAACTCACCCAATAACATAATGTAGCCTTCAAAAACATAAAACTGAGAAGTCTGTGGATCAAAGACACTTAAATATTTAAAAATCAAATCTAAATCATGTTCATACTGTGAGTCATTCGGTGAATATATTAATAGGGGAAATAATTTAACAGATAACAACCGAATCTCTCTTGTTTTATATGCAAAACAAATTTTAATAAACTTCCATATAGAATCTGCACCTAGTTGTGGAGGTCTAAAAGCTCTAAAAACCCTTGTTAATGCAACTAATATGGCTATTGTGATATTCGAATCTTCCTGTGAAGAAAAATTTTCAATAATAATATTTAATAGTTGGTACAGTTCATATATTTTTGTGCCTAACTGTATTTTATTTCGATTTAAATCTACATTTTTAGTAATATATGAAGTTATACTAAAGTTTGAATCACACAACTTGCAGCTCTGTGTACTAATATCATAGTTGCCGGACAGATAGCATGCATACAAACCAAGTCTATTGATAGTCTTGATTAAATCTACTTTAGAGAAGTTCTGTAAAGATGAATTTAAGTAAGTTAAATCACTGTCATATTGATCAATCATGTCCGGGGTCAATTCAGTTATAAAATCATCAAATTTGATATTTTTGTAAAAAAAACAAGAATCCATTCTTTGATGTAGTGATTGTAATTCTACGGTTTGAAATTGTGAAACTGTATAGATTTTTGACAAACACAATCTGTCATCCAACTTGTTATATTTTGCATTACTCAATAATTTCATTGCATTTTTCAACTCGGGGTGTGATATTTTGTCAATCAATTGAGAATAGTAAGCCGTAGAATTTTCCGTTATTCCGATATTTCTCCAGAGATATTCGGTATTGCCAAGATGGTCCAAATGTAGGGCAAGTTTTAACAAACATTGAGCAAGTATTATTTGAAGTGATTGGAAATTAGCCAACAAAGACCAATTCAATAGGAAATGACATGAGTTTATTGCGAGTTGTAATCTATTAAACTGATAAGATTGATCATTGCAGTAATAGTTAACAGTGGACAGTAACAATGTAGAATATAGATTATCTAAAACAGCAACAGTTTGTTTATTTTCGGATATAAATTTGACATTAATGACGATATTTTCGAGACAAAACCAACATTTGGAGAGATAGGAGTCGAGTATAAAGGAAGATTGATGCTGGATAAAATATTGTTTATAAATGGACGGATGAATTAAAAATTCTAATATTTTAATTGATTGTGAAATCTTAGATATTTTGGATAGGTTGAGACGACTGAATTTTTCTATTGAAACTAGATTTTCTGAATCTTTAACTGTTTGAGTTGAATCCAGTGTTATTTCTGGAGTATCTGTGTTAGTAAAGGATTTGATTATATCAGAAAGTATTGAATCAAGGTATTTAAATGTATATTCTCTTTGCTGGGAGATTAGTCTGTTATATGCAAGAATACCTCTCTTAAAACAATTAGAGCATATCTGGATCAAGGAGAAAAGAATTTTATCGACCAAATCGATTGAGCAATTTAAACTATCAAAAAATGGAAATGTTGATTTTAAAATTATTATGTGTCGGTTGTCTTCCACCAATAAGGATGGATCTCTAATAACCATAGCTTTTAATGCCGTGAATATTTTGCCAACAATCTGAGTTTCTGAAAATCCGGAGTCTTTTAAAATGGTTGGATCTCTATCTAATTTTCTATGCTCATAAGAGACAAGAACTGAATTTAACAACGCGTTAATTGAATTTGAATCCTTTTCTTTACCTTGGGCATCTTGATTGATCAAGGTATCTAGAATTTCTGCAAGTTTATGTAGGGTATTTGAACCCATTTCTTTTGTTCAGAGTTTTCTGTTTGTAGTGTGTGTTTGCGTGTGTGTTTGCGTGTGTGAAACCAGCCACAACTATAAACACCCATGTCTGTTTCACGTGAGTGGATGGCAAGAATGCTCAGCTCTTTCTCAGTTTTCTGAAAAAGGAAAAGCTGATATTTCATGGTGCGTCGCGACATGCAGCGCGTTGTGGGAACATGACTAAAAGTTACGTTTTACTCTCTTTTTGCATGGAATGTACAACTTAGTGATGTGCTCATGAATATATATAGGGATATGGATATGAAAAGTGGAAAACAAAAAAATATATAAACTAAAACTAAAATGATGAAATCAATTAACCAAGGATCAACAACGTATCAATTCTTTGATTTGCGGAATAGAAGAATATGTGGTTCCGGCGCATGACACCCATAGTGCACCCAACCTAAAGATTGTGTTATTCCCAATTGTGTTCTCCATTCTTCTTCTGCTAGTATTTTGAAGGTGCCCTTATCTGTGAAGTAATCTGAAGGAATAATCTTTAGCATATCCCTCGGTAATGCGACATGACGATATTCATATTCATCATTGGAATATCTTGGCGAGTAATAATATTTCTCTCTATATGCAAAAATGCGTTCTCTCTCCTGTTGTGTCAATGGTTTTGGTCTTTGTGTTTGAAGCAAATTGCTGTTGTGATGGTTACCTGCATGTACCTGGTGTTTCTGTGCCTGAAACTGAGCAGCCTTGGCTTGGACCTGAGCTGCCTGTTGTTGTGATTGGGACTGTGAGTGTGTCTGTGCCTGCATCACTGCTGCTTCAGACCATGAGACCCGGAAGGTCAGAGGTGCAGGGAGACTGTTCGCCGCAAACACCAGACACCAGACATATCAGAGAAATGGGAAATAGGAGACACGAGAGAGAGAGAGAGCGCCGATCGGACGAACCACGTACACGAGGAATCGAGGAAACACTGCACGCGGCACGCGGCTCGTCGTATCGTCGCGTCGTCGTACAACTGAGCTCTGAGATCTGTCAAGCGTGAAGCGTTTGCTCGTGCCATTGATCTCTGCCGTTTCAGGTTTCAGGTTTTAGGTGTCAGGTTTCAGGTTTCTAATCCCACTTTCCACTCTCCTGCTTGCCGTGTCAATTATTACCTACCAAGCACTGGGATATTATCTGCTGTAGATAGAAACCTATCTTTTGCATTCACACTCCACTCTATAAACATAGCATACCTCTATATATATACATTGTTAATTGCCATTGACCATCTAATAGTTTTCCACTTTCTTAGCCCCTTTAAACTTTATCCATTCTGTGCATCAATGAATAAAGTGCCAATTGGTCTCAAACCTCAACATCAAACAACTTATCTGCTACAATCAGATGAATCATATCTTGAAAAAAATCTATCAAATGGATATTCCGTATTCTTACTTCCAATAACGAATCAATTATATAAGCAATTGTGCAAAACTTATTTCCAAACTTGGTCAAGATCCAACCAAGACAATTCCATTGATTCGTTACATGTGCCTAATCCAGATATAGATCACACAGATATATCAATGGGAAAACATGTAAAATATACCGTCGGGTTGATATCTTCTTGGATCGAATTGGATAATGATGATATCATCATAAACGAATTTTCATTCCAAGCATTCTATAACGAAGTCTCATTTGCCAATTATCTTGGAATCAACACTTTCATGCTGAATCCTCCGAAAAATATCAACAATATTCAATTTTTTTCTTCAAATATTGCCAAACTTTTGGACATTTTCCCCTCGATTCATCTTACCATTTCACTACCAATGTCTCAAGATTTACAAGATAAAAATATCTCTTACTATGATTCTTACTCAACATGGGGAATGTGGAATTCGATTAGATTGATATGTAATTATCACCCAAATTTATCAGTTTCATTAGGAGCTCCAAAATCAAATATTCCAGCTGCAATATTAGACCGTTGGTTATTAGAACCTATAAAATTTTATTTAATATCATCTTCAAGATTTATACCTAATGCTAAGAGTTATCCCGTATTACATAAGTTTAATCAACTCATAATTTGGAAATTGATTCAATTTAAAGCCTTAGAAATGCCTATTTTGTTATTACACGGCGTGGATAAAAAACAACAGGTTCATCCAAATTTAATCGAAACGGATAGTAAAAATAAATCAACCTATTTATCCTATATTCAGCATCTGATATTAAATTCTCATAAAAATAAATTGTTACCTCATATGCATGCTTACACATTGGAAGCACTACAGAAATCAAACATCTCCAAGTCGACTTTAACCTCTCCATTTATTTTACAATCTCCATTAGAGCCACTAGTTGATAATTTACAAAATGAAACATATAGAATTTTTGAACAAGATTCTTTTAAATATGAACAATATGAAAGGGCATTTATTAAAGCTCTGATTGATTTGAAACAAAATTGGAATCCTTCAAAAACGCAAAAACCACATATCTTGTTTTTAGGTCCAGGTCGAGGCCCTTTGATTGATAGATTTTATTCAGCCCTTTCATTTCTTAAAATTTCACCATTAGATTTTATAATTACAGCCATTGAAAAAAATCCAAATGTCATGATAATCTTAAAGCAAAAAAATATTCAACATTGGAACTCGAATGTTAATGTCATCAATGTCGATTCGAGAGATTATATCCATTTACAATATAAACAACAAACCCCAAAATTTAATATGGTTATATCGGAGTTAATAGGTAGCTTTGGTTGTAACGAACTAATGCCCGAATGCATAGACAGCATTTCAATTCCAGAACTTTGTGAAAATGATTGTATTTTCATTCCACAGGATCTACATTGTTTCATATCACCGGTTTTTAGTCCAAAATTATGGAAACTAGCATCATCAACTTTTATTGACAAACTCTATGTTCCAATGATACCCGAAATGGAAGTTTTATGCGATTCTCCAAAAGAAATTTGGAAATTTGATAGTAAAGTAACACCTTTAAACACAGCAATCAACATATCAGATAAGTTACACACACCAAATAAACACAATTCGAGACAATGCAGACTTTCTTTTGAACCAAAATGTAAAGGGTCTGTTCACGGGCTAGCTGGATTTTTCAGTTCAACATTATATTCCGATATATCAATCAGTAATTTACCCAAATTACCGGAAGTTCTTGATTCAGTTTCTTGGTTACCTGCATTTTTACCATTCGAAAGACCATTGAACTTGTATGATGGACACGAAGTCAGTTTATTCATTTGCAGAGTTTGTTCGTTAGATAGTGTATGGTATGAATGGTCTGTTGAATGCTTCCTATACATGCTCGTGCCTAGTTCCAATAACTCATCAAACAGAAACTCCTCATCGGGCTCTCCACCAACCACTCCTTCACCTGCTCGTAGTAATTTGTCCAATTCCAAATTACCACCATCGTTGCTAATGTCTAGAAGCGCTTCTGATGGAACTAACGAAGAGACCCAAAATACAACGAACTCCAATAAAGGCTGCTATAGACGACAAAGCGTTGAAATGGACCCCAGCTTAAACCAATCTACCCATACATATGATGATGCCAGCTTGCACAGAATTAAAAGCGTCAATGACAGTCATTTATCGGTTCAACAAGCAACCCCTCCTGATTGTAAAGTTAAAGTATGTACTGGAATTTCAAGGGTTCATAATTTAAATGGGTCTGGATTCAAATTTCATTTGGTTTAAGAAACAACTAGATGGCGTGGGCTAAACAATTGGCCACATTTTGCGTTTTTACTAATATAGATTTGTAAATCATATATATTTACTAGTTATTAATTGTAGCCTTTTACATTTTAATTGTTTCACTAACGTGAAACGGTGTCTTAAGAGTATAGGGCTGAGACGTGCGCAAAGAAAAATGCCGTCATGATTAATCAAGCAAGCAAGGTTCAGTTTCGTATAAAAAATTAGTATAAGTTAAACGCAAAGAAATAAAGTTAAGGAAACTATTAATAGCTCTAGCCTCCGTCTGTAAACCACAAACAGCATACATCTCTGTTTTCCCCCTCAAACTAAATTGTCAACTATAAAACTTAATAATACTTGTTGAAGATACTCCACTATACTCTTCTATCAATCAAAGGACAGCCAAAATAATAAACAATATCAAAAAAGTAAAATATATAGCTCTTTACTGTTAACTTCAGGTAGAAATACAACTTCTTCTAATTCTACTCTTTCTTTTATTACTATTAATTTTATTATGTTTAACCAAAATTTTTGAAATTCCACCCAATGTTAATGCATCATCATCCTCATTTAATCTTGTACTAAAATTTAGTTCTAAGTTTAATGGAGTTAATCAGATCCATTCTTATCACCATCGTAAATTCTTTGTTGTTAAACACCCACATGATAGAACACAGCAGCAAAATCGTAATTATTTTTAGTTATCAAAATTCTAAACACATACCAAAACCACCAAATATTAATTTATCATCATTATTGATTGTAAAGATTCACTGCATTGAAACCAAAGCCAATTTTAAGTTTAACTGGTTTCACTTTCATCATCACCATTATCTGATTCTTCGTCATGTTTTTATATTGAATTACAAGTTCATCAAGATGTTGACGATGGTAATTGTGTTTTTGATTTTACCAATTCTTCTTTTCAATATTATAATAAGTAAAATGAACCGGCTGCTATTAACTATTCTGTCATTATTCATGTTTTAAGAAGTGTGGTTAATAAAGAGATTTCACTAACTCAATATTGTTTAGATCCTATTAAATTAAAGGTTTTAAAAAAAGTAGTATTTAAATTTTGTGCAGTTAAAGTGATCAATGTTTTTAAGTTCCAAACTTTTAAATCCATATGAGCTTTAATCTTTACCAATTTAAAAAAAACCGAAAGCGATTCTTTCATGAGCGATGATAATTTTACAAATTTTAACAAACTGAAAAGCAAGCAAAAAGCTCATGTTCCCTTAATATTTTCTGCAAAGTTTTTTATATCATATTGGCATGGATTCATTGTTGATATCCGGATTTAATTTAAAGGTATCCCGAGATTAAACAATCACAGAAATAACAAAAACTGTATTAGCATTCTTTTCCTCCATATTGCCATCATTCTCAATATTGCTGTTACGAATTAAAGGTCTTTGTTCCTAATATTCATCATATCATTCATATTAAGTCTCTATTAAGTCTCTATTAAGTCTCTATTAAGTCCCTATTAATGTTAATATGAAACTATGGGCTAACAGCTTAAAGAAAAAACAAGTAAAAGCAGAAGCCAAACCACCGCTGTGCAACTGGAAACTTGAGATATATGCTGAGTTGAAAAACATCAAGCTTTTTTTTCATGGATTACAATTAAATTATGCTAACTAAAAACTTCTTACTGAATGGGGTTTTTGAAATAATTGTTGTTTTCCGTGCAATGGGAGCAATAGAAGTGAATGTTTTATTGTTTTAGTTTTTGCTAATGCGCATTGTAAAATTTCTCCGTTTTTTTCCACTTACTTTGGAGGTTTGAAAATTGCTCTTTTTTTTACTTTTTTCTTCGAATAGGGAAACACTATTGGGTCTCTATCATTTTTTCAGGTCTTACAACTCCTCTTTTCCGATAATACAATAATTTGTTGCTAAATCTGCAAAAAAATCATGTGACAGCTGAGCCCCCTGGCTTAAAACGCCAACTTTGGGTGTCCATTGCTTAACAAGTTTTAGATGTATTAACTTCAAATTTCGCAAGTGTGTTTTCCTCAGCGGGAAATATCAGATTTATAGGTAGCTGCACTGGAGTGTTTGCGTGCTAACACAGCAGCGAGGCACAAGCTAACAACTGCGGTATATATTATTCTTTGATATAAAAACCATATTGTGCTGTAATAGGTTATTTATATTCATATGTGCCATTCGCCATTCACAATTCTATCCAAAGGGTTTTCCTTGTACTATATACATGTATCAAATTGTATCAACGTACTCTTTAGATGCTTCTCTTCTGTAGCAATATACTAGAACTAGTTATTCCTGTAATTAGACAATAGAACGATTAGTCTCTTTTTAAATAGAAAAATAATATATACAATAAAAAAAAACTACTTAAAGAGTGATAGTTAAGAAAACGTCGACAAGAATTGTCGGCGAGAGTCCATGAGACACTGCGAGGATCTGTTAGACGATCACCCTCTGGAGCAGCGACTGCATGTTCCAACAGGAAATTGCTTAATTATATTTTTTGGTGATTTTTTTGGGGATTCTACAGGAGTTATGACGGGTTGTAAAAAAAACTCATAGTTAGAAATAGACCTTTTTCACTAGCTCACAACTTTTTATATACAATAGCTGTGAATTCCATAGATGTAACAGATTAAAGAGCATGCGGCGGACTACAAAAACGACACTTAACATTGAAAGAAAGTCGTCATATATAGCATTGGAGATTTACAAAAGAAAAAATCGTCCCATAGTAAATGTTAAAAAAATTTGTCATTTTTTGACTTTTGGACACTCATATCTCTGCAAATTTTAGAGCTATTTGAAAACAGACTTCAGCTTCAAAACTATGGAGTTGTTTAGGACTGGATGTGAATTTCTCAGCCAAATATGAGTACCCCCGAATTTTGTCTATACTAAATTTTTGAAGAAATATATATACTCTTAAGATAAAAAAATAGTATATATTTTTTTATAAAGAACTGAAAAGTTGTAAAGTTGTAACAGACGGGTTTGATTCCATTTTAGATATAAATACCTTGTGTTAAAAGTTGAAATTGGTCGTACATTCTAGTGTACGCACTATTCAAGGACTTATTAATCATGACATTTTCTATAAAAGAATCGACCTCGTCATCATTCAAATGGAGTTGGAATCTTTGCTCTAATAAAACAGATGTATTTTCACCAGCTTTGAAACACGGCAATGAAGAATCGGTCTGCATTAACTCAACCATTTCAATAATACACCTTGCATTTCGACGTAACGATTTGAATGCATCTCTTGTTAACGATTTGAATTTTTTAAAATAATAGGAATCGATACCGCCGAGTAAATCAACATATTCTTGTGTAAGTTTAAAAGGTGCGTTCTCAAAACCAACGGATCCGGGAGAATTGGAAAGCAAAAATCCAAAATCAATATGAACAATGTGACCTTCGGAATCAAACATGATATTACCATTATGTCTATCCTTAATTTGAAGAATGTAACAGATGACAGAATATGCAGCCAACGAAACACAGAAATTCTCTTGGGCAAGTTTATATTTGGCACTATTTTCTTCCCCAAAAAGCCTTTTAAAATGATCCTTCAACGAAGCAACTCCATTAATTGGCATTTCTTTATGTTTCAACATATCCTTCTCAAGTGCCTTTTTGATCGAATGAACGGAAACTGCATTTGTAATAGTTTCAACAAGACCGGTATTGATTGACGTAACTAAAATCTTCATTTTTTTCACCCAAACTTTGACTTTATCCTGATACCAAATATTAGCCATCAAATGAATCAATTGACAAGCAAATGCTTCTTGTGCCAAATCATCACCAGTTTTAGCAATCATCGAGAAGAGATCCCAATTGTCTATACTTCCAAATGGACTTTCTGCTCTGATCCTAGCCTTTTTGGTATTCCAATCTTCACCCAAATAACTCAAACCCGCAACCTTCATATCATTTGCTAGTTTACGTTCACCGGCTACTTCTGTATCATTCGAATTATGCGCAAATCTGGTTTGCATATTTTGCATCGAATTGATAATTCTATCTTTTATCTGTGATGCTTGAAGTTGTGGTAATGGAGAATTAGGAGAATCAAGTTGAGTAAGCATCAAAGATGCAATCCTTAACTGTGTGGCAATATTATGTTCATGGTCCGATAATGCATTCAATGGGGGTATTGGTAATGTTGCATTTTCTTCCTTACCAAGAATGGTACCTAAATCTATATTTTGTGATTTGTTAATTTTATTTGTCATTTTGATCACCGATATATCAGCCAAATCACTCTCTTCAATATCACTAGCTTCTTCGTATTTAATTATCGAATCGACAGTAGAAGAGGTAGAAATGTTTCTCTTTGGGGATTTATAAGAAAGATCAAATTTGTATTTATCATTACCTGAAATGTCATCATAGTCCTGGATATTTCGTACAATTTTTTTATTTGATGAAGTATTTGGATCAAAATCAACTTCATCAGATAAATATTCCACTAACAATAAATATGGAACCCTTTCGGCGGAGTTTAAAACTGCACTTTCATTAACAGCTATTCTACATATCTTGTGTAATTTGCCCTTTTTATTTTTTGGCAATAACATTGGGATATCTATTTCACATGGCAGGTCCTTATTCAAAATGGATAGTTCGGCCTTAAGAGTAGACAACCTAGCCTCTTTAGGCACTTTGGACAACCTGATTGATATATTCTGTAATGCAATAACAAATTGGGTTTGGTTTTTGAAATAACTAGACTTTAATAGTTTGACTTTTTGTGGCTCGGTTAATATAACATGCTGATGTAACTTTGACGCGGAATTGATGATTGGACTTCCAATTTGGGAATTGTTTGAAAGTTCCAAACTATCCTTATAATCGGATGAATATCTAATAGAGGACGCATATGAGGAATCAGATGGATTAAAATCAGTGACAGAAATACTTGGAGATGTTGAGAGATTGCTGCTGTTATATGTCGACACTGCATCATCATTATCTTTATCATGAAGGTCGGGCATTGATCGTGCCAAATTGGAATTATCGAAGGATAGAACTGTGTCATTGGGTTTTTCAATCTGAGCCTGTGGTTCTGGAGTAGTCTGTATCGACGCTGAAGAATTAACATGATATAATGCACTTCTTGTTTTAGGTTTCAACACAGGTTTACGTAGATTAGGTAGATTTAGATCAGCATATGAATCGATCATTTCAAATCCCACCTCTTCTGATTTTCTGGTCTTAGGCGAGTTCTTGCTCGTTGGATCAATAGTCTCTCTTAGTTTAGAATGTGGTAATGGCGCATTTTTACGATCTTTCAATGTGTTGATGGATTTAGTTCGTCTTAAATCATTCGAATAGCTTCTTCCTCCACCCAAAAGTGCATTATTTAATGTATTCTTTTTAGTCAAGTTTTCAGTTAAACTTTTCTTGATATCCTTAACAACTTCAAAAACCATAGTTTTCACTTTTTTCCCTTCCATTTTGACAATTGGCTCCACATATGCTGTTGATTCAGGTACAGATACACCTGCAAGTAAAGATGTCGCCATTACAATACTTGGAAAAACATTCGGTTTGAAGTCTTTATTCAAATTATGCCTGGGAACTACTCCAGTTGATGACGCTATACTTGAAGTTGATGTTTTAGAATTGTTGGAATAATTGAATAAATTATATTGCAATTCGTTAACTAATCTTTTACAAGTTTGGAAGCCGACACTTTCTGGTTCTTTCGATAAATCTTGTAGCATTGCTTGTAAATGCCAGAAGGTAATTAAAGTGAAATGTGGATCCCTAAAACATATTGTTTTAATCATTTCCTCCAATGCCATCGATTGAGATTCCATCGTTACCAACAATTGAAGAAACTGAGGAGCAAAAAATCTCAATTCGGAAATCGGAAATGTTTGAATCCTTTTGCAAATATAGTATTGAATACCTATGTTTTCATTATGTTGTAATAATGCAATACAATCGAATATTTCAAAGTCTGCAGAATTGATTCTCGTATATAAATCGGTACTATTGTTGTCATTATCATTGCTGTTGCTATTTTTGGAACTTTCTTTTGTGAAATCTCTATTTTTGCCAACATGAATACTTAACTTATCAAATGAATTGTCTATATCCGTATCTTCCAGACCCTTATCTACTGCTGAACTACTTGGAGCTACAGTTGACGACGAAGATGTTGTTTGTTGGGAAGAATTTGGAATATTGTTCATGTTTCGAGATGAGCCTGGTGTTGTGGGTCTGTGGTCCTTGGCCATCTATTTCTGTTAGGACAACACTAAATGTAAAACTAGATGCCTGGTTAAAGTTGTGTCTGTGCAATTGCAAAGGATTTGTACAGTCTGTGGGGTGTAGTAGGGTCTTCGGGGCAGGGTGAAATGAAACGCATTGACTTGCTGCCCTTGTTTTGTTTCTTAGGTGGCCACTTCTCGGGCGCTGACGTAAGCGCGATGGCGGTGGCGGCGAATTCTGCGGCCTTGTTGTTGTGCTCTCAAATCTCAAACTGAGCTCCAGTCATAGTTTCCAGGTCACAGATGGTTGCAGAGGGTTATCAGGAGGATGGTGCAAAGAACACAGCCAATATCCCACAACACAAACATGGATAGTCTAATACTATCGATGAAACCCACACCAAGGACGCCTATAACGCCCAAAACACCCAAGATCTCCAAAAAGCACCACAGCAAATATGAGTTGGACAATATTCCATCCCAAAATTTTAAGATTGGCTATCAGAAAGTTACTCTGGATGTCGATTTAGAACAAAACTGCATAGCAGGTGAAACTGAAATAACTGTGTTACCGTTGGAATCATCATTGAAAGCTATCAAATTGGACTGTAGAGGCATCCAGGTAAAGTCCATTATCGTTAACCAAAGACGTGCTCATTTTTCTTATGACGATTTTCTGCAAAATCAGGAGTACATGAACGATCCTGAAAACCCAGTATTATCCGAATATAAATATGATAAACATTTTGACTCTAATAGTTCAAATATATCAATCAAACAACATGAAATGATTCGGGCCAAATTTTATCCACTATTTTCAGACCAAAATAATACAGAAGTCCCATCATCTTCTTATAGTGAATGCACCTCAGAACTTACAATTAAAGTGCCCGAAAGTATAAAATTAAGATTACAAGATACATCCAAACTCGCCTTTTCCCCAATTGGAACAAACCGTTCAATGAATGAAACCCCAAATACCGCCAATACACTCCTAAATTCAGAAAAAGTTTATACTCCTTTAAATATAAAAATTGTTTACATAGTTAAAAATTTGAAAAATGGTATACATTTCAATGGTGGAATACACACGAGTATACCCAAAAATTTATGGTACTGTTATACTTTTAACAATGATCTTGGATGTAGTGCCAGTTCATGGGTACCATGCATCGACAACTTTCATGAAAAACCTGCTTGGGATATTAACATTGTTGTTCCTAAGACAATTGGCGACATAGGCCAGACGATATTAATTGGTACTAAAAAGGCTGAGCAAGTTTTCAGGAAATCAGCTCTTCAGCAAATAAATAATAATAGCTTAGATACTCTCACAGAAGGCGATGACGACGACGATGAAAATGAAGAGGATAGTTTAGAAGCTACTCCGATTACTGTGGTCGTTCCAGATCTAGTGAGTTTTCGAGAATCCCCACATCCAATTGATGTTGCTAAAAAAATGGTAAATTTTCAATTTTTCAACCCTGTGTGTGCCCATCATCTAGGTTTTGCTGTTGGTTGTTTTGAAAAAACATTAATTATAGATGTGAAACCAGGAACCGATGAATTGAGTACTACTCAACAAAATTCTACAACCAATTCTGACAATGTTTCAATACAATTTAGTATAGATAGTGCAAACTCGAATAAGGTTCCCACGATGGTATACCATCTACCAGGTAGGAGAGATGAAGTTATAAATTCCACCATGTTTCTATATAAAGCATTGGAATTTTATTCAAAAGAATTCAGTTCATTTCCCTTTACAAGTTATACTTTGTTGTTTCTTGAAAACATCCCCTCTAAAGTATGCACATTTGCTGGAATGACTTTGGCAAGTTCAAATCTTCTTTATAGTTCAAAATTAATAGAACCAATGTTTGAAACTACTGAAATATTATCCGTGGCACTCGCAGAACAATATTCCGGTGTTAATGTTTTACCTAAAACTCTGAATGATCTTTGGTGTACAATAGGAATTGCTAGATACATGAGCAATCAATTTTTGAAAAAGTTATTTGGTGTGAATTATTTTAATTTTACGTTTAAGAAAAGATGTGATTTATTGTGTGAATTAGACGTGGGCAAAAGACCGTTATCGAATCAAATGTTTAGATTTCCTATCAATTTAGATCAGGATTTTGAATTTATAAATTTGAAAGCCCCTCTTGTTTTAATGATATTAGATAAGCGAATCACCAAAACGGATAAACTGTTTGGTTTATCAAGAGTTATACCAAAAATATTTCTTCAGGCAATGTCCAATGATTTAATAAATGGTAATAATCTATCAACTGCGCAGTTCCAAAGAGTATGTGAAAAAGTTGCCCACCATAAATTAGAAACATTTTTCCAAAATTGGGTTTATAAAAGCGGAGTTCCTATTTTTAGAATTACCCAGAAATTTAATAAGAAACGTCTTTTTATTGAAATGATAATTCGCCAAATGCAAAGGTCAAGTTTAAACCATACAGATTCTGATGAATCGAATGAAAATAATGACCTGTTATTAAATGAAAAGCAGAAAAACTTCGTTAATGATGCAAATATCTATATGACTGAAGAAAATCACTTTGATGCTCAGCCAACATTTTCAGGACCTGTCACTGTTAGAATTCACGAGGCAGACGGCTCCCCCTATGAACATATACTTGCTATTTCTGAACCTTTAACAAAATTAGATATTCAATATAATACTAAATACAGGAGAAGAAAGAAAGATAGGAGAGACGGCACTGAGGATATTGAAGACAAGGAAAAAAATAATGAAAAAGAAAAAGAATCGAAGAAAAAAGATAAGGTTGAAGAACCAAAAGTGGGAATGTTAGGTGATGTTTTAAAATCACAAGAAGATCTTGAAAATTGGGGGCTTAAAGAAGAGGAAGTGACCACAGAGAATGGAGATAACGATCAGGAGAATCAAACATTACCCGATGAAGATAAGGCTGAAGCTTTTGACTGGCTAAGATTTGACGTAGATAATGAGTGGATTTCCAAATATACAATTAATCTAACGGATGACAAGTTCGAATCTCAATTAAGACAAGATAGGGACGTGTCTGCCCAATATGAAAGTGTAAAATATTTTGGTAATATAACTAAAGCTGGTTTATATCATGCTAAGGTATTATTAAAGACACTTATTGATGATAAATATTATTTTGGTGTTCGTGAAGAGGCTGCTAAATCTTTAGCAAAAATATCAAATGAAGAAAATGATCATATAGGTATGAGGGTTCTACTGAAAGCATTCAAATATTTGTTCTGTTACGAAGGCGTAATTACACAAGGCTATAATGAACTGGATCCGAAGGAATATCTACCCAAGCCAAATAATTTTTCAATGTTTTCTAATTTGTTTGTCATGAGAGCTATATTGCAGTCTTTATCATTAGTGAGAAATAAAGATGGTGATGCGCCAATCGAATTGAAACGAATTTTGCTAAATATTTTGAAATACAATGATAATAGTTATAACAAGTTTGATGATACATATTACTACTGTACTATTATTGTTTCAGTTTGCAACCTGATTTTAGTTTCCAAGAGGGAAATTTTTGATTTGAACATAGATTGCAGCACAAAAGATTCTGAATTGCCTCAGATTCACAATCAGAATGATCAATTTATCAACTCCGCCATAAAAGAAATGAATCGTTGTATAAAAATGGATGAATGGTGTCCATCTTATAAAAAAAATATTACGAAGGTTGTTTTGGAACAAAAAATAAGGCTAACAAGAGCAGGTTTAGCAAGAATGACGTTTATGGATTTACTAAAGTACACAACCAAAAACTACAATGATGATATTAGAACTGTTGCTTTTGAGGGTTTATTAATTCTCGGCGGGTTGCGTAATTCCAATATATTAAATTATTATTTCACAACCATGAAATTAGATGAATCATTATTTTTGAGGTATCAGTTGAATTTAACATTAACCCGAAGCCTTGGAGTTGCTGCATATTCAGGTATTCCTTCATTATTAGACGATAAGGAGTTTTTACAGTCAGTTAGTGTTAATTCCACGGATGAGAAATCTGGTGATAATTTGGGTAACCGCATGATTCAAATTGAAGATTCAACATCTGCAAGGCTAACCATGCAATCACGTAAGGATGAAATTGCCAGACGTTCAATTAAAGGTTCAATTGATGTATTAAGAAGGGATTTGTCAATGGGTAAAGGTTTAACATCTGAGCTATGGAATGCACTGCATTCTTGTCTTGTTCCGATAAATACCAGAAGAAATATTTTTGACATAATGATGGTTCTTTATGATCCAAAAGATTCATTTATGGTAACTACTAATATGCCAAGTGATAAATTTATTGCCGTTAGAGTTTTGGATAAGAATACAGAGAGTGAAATTCCATCAGATTTAAAGTTTGTTATTTCGTTGAAACGAGAAGCAAAGTTTAAAATTCAATTGCCTGTTTTGAAGTTAAAAGTGGGAAATGATAAAGCAATCAAACAAAAGAGAAGTTCGAGTGATGCCAATTTAGCATCATTACCTCTTGGTAAGAAACCAAAAAAGAAGAAATTAGAGACAGGTAGTCATTTAGTGATTGTTAAAAAGACTGCATCTAAATTTGAAATTAAAATTAAATTGCCTAATAACTCCAATCCAACAATTACTGTTGGAAATAACAAAATCATCAGGCATGATCTATTTTTACCACTGCGTTTTGTTCGTTTCAATCTACGTACTAAATCGGTTCAAGTATCAACCAATGAAAATTTCACATATTCAAATTTGTATTCAGCTTCTTCACCCTTGTACGCACCTTCCTATTTTGTTTCGTTGAAAGTAGATTCTCGAAAATGGAAGTCATTGTTAGAAGCTGAAAACGAGGAAAATAAGGTGCCTTCTCCATTTTTAATCAAGCCAGAGAATGCCACAGCTCCTGTTTCTTCAATGGTATTTACTGAAGGCCGAGCCATGAATGTAAGCGAACCGCTCTCTGTTGACGTAAAGAAGGAAATTACTAATAATGAAGACGTGCTTGATAAACGCATTGAAATTCATCAGGATGAAAATCCTCCAGAATTTGATGATGCGCTTTCGAAAGTTAATTCAACCGTGTTAGAAAACGACAATAAACAACACAACCTCACCAAGTCCTATTTTGTAACACCTCCACTAGAGCCAACTAGACCAATTATAAAACTTTCATCAAATAGTTCAAAATCGGTAGATGCCAGCACTGGTGAAAAAGAAGAAAAAAGTGGGAATGATTCGGTTAATGAAGGAGAGCAAAGAAAATTGGGTTCCGTGATCAAACTGAAATTGAAATAATTCAAATGGATGGTTCGTTATTGGGAAGCATGAACATTTTGACAATTATTATATGTATTAAATCGTCTTTTGTATTATATTACTGTAACATTAATTTTATAAACAAAAAAATGTGTATACGAATTTAAAAAGTTATTACTTATAAACACAAGAATAATCTCACTATATGTTCTAAATATGGCTAGAGCTATTGACCCTTGGGGGTAATGGAGGAGCTTTTCTATGTTGGGCTAAAATGTCTATTGATTCAGAAACACCGACGTCATCTTTACCAGCGGTATTATCTTTTACAGTGGCTATTGGAGACTCTTGCAAACCAGACGACAAGGCAATATTTGTTGGTGCAGTTGCAGTTGATGTTGAGGTGATATCATTCAGTTCACTGTTGAATTTGGCGATCGAAGGTGATACAATACGCTTACCAGCATAATTTATAACATTCGAATGAGAAGCAGAAGAGGAAGAGGTAGTTGGACTCTTAAATTTTTCATTTATAAACATATCTGGAGATGAAGGAGAATTGAGGGTAAGTGAAGGCAGGTTATTCTCTTCCGTTAATGAAGAGGAACCAAATTGCGATGATTGTGAGCTGCCCCTTCTCCTATCTAATTTAATAAATGCTTCACCAGGTGGTCTTCGGTTAACATTTGAACTTAAAAACTGAGAGGAGGAACCGGAGGAGAATGTGTCAAATTGACCATGTTGATTCACTGACTGTGTTTGATTCTGTGTTTCGATTTGCAGATTTTCAACCCTCGATGGTTTTCTTCTACGATTAGAAATCATTTCTGGTGGTGTATAATTTGGATCCTTCATATCTGAAACTGATTTTTTCTTGGCAATGGTTGAATTGGATGATGATGATGTTGTTGAAGATGGTTCAGATATTATTGGAGTCTTTTTGTACCAGTGCTTAATTTTAGTGTACGATTTCATAACTGAATCTTTTATATGCTGGGAAGAATCATCATCCATTGAATCTGTATTTGATTGTATTGATCTTACATTAGTCTCAAAAGAGTCTTCACCTTCACTATTTATTGTACTCAATTTGGAAAATTTGCTATCCTTACTTATTTTGGAAAGACCGCCATCTTTATCAGTAAATTTACTAATACCAGTTGACCTGCTCGTTTCTGAAGAGGCGTTGCCTGAAATAATGTCATCATCATCTACCGCTGAAGTTGAATCATTAGAAGCCGCAACGTTTGGTTTTGGCAGCGGTACCGATGAAGAAGTGTCATCTGAATTGGGGATATTATGTGTTTGAATAAAAGATTCCTCTCTTCTAACAGAATGATCAAAAATACCACCTCTAAACAGCTCGCCAGGAGATCTGAAAAAGACAAAATCGTCGAAAAATGGATAAACAATACTTTGTTTGATGGCTTCCTTCATTTTCTTCTCCAAAATATCAGTAACAATACCATAACTAATAGCTCTCGAACTGAAAACTGGTTCAATTGAGAGGTCAATTTCAGGCATTTTAGCAAAGGTGTACCAAATTCTACTGGATGGTTGGGGCTTCATTCTAATCAGCAATTCACCTTCCATTTTATTGATTGTCATTTTCATGACTATATCAAATTGTCGTTGTTTGAAGCCGACACCAATATTGATAAACAATTTTGTGGTAATTTCCACCATAGCCTTACCTTGATATAAAATGTTCAGACTGACATCCATGTCCCCCTCTGTTGATAGTGATTTTAATTTTGGATTAGTAAAAAATGGACCGGAATGACCAACATCTATACGATTAATTTGCAATTGATCTAAAAATCCAGGAGTTCTAATCTTTTTCAATCTTTCCTCGATCTTTAACCAAAATGCATCCTGAAATTTTTCCGTTTGATAAGTTGCCAAAAACAAACGACCAATTAAGGCATTCAGCCATTTTGTAGTCAATTGATTTTCTGTGGCATTCAAAGTTTCAATTAGATCTAACATATCTGCAGTATTATAGTACGAAGGTTTTGCCATAATTGCTGGATTTAAGTTTTTATTCAAATCACGTAAACCCGTGTTTGTTGAAGTTGCCTTTAAAAGAGCAAAATACCAATCTTCCTTCTCTATTGCCATGTCACCATATAAAAAGTATGAATTCTTTGGAGGTTGAACATTTTCAGATTTATCTTCCAAAATTCTTTGTAGTTCAAATGCCTTTTCTTTCGTTTTATATTCGTCATTATTAATCAAACAAATTGCGCTCCTTTTCATGAATAATTGACCCTCTGTTAAATTTCTAGGCCACATTGCTACGGTATAATGATCCAATACTATTGCATGTTTAACGTTCTTTTGGGTTTCATCACTATATAAGAATAAATTGCCGTGTTTAATGACACCATAAAATCTATTCCTTCTTCTAATCTGTTTTAGCTTGGCAGCACCAAGTGTGGCTGTATCTTGTTCTCCTTCTTTAATGTCATCGTCAACATTACCTGAATGTGAGTGGTTACCACTACCAGCTTTCATCATTTTGGAGAATAACCCTGTAGTGGATGATTGGCCTGGCATTGAGTTAGCAATTGATGATGACCCCGTCAAGTCGTCATCACTACTTGTGTTTACCTTAAACTCATCAGCGTTGATCTGGGGGAACTTATAAAATTCTCTAGTAACTGTAACCCATCCAGAATAATTTGTTTTAATTCCTATATTTCCTTTATCTGAAATTTCATTGGCCTTTAAATCTCTATAGCCCTTTGGTTCGCCCTTTGAAATGCTTGCCTTTTCTGCCTTCTCATGATCTTGTTTGTTCTTGTCAGCCACGGAGCTTGGCACTTTTGGAGAAAAGAACCATACGAGAAACAACACCAGAGGAATGAATGTCACTCCTCCAATAATATATGTAAATATTAATGTCAATAATGAATTCATTGGGCCCTGTTGTTTGATTTCTGGTATCTTTTCTTCTTTAAAGCAGCCTACTTCTAGTAGACACGTATAATACCTGATTAAATCTTAATCGTAACAAAAACAGAAATCGGGCTGCGGGGGTTACCCGGCCCCTTGCATCCCATTTTCGTCTCCACTGGGTTTTTCATTTTCAGTATGTTTTGAATTTTGCCAGTGGATGGGAGATTGTATTATCGATGGAGGTTCGGAAATGGGGATACAAGAGGTCAAAGAACAGACACACAGTGAAGAAATGCTCTCCATTATACCACAATCATTGTTATTATCTACCGGAAGCCGTTTTTGTGTACAAACCAGAGGATATGCAGGTCGTGTGCAGATTCAATCTGCTCTTCCAAGGAGACCACTGAAGAAAATTAGAATAGGTAAGGCCAGACCTGCCATTTACTATAAATTCAACACACAAGTTGAACTATCTGATGGGTCTGTTGTTACTAGAAGATCACAATATCCAAAAGACGAATTACGAATGATTACCGATCAAAGAAATAATCCATTGTGGAATGCTTCCAAACCAGATCAAAGTTTGTTAGATGCTGAATCTAAGGGTAAATTGAACAAATTCAAGAGTAAATTTGCAGCGTTTGAACAATCTGGTAAATCTGAAGCGGAAGTTAAGGAACAAGAATCCAAGGCAGAGGCAGAAAGATTACAAAGATTGAAGACTGGTAAGACGGCCAAGAAAGTTGAAAGCGAAGAAGATGATTTCTTGGACATGTTATCTTCTAGCTATGAAGAGGAAAAATTGGGTGGTAATTTAGCCAAGAAGGAAAAGAAGAAGAAATAAGTAAAATAGTCCCCTGTTATATATACGTGTACATACTATGGTCATCATAGAGCCGATATAAATAAAAATTATAAATGAGTAGAAAACCAATAATTTTCTGTAACTAATGATTATTTAAATACTTTCCGTTTGCCCAACACTCTAATTGTGGACATATCTTCCGAAAATTTGAAATCGTTATCTTGAAGATATCTTAGTGTAGCATTCTTAATTTTCGGTATTCCACCACCACTATGGAGTCCTCTACCCGTTATAATAACAAATGGTTCTATATGTGCTGCATTTGTAAATTCAAATCTGGTATTGTAAACATTACGTAAATGCATTTCTTCATTCCACCAATAATCCAAACATATTTGTAAGGCAACTACAGCATTCTGAACATTTAGATTATGACAATCAATTTGGAATGTCCTTTTAGCTTGATCGATTTTCTTTAACAGTTCCTGGTTCTGTGTCATGTCATGGTAATTTCGAATATCACTTTTTGCTTCGGCAATAGAAGTTGTATAGTATGATTTCAAATGTTTGTTTGGTGTAGCGTTTCTTGTCTGTTTTAATTTATCAACTCGCCATTTCAGACTATCCAAGTTAGATGCTGAACTAGTAGGTGGCGTAACAGTTTCTAACTCGTAATCATTATAACATTTAAATTCGGATTTATCAATTTTTTCTTTCTTATCAACTCTGAAGAATTCATCTGCCTCTATATCGTAAGCAGTGTGTCCCAATTTTTTATTTATAAACTTATGGGCGTTCTTTATCTTAGGTTTATTTTCAAAATATTTATTCAGTAAAATGGCGGCATTTAATATCTTCCCTAAATCCCTTTCAAACCAATTCATTGCCAGTAAATAAAATTTCCTCGGTAGATCTAATTCCGGATTATCATCTATCAAAGCCTGTAGTTCATTCCATTTGTTCTCATCTTCTCGTACCTCACTTTTGGTTGTCACTCCATTTTTAATCAGATCGGACATTAAAAAAGCCGATTTAGATTTGCCAGTGATGAGAGTATCAGGAGAACATAATACATTTAATGGAACAGTCTCGATTTTATTCCTTGTTTGATTAGATGATGATTCATGAGGGTTAAAGTTTAACATGATATCATAGATCGTATCTAGTTTTTTATAGGAGTTTTGTTTTAAATACCAATCAACGAGGTCACGCTGTTCGTCATCAATTTCCAAGATGTCCATAATTTCGTCTTGTAGTTCCAAATTTTTAGCCATTTCTTCAATTTGCAGAGATTCCATGGCATCTGATAGGGATGTAGTGGGTGTATCGTATCCAATAGTCACACTATTATTCTTGTTAGACGAGTTCAAAGAAAGTATTGACGATGCCCTTGGTCTAGACATCCCAATTGAGTGTCCATTATCACTGGAAACATTAAAATTTATTGTATCTCCCTCTTTTTGCCTTTGTTTCTGATTCTGGTTTTGATTCTGATTCTGATTCTTCTTGTTGCGTTTTGTGTATTCATGGTTCTTGTTGTTTTCTATGATTACCCATTCTTTAGGAGGTTCAAAATGATCTATTATAGTTTTTGATTCTTTTTGTTCCAGTCGTTCCAAATCAGTTTTTATTAGATCGTAGCTGAGTAGTTGTTCGAAAGCCGAGTCGAAGTCATCATTTGAGATTTTCAGTATGTGCAAAATGTGCTTGAGAGAAATGTCGGGGAACAACTCCGAGAGCTTGAAAACATTCTCAGGAAGCTCTTCGGTGTCAAATGAACTACCCCTCATGCCTGATATCTCCCTCGGTGACACATTACTATCCCAAGTCCTTTTAACTCATCAAAAACCAGACCTTAGATTCACTCTCCATTCTCCAATCTCCAATCTCTCCCCCACAAAACATGCAAAACATGCAAAACATGCAAAAAACACAACGCCCGGCCGACGCACCGACGCGCCGACGCGCCGCTCTTCTCGGCTGCTCTGAAATCACATCCTCTCGATACTCGATACTCGATAATAAATTCCTACAACCATCAACGTTCAACGGGGGCAACCTTTCTACCCCGTATTTTGTACATTGCATCTTGCAATCTTCCAAATTCATCTACAAACCATCGCAGCAATAGCAGATGCCCCCATTACAACCACAATCGCCAATACAGATGGCAGCTCGTCCTCAAACTCCACCAGCTACACTTGAGGAGGCAGGCATAACCAGATCAGACAATGGAAACTTCGTTTTGCCTCCAATATGGGTACAATATAGAGGCGGTAACACACAGAGACTGATAATAGAGGTAGGCCAACCAATATCACAATTATCAAACACCACTTTAACAACCCCGATGCTGAGTGTTTCCGAATTACTACGAAATAATACTCCCAATCAAAACCCTGCTTCTCCCGCAGTTACCATTCCTGTTCCAGTTCCCGCTCTAGCCCCTGCTACTACTACTCACACTACTTCTGCACGAAATACAACTACAACTAATACAACGACTGATAACAGATTACCCGTCACCCCGGTTCCAACTACAAATTCTTCCAACACACCTACCACCAATAGGGGTGTACGAGGTTTGGACTATCCCGCGTTTGATGTATCAAGAGATGGGGTTTATAACGACGATTCCCAACCAACTTCTAGAGTTTATAGACCTTTACAAAATATGCTTGATAGAATCTACAATGAAAATGATAGCAATAGTATTACTCATGCTGTTGGTGATTTAGTCGATGCCATACAATCCACAGCAGCTTCTAATAACAATGATAACACTTCTACGACCACTACAACCACAACTACAACTACCGCCGCAACCACTACTACCAGTACTAATACAACTAATAGCAATAACGATGCTCAACCAGCTAATACAACAGAACAACCACATACCACTCAGCAGTTCCCACAACAGCAACAACCTCCTATGGAACCTTTGAATTTAGGTGGATCGAGAAATATAATCTTGACTGTTAATTATGTGTATGGTGCATCAAGTGAGACGAATTCTCAAAATAGTGGGTCTTTGTTATTGTATGTCCCAAGTATTGATGAAACAAATCAGGACAACGTTACTGTGTTGATTAGGTTGGCAACAGAAATCGCATTAAGAACAATAGCTGTCAATTTAAAAAACTCCGCAGGGGTATCCAAAGAGACATTTGATTCTTTGGAAGTTAGAAAAGTCAAAGATCTAAAGGAACATGAAATGGAATGTCCAATTTGTTATGAACCCTATATTGATAAACATCCAGAAGATGATGTTAATGGAAAAAAGAGAAAGCAAGATGATGTTGATGTCAACGATGACGGTAGTAGTAAATCCAATAAGAAATCAAAAGACAATGATGGTCATACCGTAGAGCGTCCAAATAAAAGTGCCAAGCCAACAAAAATTTCAAACACGTATGAACATTATCCCGTGGTTATGAAATGTGGTCACATATTTGGTGCTTCTTGCTTAAGGGAATGGCTCAAAACCAATAATAGTTGTCCTCTTTGTAGAACAAAATTACCGAACGCAAGGGAAACTTCAAATCAAGAATCTACTGATGTTACTATAACTTTGCCAAATTTAGCAAGCGTTATACATAACTGTAGGCCTCTAATTGAAAATTTCAACAATAGAATGATGTCATTTACTCTATCTGATCAAAATGGTATCGACGAAACAAATATAGTGACTGAAACTCAACAACAAATACCCCCATCACATTCAACGATTACCAACCCCGCTGGCACGATATTTGAGAGACTTGCAACAATAAGAAGGAGTCAATCTGAAGGTAGGGTAGGCGCATCAGCTTTATCAACAAATGATACTGCCGATCGTACATCCGCCAGCAATAGACAGAGCCTGGGTAATTTTATTCGTGAAATTTTTAATTCCTTGCGTCGAAATAATGAAAATGGCACAGACGCTAATAATTTTCCCAACACGACGTCTTTGTCAACTTCCAACACAGGTATGGGCATGTTCCCAATGGGGGTGGAAAGTAGAAGAACTGCACATGGTGTCGAAACTAGAGCAATAGACAGTAACACACCACCACAAACAAACAACCCAAGAACGAGATCAACTACGGCTGCATTGAGAAATGCAAATTCCACAATGACCACTGATAATAATAGTAATAATAATAATCATGATGACAATAATAATGTTTCCGCCAAGGACGTTTCAGATTCTACTGCTAATAATAATACTGGTAATATTAACGATAGTGGAGATACCGACAGTAGTAACGTTTGATGAAATGATTCCATATAATAGAAAGTGTACAATTTTTTTGTCTCATATTTCCTAATTATTATATATAAATTGTGTAGAGATAACATTTATAGAAGAAATGGTGTATAATGAATAGCATCACAAGTCCCAAATATTCGAAATTCTTACGTAACACGTAACGCTGTTTTTTCCTGTAGTCTTCGCACGCCCAAAGCCCAGAGCCCAGAGATCGGACACAAGAAACAAGAAACTACCTACCCTTCTGTACACGCTATTGATCGTAAAGTTTAACGTTTGACCCGGGTGGGGTATTTTTCTCTTTTTACAAGACATACCATACTAGCAGACACAGGATAATTCAATCATGGCACTTTTGGAGGTGCTACAAAGAAAATTGGTGAAAACGGGCGGTCTTAACAAGATTGTCCGATTGTTACCACGTATATCACTCTTATTGACGATTTTTTCAATTGTTTTCATTTTCACATTGGCAATGGATGGTCAATACAGGCATACATATATTAGTGAAAATGCATTGATGCCCTCACAGGCACATACTTTTTTCAGAGAAAGTGAATGGAATTATGTACGTGGATATAGAAATGAAATTTTATCAATTGATGAATTACCAATTGTTGAGAAGAACCAAATTTTAAACGATCTGTTAACTGCAATGGGATACAAGACAGATATTTTAAACTACAAGGATCCTGAAACAGGGATCGAAAAACCAACATTGTATGCAATATATCACGTACCGAAAGGTGATGATACAGAGGCAATGGTTTTGGCAACTCCATGGTGTAATCCCGAGGGTAGATCTAACATCAATGGGATTGCATTAAGTTTAGGATTATCTAGATATTTGAGAAGGTTGTCCATCTGGGCTAAGAATATCATACTTGTCTTTCCGGAGGATGGTGATATGGTTTTGAGAAATTGGGTAGATGCATATCATACTACTTTGGATAATACTGGTGGTAGCATTGAATCTGCGGTTGTACTTGATTTCCCATCATCGAGCGACTATTTCGGATATCTTGATATTGAGTACAGTGGAGTCAATGGACAACTCCCTAATTTGGATTTGCTCAATACTGCCGTAATGGTTTCCGATAATGAAGCACTTAAGGTGAGTATCAATGGCTCACCATATGGACAATTATGGACAGATGATTATTATAGTAGAGTGCATTCTTTGATCAATGGTATTTTCCAAATTGCCGGTGCAGGGATTACAGATTCCCTTAATTCAGAAAGCTTCAGTGGTTGGAATATCCAGGCCATAACGATACATGCGAGAGATGGGGATAGAAATGATATCACCAATTTGGGAAGAGTCATTGAAAGTACATTTAGAAGTGTCAACAATTTACTTGAAAAATTTCACCAGAGTTTTTTCTTTTATTTGTTACTTGGTCCAAAATACTTTGTCTCTGTCGGTATGTATCTTCCCGCTGGTGGATTGGCGGCTGCGTCGTTTGTAATTGCAGCAATTAATTCCTGGATCGGTGGCCTTGACATTTATGGAGATGCAGTGCTGAAAATTAAAAGAGGGTTATCATTCAACACATTTTCCCTTGTCTCTGCATGCTTGACGTTGGTGGCAAGCATACTGGGATCCGTTTTCATGTCGTTATATACATCCAAAATATTTGACCAAAGTATCGAATTCGATTATACGGGATTGGCCTACAACTGGTTCATAATTCCATTATTTATATTATCATTTTTACCCATCATAATTTCACCATTTGGCAAATTCAAACTGAATTCTGATTACACTCGTGCATTAGGGTTGATGTCATTGTTTTTCATGGGCTATGCGTTGGTTGGTTTGATGGTGATGAACTTTGCCTTATCATTTGTTGTTGCAATCTGTGCCGCACCATTATGTTTCATCAGATATTCCACCAACCCAAGTTTTAAGCTTAGAATAATTAACAGTGTTTTCTTATTCATCAGTTGTCCGGCATTATGGTTAATAATATTTGGGTTGGCTTATCACACAGATTTTGAACTTGATAGGGTGAGAAACTTGATTCAATATTTTGATTATCCTTTATTACAGAAAGAAATTCAACGTGTTCTTGATTATTTTGAAGTTGTTGATTTGCAGTTATTCATTGACGCACCTGTTAAATTATTTTGTGGGTTGTTGAAAAGTTATAATAGAGTCCAGTGCTGGACTTGGATATTCATTTGCTTTAGTTGGTTGCCTGTTTGGCTTTCCATGAATATCGTCGGTAGTGTTCACGTATATGACGACTTAGAACCTCATGAGATTGAAAAGAAAAATCAATGATTAAAGACTAAACTTTTTTTGATACAATTTAATAATTTAATAATTTATAAAGTTTATACATATAATGTTATTATTTTTCCTTTTTTTTAAAAAAAAAATATTTATCGGGATAACACCATTAATCTCTGTATGTTTCCATGAACTTATTATGGAATTTCGCCCATTCATCAATCCATTCAGTACCTGGTGCTAAGAAAGTTGTTCTTAAATGCCAAGTACCAGGGACTTGACCGAAACCTGAACCAGGAACAGTACAGATACCGGTGTTTTCCAACAATTTAGCACAATAGAATTCATCAGGAGCCATACCTGCAGTTGCAGCTGCCGCCTTTGCCTTTTCAGAAATGGTCAACTTTGGGTAACAATACATTGCACCTTGTGGTTCTTGACATGAAACACCTTCCATTTTATTGAATGCTAAATAAAGTTTGTGTGATCTTTCCTTTAATGCACTGTGGATCCCTAATTTTTCAGAACGGAAAGGGCCATGTGAAGGATGTGATTCGTGAGGTGGGTTCACCATCAATGAAACCAATGCTTGACCAATAACTGGGGGACAGAGAGAAATGGATGCCAACTTCAGAATTTGTGCAATGACGGATTCGTCAAAACCAACTAATTCCATATATCCACCTCTTTGACCACATTCACCAATCATACCTTTAGAGGTTGAATGAAGTGATGCAAGTTGCACATTGGCATATTTTTCAGCATTTAATTTTTGTAAATCTCTCAAGACTCTCTTCACGGAGACAAATTCACCTTCGTAAATATTTTCTTGATAAACTTCATCGGCAATAACGACTAAACCATGTTCAGCTGCAATGTTTAAAATTTCAGCAATTGCTTCTTCGGTCAAAATCGAACCGGTTGGGTTTCCAGGGTTGATTAACACAATACATCTTGGAATGACACCATCGGATTTGGCCTTCTTAATGACATCTTCAATTTCAGATGCGGAAATTGACCATTGATCTTCTTCTTTTAAATAGTATGGTAAGGCAGTTGCATTGTTCAAAGCTAAAGCGGCAGTGTATAACGGATATTGAGGAATTGGAATGAGGAAACCCGTTTGAGGACCTTTTGCCAATAAACTCAAGATATAACCAACAGCTGAGGAGGCACCTGCAGTTAAATAGATATCTTCTGGATCTGAAGGATAATTATCTCTGTCTTCAATATATCTAGCAACTGTATCTCTGAAATATTTCACACCCTTTGAGTGAGAATACGCACCAACAGATGATAGGTGACCCATGATTTCAGTTGCTCTATCGATCGCATCATGAGGGAAGATTTTAGAAATGTGTTCGTTCTCTAATAAGTCCGGATATTCAATTAGGGCTAAAACTTGTCTATAAAAAGTGATTGGCTTTTGATCCAATTGTTGAGGGTTACCGATATTTGCAGAAATGATTTTATCGAATGGTAATGCATCTGGATCACTCTGTAAAGTACCCTTTAATTGTTCTGCCATGGTTGGAATTCTACCACGGACGGCATATTTGGCAACTAAAGCATGTGGGTTTAATTCAGTATCTACCAATTTAGCAGCTGGTTTAAAATCGGCCTTGGCGATTTCAGACAGGGAAGCGTGAGACATCTTGGATATTTTAGAAAGATTGCTAGGACGTGACCAAACAAATTTGAACATAAATTGAAAAGAATATAATAGGTAAAGAGGTAAATGGGGAAGAGTCAAAAAAACGTGAAGGTGTGGGTGTTTTATAGAATCGGATGATATATATATATATATAAGCTTTTCAGTGATGAACTCGTGGTTTGAAATTTGAGGATCGGGCTTATATGGGTGACTAATGGGCGAAAATTATTAGTATTATTTGATAAGATTTAAGAATCGATGTCAAGGATGATGACTCCAGGTATATGTGACCCTTTAAGTTGAGGAAAATTTCTACCAACCTCTGTAAAAAGACGAAAATTCTCCTATCCACGATTCCGATTTCCGATTTCCTATTGTCTATTCTCCAACCCTCCCCAGTTCTCCACTTCCCCTGCTCGTTTTTGAAGCTATTTTCCTAAATTTTCCCTCCCAGTTTCCAGCAAAGCCGTTGCGCGCTGCGGGATTAACTGCCATTTGACTGAGCGCTTGCGTATTGCCGCATTAGGCAATTGCCGAGACCGGAGTTTTCTCTGGCTATCTTCCCGGTTCGGGGGGTTTCCGTCTGGCTGGCTGCAGATCGCTGATAGCAGTTATAGCAGTTGATCTGTCATCTATCAAAGTTACTATGCACTATACACTATACAATATACACATTAAAGAGAGGTAGTTGGCGGCGTGCTATGGGGTGGTGGTGGGGGTGCTCTCTTCAGCCGGCCATGGGAGTACACATGTGCCTGTCCAAGTCCTGAAACATTGACTGCACTATCAACATCACTGCTCCCACTAATAGAACTTGAAATACTACCGGTAGTACTATTTATAGATACAACAGATCCATCCATTTCCTCATATCCTCTGTTGATATATAACCCAGAATCACTATGATCGGACACAATCCTTCCTGAATGTCTCCTTATATCTGAGTTATTACTCTCAGTGTTGGACACTGCAATTGAAACCTGCCTCGAATCTGTAGTTTTCATCCGTGGTCTTGGTGGCCGTGGTGCTGGTAACGGTGTATGGGATACACACCTGTCTGGTGAGTTTCTGTTTGTAATATTGATAGCATCATATGATGCATTTTTGAGTGTCTGTCTATTTATCGGTGGAGATGGTGGTTTGACACGAGGATTTCTGTTGTTAGTAATCAAATCATTAGCGGATTGATTATGTTTCCTCAATGCAGGTCTCGGAGGTGGAGGTGGAGGAGGTACATTTGATAATGTTGAGCTAACAGATGATGAATGTAATGGTTGGGTTGAATTTGTAATATTAATTCTTGGAGGTGGTGGTGGTGGTGTATTGCACGTAGTAGCATTCTTACCTGAGAACTTTTTCGGTAATGTTGGATTATGGGGATTAGGAAAAACATTATCTAAATGTAAAGTACGTACAACCATTTGTGGAGACTTTGTAACTTGATGTAAAATGTGAGATTGAATACTGAGCAATTTTGTTGCCGGGTATAAAAGTGTCTGTGTTGTTCCATGCCCAATTTTAGAAATGATTTCTTTATCGGTTAACTCGGCTGCTTTGCCAGCTTCAACTTTTCCATTAATATTTAATGACGAAATTGACGGTAAAGAATCGGTCGATGCATTTGGTAGTGTTAAAAATTGACATTCTTTACATTTAGCAGCCAACTTTTTGGTTTTATCTTTAGTCGCATCGGAATTAATTAGATATTCAAATAATTCAAATAATTCATCATTTTTATATTTATGATTTTTCAAATCAGTTGTCGTCATAATCGAATACAGTACCCTCAAATAGATATTAACCAGATATTCGTTCTTACTTAATTGTAAATCATTTAATTGCCGTATTATGATATCAACAATCACTTTTAAATCATTTAAATAAACTAAGTTGTTTGTAACTTTATTAGAAAATATAACATATGAAAATTTCAACATTAATATCTGATCAACGATGTTCATTTCCCTATTAAAGTTGAGAATCAAGATTTCATTGAATACTTGAAAATATGACATTTGTTTAAGCATCGTATCAACTATGTAATTCTTAGTACCATCCTTATCAATTTTTAACCCGCATTTGAACATGTATTGCTCATTTAGAACCAGTAGTATTCGAAAAATTAAGAAATTGATTTCATCCTCATCTCTGGCTTCAACCTTTAAGTTTTCAAAAAGATAAGATATATCATTTTGATCAATAACAGCCAATTCCTCGGAAAAGTCATAATTTTTACAAAGATCAAACAACAATTTCAAATAATTCTTGTAACTATTTGCAAATAGATCTTTGGATTCAGGCACAGCTCTTGAAACTGCAACATAATTCTTCAAAACCTTACACAAAGTTACGAATCCGTTATACTGTTTCAAAGCGTCCAGTAGTTCCTTTTTATAATGAACAAAATGTTTGAAAAAAATCCAACCAATTATTTTAATGAATTTTTCATTGGTGGAAATACTATCATTAACTTCATCCTTGATGGTGTCATCTAAATGATTAACATCGAGATTCAAATTATTCAAATTCGAATCAACAGCATATATAAGTAATGATAACATTTTTCGTATACAAAAGTCAATATGTGTTTTGTAATATTTAAAATGCATCATGTATTCTGCAATTGAATCAAAAAAACTGTCATCTCCCACTTGAGCAATTAATTTATCACAATATTTTGCAACTAACGTAATAAAACTGACCAACAATGTGTTTATTTCATTTTCGGTACATATTTCAAAATCATACTCATCATCTTCCCTTGCAAAATCCACGTTTTTGTTATCCAAATTTAAGGTGTCGTTGTTATCGGTATGCGCGTGCTTATATCTTTTGGTAAAATATTCTTGAGTGTCTGTATCATAGTATACTTTGGTATATAAAAGGTCATCTGCAAGTTTCCAAAACTTCTCCATGGTAATGTCATCATCGTCAATATCTAATTTTAAGGCAATGGAATCGCTCATATTTTTGACTGATATTAGTTATTAGTTTAAATTATTAGTATATATGTAAGTATTATTATTATCTATTAGGGGGTACAAGTATCTATCAAAGATTATTATTGTAAATTTTATGCAAAATGTATTATTAAGTTATATCAATGAAAATGTCTATAAAATATTGGCATGCATGGAAGAGCAGAGTATGGAAGAGAAAAAAATAAAGCTTAGCGGATTGTCACACTTGTATTATTTTAGTTAGTTTCTAGTATATTTCCAATGGCAGGGACTGAGGACAGCAAAACAAGGACGAGAGGCAAAGCACAACAGAAAACAGGCCAAGTCCCACACGAGATATACATGAAATGTACAAGATATACAGGCATCCCATTCGGCGCGCTTACGTCATCTCAGCCTCCTCGAAGAGCCCGGCGCCCGACTGATACGTCCTGTTGATCTTTGCTGTTTCTGCACTAGGTCGTTTCCGTTCTCGGAAGGCTGTTCTGAGATGAGGGGTGCTCCATAAAGGCAGAAAGAACCATTCTACTATGCAAGAAGGATTAGTGGAGGTATGTCTAGTTGTTACAATGTCTTTCATTGCTTGCAAATTGCAATTTGTGCAAAATACTAACATATATGTAAATCTACGTTCAATAATGGCGTGTTTTCACAGGTATACCAATCAGAACAAGATGCGGAACGTGCAATTCATAATGGCGACTATGTCTCTGCAGTTCACCACCACAATAATGCTATAACCAAATTGAATATGCTAGTAACAAAACTAATGCAGAGAGATATTGATGATGAGTTTGGTGTCGTTGATTCGTTAGCTGTACTTAAAAATCAGATCAATACTCGTATAAATCAGCTTCAAACTCTAATAAAAAATCAACAATTGAAGAAAACGGGTACCTCTATCAATAACCTGAACACTTGTATAAATAAAACAGAAAATTTAAATGGATCAAGTAAAGAACCACCAATGAGTACCTCTTCTGCTCATACAATACCTTCAAATGTTGAGAACGCCTCTGTACAATTGTTCAACTCAACGGTAGCAGAAATTGAAACGTCATTGTTGAAGAACCTTAATATAAATATTGCAGATGTCCCTAATAGTACAAGAGCGTATAAAGTTCCATTGATCAACAAAACACAAATAAGTCAACTTGAACACTCTTTGCAATTACTCAACTTCAAAGGCTCAAGTGATTTGAAATTACGAAATGATTACCTCTCGAAACTAAATATGCTGTATTATAGTGAAATGTTGGCTGATCATGAAGTTATTAAAGATATCGTCTCAGCTGTTAAAGATTTGGAATCAGGAATGGAAAATAACAAAAAATGGGTAAAGGTTAATCAAATAACCGATGATTCCGTATATAATACTATTGGGGACTTGCAACAGAGAATATCTACACTGGAGAGAGAAAAATTACAGATGGAAAATGAAATTGTCAAGTTAAAAGAAAGGTGGAATAACTTAGTCGAAGATGCACGTCGACGCAAAGAACAGGAAAAGGAGTTCCAAACGAGTAAAATGGGAAGTTCACCGCCATCTACAGATCGTGATTATTATACTAATATCAAGAATTAATTAAACCATTAGTCTTCTTTTTTATATAAAATATTATTACTATATGTATACTTTAATTTTAATTAGAAGTAGCATGAATCATTTCTTCTTTGTTGATTAAGTGTTCAATGGTTTCTATGCTCTCCAACAACTTGTCAATATTTCCACTCCATTCGTTCAACAATTCGTTTTCAGTCTTTGGCTTTATAAAGTTGACAACTCTTAGTGGTCTATTGATCTTAGCATATAAGTCACCCTTGTTCACTAAATCAATTATGTAACTTTCGGTTTGCATTTGATTTAATTCTAATAATTCACATAATCTATCCAACTTAATGCTAGAATAATAAATTGAAATGACTCTTAAATTCAATTCAGTAGCCCTTTTCTTTAATGCTTCGAGATGTAACTTACCCTTTTCGGTGGATTGGTCGAAAATATCTTCCTTTAAGAGTTTTGATACAATGACACCTTCAAACTTCTTCCAACTTATTAATTCTTTGGTAGTGAATATTTTAATCAATTCTTCTTCAATTGGTAATTTAGAAAGGTTTTTATCTATAACGACACGTGCTATAAGATCGTTTTGTAAGTTGGAATAAGGAGTTAAAACTACATAAGTGGCAATTTGTTTTAAATATTTTAAAGCTTCTTCTAAATTTCCCTGTATCTTTGGAATGTTGTATATGTTCAAATTATATTTCACAATATTTTCATAATCATCTTCAAAGAGAGCAATTTCTGTCATTAGTTGGTAATATCTCAATTTATGATCGGCAAACTTTTCTAGTGTTCTAATTAAAATCTTTCTTGATAAAATCTTGGAAAATTGGAAATCACCCTTCAAGTTGTTTAATTTCATTTGATCCAAAATAAACTCAATCTTATCTTCAATCTCCATTGATGCGTATGTTTCAACTTGTAATTCAGATAACACTTCACACGCTTTATCTAAATCGTGTTTTTCGTTTAATAAAATATCACTCAAAATCTTGGTAACTTTGGCTCTCTCAATTTCAACAAATATCTTGTTTTCAGTAACAACTCTAATTGTATCGATTACCTTCATCTTAGTATCAATATCTTTGATTTCATCGAGTTTATTAATGACTTCTTGTATCAAGGTTTGAATTGAATCCTTTAATTGACCATGTTTCTTGGATAACAATGTAAGTTGTTCATTCAATAATTCCCAGTCCTTTGCATAGAAAAAAAGTTCAATCAATTTGGCCATAATTCTTTTTGAGGAAGCGCCATCAGAGGCTTGTCTAGTCTGCTTTTCTAACAAAAGCAACTTCTCTAAGGCAATTTTGTAATCGGATTTGATCAATTCATCGATCTGAGTGAATTGTTCGTTCAAAGTTTCAGTAAAATCTTTCTGTGGCTTTTGAAATGGATCACTAGACATTTTGAGTGTTGTAGAATGGTAATGTCAAAGAATGTGACCAATGCTCTGCGGGAACCCCCACCTACTGCAAGGTCCATTTGCCACCCTTCACTCTTCACCCTTCATCATCAACATCTGAGAAATCGTCGCCACCGCCAGGCGGCGGTTCACATTCTCCAGCCCGCTTACGTAACACCGTTGCGTTTTCTGTTTTCTCCACGCTGCTGCTACATGTTTTCTTGTACCACATTTTACATTTTACATTATTATATACAAGCCTGTGCAGGAAGAGGTGATATCTTGACAAAACTTCCATTAAAAATATTACCTCATTTCATATAGGCAATTCCAAGCTCAAGTACTCAATTATGGATGTTACCTCATCATTTGTTTCAAGATCTGTCACATCCAAGGTCAATCTAAATTGGGTTTTTTTGGTGGATTGGCTCATTATTTTCTTTGCGGCAATCATTTTCATCTTCTATTTCAATAGATTATTAGGGTATATTATCACTTTCTTTGTGACACATGTGCTATGGCGACGAAAAAAAATGAAATTGTCTATTCAGGCGGTCAAAATCAATCTATTAGGCGGTCGTGTCTTTATCAAAAATGCTACAATAGTAACTAAAAATGAAATGGTTTTGGTCCATTCTGCTGTCCTAACTTGGAAATATTGGCTACAATTTGTCCGAAAATCCCAGTTTTATGTTCAAGAAAAAAATTTAAATCATTCTGTAAACAAATCATTACCGTACAGATTCAGTTTGGATATGGTAGGTTTAGAAGTTTTTGTGTACAATAGAACTCCAGCCTATGAAAATATCGAAGAAATATTAAAAGAGGAAGTAAGACAAAATCGTGAAAAAAATACAAAACTTTATAAGCACTCCAAGCATTCACATAAACGTTCTAAATTACAAACAAGCAAAACTTTTACAGATGATATTACCACCGAAACCAATGACGATGATACCAATATGAACTCCACCTTAAAACATAGAAGAAACTTTTCTGGTTCGACTTATGAATCTGCATCTAATACATCCCCATCAACTATAGACGAGTCTCTAGTTTATGATCAACAAAATACCAAGACCTCCAAATCAGAAGCGGATAAAACCTTTGCTGATAGTGATAATTCTGATGATTCTCCGCCTACAGAAGTCATGGATTCTACGTTTCTTGATTTCTTACCATTTGAAATTAACATAACAAAGGGGTCTTTTGTTTTAGGAAATGCAACAACTTCATCGTTATATGTTGCTTCATTCAATAGCATGGATGGTCATATTGATGCAACTTTGCCTGGTTCAGTCTTGGACTACTATAGGACACATTATGATTTTACTGTAATAGATTTAAAGGTTGACTTAAGAACCAACATTTCTTTTAAAGATATTGATGCGTTAGAAAAGAAAATTAGAAGCATTCAAAATAAGAAAAAGGCAAAAAACTTTTTTTCATTGGTATCAGGTTTGGAGAACAGTTTTAAATCGTTGCATATGCGGTTTAATAAACAACCTCAACATCGACAAAAATTTAAATATTTTGGTACTTCATCCGAAAGTTCCACGAGTGCAAAATATTCTAATTATACCGATACTGACGAATGGCATGGTTTAGAACGATATTTAACAACCGTGTCAACTGCTGATTCCGAACTTGATTCCAGACTTTATGATTATGACAAACAAAAAATGATTGATGCTGAATATGCAAAATATTCAAATATAGTCATTGCACAAAAGTGTAAAATAAATTATTATTATGATTCTCAGGGTTTGGTACCTGCCGAAAAGGTGTCAATTGATTATGTCGAAGAGCCCGATATTGGTAATAAGGATATACCGCCGATGTTTGGATTGGATGTGACACTTTCAGGTGCTACAATATGTTATGGTCCATGGGCAGAAAAACAAAGAGGAAGTTTACACCAGTTATTATTCCCTCCACTTTATAGAAATACAGTACCATTTCACAAGCTTAAAACCGGAATGAGAAGACAATACGTTAGTTTTGATTTATCTATTCAATGTGATGATGAGTTAATATTTCAAATTCCCCATAGAGAAGAGAGTAAGGATATCAATTTCCTTAAAAATAGTATTCCCACATTGCGTCACTTTGGATGGTTAAATCTGAAAATGGCAGATGGCTCGATAACAGATATCTCAATTTCTTTGATTTCAACTGAAGAGAAAGGAACGGATAATAAAATTAACGCTGTTTTTATTAAACCTGAAATTTCTACAAGTGTTAATCATGACATTTTGTTTGAAGCAGATGAACATATTTTGAATGCTAGCATAGCATTTCCCTTGGAATGGAACAGTTTGGTGGACTGGCAATTTGAAAATATATCCAAAGGTGTTAGCATCTACTTATTAAGGGAACATGTTACATTATTGTCCGATTTGTTCAGCGATTTTTCATCTGGGGCTCCTACTCCATATGAACTCTTCAGACCGTTTATTTATAGATTAAACTGGAAATTATATGATTACTCAATCTTTCTTAATATTAATGAACAGAATATTATTAACAATCCTTTAGATACCAGTGTCAACACATATCTCACATTTAAAGGTGCTTATCTATACTTAAACACTAAAATTCCTCTGACCAATGTTTATAAAAAATCAAATAAGGTAGATTATGTTTTGGAAACTACATACTTTGATTTATCTGTTGAACATCCATCCTCAAGCACGTTTTCTAATTTCACACAAACAGAAGAGATAGGAAATGCCCAGAACTTTAAAATGGAGGGCTCGTACACATATTTCAGCTTTATGGAGATTGACTCTGTTGACACAATTATTATGAATTGTAGCTGTGAGGACACAACTTTAGAAGTCTATGGTTTTGCTGTTAAGTATTTTATGTCGCTAAAAGAAAATTATTTTGGAGACTCTACTCATTTTCAAACTTTATTGGAATTTCGTGATAATTCTGGTAACAATGAAAAAGAAAATCCGTCTTTTGAAGGAAAAAGATTAAAAAATGAAACGGATTTAATGTTTTCATTCTCAGTTAATAATGGATGTTTGGTTTTTCCATGTCACTTATACGATTGTAGGTCTCATTTGGCATTACACTTTGATGATTTAGATATCGACATAAGAAATAATAATTATTATATGGACCTCCAAGCAGATTTTTCAGAAATCAGAGGTAGATACATTGAAGATTGTAAAGAATCTATTATTTTTGAGAATACGAAATCTAAAGTTGAATTCGAACCGGAATTGTTAATTGATGGTTTATCTGTTCATAGTATAAGAATTTTTGGTTTACCACCTTTAGAGCCTACATATTTTTGTCGTTGGACTTTTGATTCAGACGGTGTTAATATTGTTTCTGAACCGATCTTTCTGAATGCCTTATTACGGGCGGGACAATCTTTCAAATTTGGCCACAAAGATCTGGAAAATTCATTAAATCTACCAGAAACTTCAGTTACTGATATTGTTAATCTTACGTTCCGGTGTCCTTTAATTGCTATATCACTAAAGAAGTCCAATTATGTGTTTAAAATTAGTCTGTTAGATATAATATTCAAGACGTCCGATCAACCAACACCCTATTACAATGCGTTAATTGATATAAAAATTAAAGATCTAATTATCGAATGTTTTCAAGAAAGTATTCAACTTCTTAAAATAACAACATCTGTTGGAATTAAAAACTTTGTACAGAAGAAAAACGCATTTGAGTTAATGAAAGAGCAATCTATGCACCTTAAAAAGCACGATGCCCCTTATCATAGGACACCATTTTTGATTCCAGAATTTGCTAAAGATAGAAAGTACTATAAAGCATTTAATTCAATCACTTCTTCTTTATATTTACCAGATCCCCCTTTGCCACTAACCACTGAAAGTGTTGAAATGATTGTGGATAGTTTTCCTGCACATGTTCAGAAAAAGCTAGCGAGTGTATCAACAGAATTTGATTTCAACGATGATGAGGTATTTGATGAAGCACACAGATTTAGTTCCAACTTTGAAGATTTTAGTGTTCTCAAAGGCTTAGATCTAAATTGTGAGTATGATAATATACCAGTTAAACTTGATAGATTAGATATTTTTGTTGCACCCGCAATGGCTCCCATTGCTGTTGATTTAATTAGTAACATGACTGATTTTAACATGTATTCTTATCTTGATGATTTACAAACTCAATTTGTCAGATTTTTTCAATATAAAGAGAAAAATACGATAACACGATGCAAGATAGAATGCCCATTAATTACTTTCAAACTAGCGGATTCCATAACTGCTACAGATTACTTGTTTCTCGGTATCACGGATTTAATATTTGCATTTGCTAAAACGGCTATTGTCACAAAACCTGCAATGAATGTATATACGATGTTTAAGGAATTAAATATAGATGTTGTTAGAGATAATGAAGATGCAATGCTCTTATCCTTTTATCGCTTGTTATTCAAGCAATCGTTTGAGAAAAGACAAATTTCAACCATAGATTTAGAAAATATATCATTTTTTATTGACCCTTTTCATGTTCCATGGATGCTTGGTTGGGGATTTGAACTTAAAGAGCTTATATTTGCTGTAACTGAGGAATGGAATAAATTTCAAAAAGATAATCATGCTGCAAAGGTTGAATTACTATACGATTTATCAAGAGGTGGAGTTGATTACAACATTACTCACGATCCACCGTGCATTACTAAACCTTCGTACATCACCGGTTTTTGCCGAAATCATATTAGAATGGATGGTAATTGGATGATTATTCCTCGACTGAGGCATATCTTGCAAAATTTACCAAAGGAGTGGGTAGAAAATAAAAATAAAATGTTTTCCAAGAAGATTTGGGAAGCACCTAAAAATGCTGAAGATGATGTTTTGATTATTTTTGGAAATTGGAGATGTTGGGATAACCATAAAACAAAAGATAATTTTATTTTTAAGGAAGTTTTTGAATTTGAAATTGAAGAAAAAGAAAAATTCTATAATAGCGTGAAACTTACTTTGAAAAATATCACACTTAGTATCGGCCCCTTCACAAATGCATTCACAGTATCAGATATCTCTCTCTTTGTTAATGAGGACGATCTCAGTAAAAGAATTAAAGAAGTTGCAATGCCTTTATTGGACATTCCTATTGAAAAAAGTTTAGATATCACATTCAAGATTGAATCAATAACTACCAATTTTTCGAGAATTTCTAGAATCTTTGACAAAATGCCTTCACTAGTCGACAAACTCAAACATGAACTTTCGAAATTTAAAACTACTACAAATGATAACGAAAGTGACGATGCGATGGGATCGACAGCGTCTTTGGACAATGTTGCAAGATATGAAGCTATTAAACCTGTATTGATTACTGTTAATTTTTCACTATATGAATTTTCACATTCATTTGGTATCGAAAAATCAAATCTGGTGTTTTACGGTCAGGGTACAGATCTTACCGCCTCGATGGTTAAAGCAGAAGAAATGATGTCGTGTACTTTAAATTATAAAAACGATTTTTTTTCTAGTGAATTTTATGTTGGTAAAATTCCTATTTTTGAACTCAATTGTGAATCACATTCTTCCACTCTGATTAATACCGGTTCTTTTGAGTTGGGTAAGACCGCTATTCTTATTTCAACTGATAATGTTTCTTTGAATTTCTTGCCAGATACACGGCATTTAATCAAAGCCTTGATTTTATTGAACAAAGAAGATTTTGCTGTTTTTAAACCTGTCGTTGATTCATTTAAGAAAACCAGTTCAGAGGAATTATCCACTTCAGACTCTTCTTCTTCCTCTTTTTGCTCACTTGACAGTTTTTTGGATATGCTATCTACAAATATTTTTAGCAAAATCAAAATGGATGTTTCGACTTCTATCAGTATATCCAAGGTGGCGATTCATTTTGAACTAATTTCTCCATTTTTTACCAATTTTGAAATTTTTAAACCAACTATTTTTGTAAGATTTGGAGTGTTTGGAATTTTGACTGAATTTATTATGAATAGATCAGAATGGTTTATAGGCTCCCAAACAAGAAATCATATTTTTGAGTATGTCTCAACTTCCATTAATAAAATGAAGTTTTCAGTAACGGGACATTATAAAGCTGGTATTTATGAACTTTTGGTCTCTTTAATGACTGGTGTTGTTAGAATGAATGTTGCTCATAATAATTTGGTAGATATTATTTCTAAGGGAAGGCACGATTTCCATATTTTGAACAAATATTTAGATGACTTAAAAGTTGCTGTTGAATCTGTGGTATTTTTTACTTCAGAGGAGTCATCCCCATTGCCAGTGAAACCTCAGCCTATTAATCCTCCTCCAGACAATGTTTTCTTTGAAAAGCTTGGTAATTTAATACACACTTTCTTTGATATCAAATTTGGTAATATAATACTTCTAGCAAATTTGAATGGAAATAAAATACATTTTAATTGTTCTAAACCAGTTATTAATTTAAAAACTTATGATGAGAACTTGCGGAAACTTAAACCACATGGTACTATTTTGTTACCATCTTCACATGTTGCTTCTGGTCTCAATGGGATTCATGGTGTATCCACATTATTTGAAATTAAGACACGGATAGAAATTATAAATCCCACCCTTTTGGAACATAAGTTACAAAGGGTAGAAATTCATATTGATTATTGTCGCTTTGTTATTAATCCACATATAGTAGAGGAGGCTATAGAAGCATATGGAGATATTGCTATATCTTTGGGCCCAATAAAACAACCTGGTAGTGTTAATCAAACAGATTCTGTTGATCTTGATGAAAAATTGGGTATCATATTATCATCCTTTTCTGTTAAGATTGTTGCTAGAAACGTTTGCTTTGGTTGGTTGTTTGATGAAGATAATTTGTATCCTGGTGTTGCTCCTGGAATTATTTTAGGGTTTGAGGATGCCTCCATCATGTGTGCCAAAGGTGCAGGTAAAATTCAAATGGAGGGTATGTATGTATCCCTTGCACACGGTGCTAATACATCCACGTTTTATTCATTAAAGTGTGAAAAAGATAGTGATAACCGCGCTTACCTACCATTTATCAATCTGATATATTCGTATGAATCAAATTATAAATTGAGGAATTTTAAATCTCAAGTGGATGGTGATCAAATTGACTTTAAATTTCAAACAAATGTGATATCAATGACCGAACCTTTTTGGAATTGTATGGTTAAATTACAAGACAAATTTTCCTATGTGCAAAGTGTTATAAATCAGAAAAAGTCACTTAATTCGCATTACACAACTGAATTGAACTATATCAATGACGATACCTTGCTGCTTTCTCCATTGAAGAATAAGAAAAAGATTACAAATGTAAGTTGTGCATTCAATTTTGCAGGTGCTTCTTTTTTTATTTATAATTCCAATGTTGAAATCAATGGTTCCATTCCTATTCTAAATCTTAGATCTCCTAAACTTTCTTTTGTTTTAAGATATACCCATAATTATATGGCTTTAAAAAATCACACTATATTTTTGAGTGCATTGATTTCAGAAACCAATAACAAATTATCTTGCATGTGTGTTCCTGTTATTCAGGACATGCTGAAAGGATGTCGTGCTAAGATGAGGAAGAACAGCTCCACCTGTAACAATGATAAATCCAAAGAAAATCAAGGTAATACTATTGATATTGTACATCTTTCAGAAAAAGTAGATGTTAATTTTTCATTAAAGATTGAACCACAACGTCTAGCTTTATCATGTGAACCAAGAGCAAATATTGAAGCTGAAGTTGCCATAGATGATATTCATTTGATTGTTAAAACAGACCAAGATCTTTTGTCTGCTGTCCTGTCAATTCGAAAAGTGAAATCAGAGTTGAAACATGCATATTCCAAAGTTATCAGTGGTTCGATATTTTTTGACAATCTAACAATAAGTGCTTCTATGACCACTATTAAAGGCGAAAAGAAGTTAAGTACTGTAGGTAAATTAAATGAAGTTGGAATGTTTGTCAATATGCAGCAACGGCAAGATGTGGATTTGTTTAAAGATTTATGGTTGCCAAGTGATTTTAACAATTCCTTACTTGTTAAAAAGAATAAGTCTGGAGAAAGTAAGAAAACTTTTGCTTCCCTGCTTCGGGAAGTTTCTACTACTGCCGCTTTTCCTTGGGTTCTTTCATTATTGATCTCTAAATTGTCTGCCAAAGTCGATTTAGGTAGTTCATTGGGTGAGTTGTATATCGATATCAAAGATTTAATGGCAGTTTCGACAAAATCGGCTGAATGGGATCAAAACTTGAAGATTGAATCAGAGAAGGTTTATCTTGAATCTAGAGGTAGACTAAGTGGTATGTTGAAAGCCGAACAAACTCGGATGACATCTGCGATTTCTTGGAAAAATGGTAAGGTATTAGAAGTTCCACTGGTATTGTTGTCATTTGGTGTTAAATCATTACAAACTAAAATATCATTGGATTATCATCCCTTCTTCATATTAGAGTTGATTAAATTCAGTGTTACTGTTTATAACCGGCAGTTGAAAGATTTTAATAGTGGACTGAGAAGCACATTGAATATGGAATCATTAAAAATTTTTATGACTGCATTAGCAGCATCTAATTTTGTTGATGTTTATACAATTGGTTTACGTATTAGACAGGATATCAAATTATCATATAGACAAGTTTTAAATGATGCACAAGTTAGTTTGACTGCCAGTCTTTTTGATTTTGGGAATGAAGCTATTCAGGAAGAAATATCATCAGATGTTGCTGTTGTGCCACTAGCTGAAACATTTTTCAATATGATTGAAAAACTGAAAACTTATGTAAGTGTTGATATCGGATTGCTTGAAATTCAGGTGTTTCCCAGTAGTTTGCTAGATTCCCAAGCTATGGTGATTAATATTGGTAAGCAAAGGGCTGAGTTTTATCAAAACACGGTTTCTGAAGTTGAAAATAGATTATCATTGGATCTTTCTGATATTACAGTTTCGTTGTCATCGTTTAAAACAAAACCAACAAGTGAAGCGTTGTGTGATCCATCGGATATAAAGTCATATCTGGATATGGCAAGCACATCTATTGCAGATAATATTTTTGTGTTCCCATCTTTGAAAATTATGATGGCAACGTTACAGAATGAAGGTGAAAATATCATCAGATATGAATACGCATGCAAATTTGGGGGTAAAGTAGATATCAAATGGAAAATTGGTTCGGTTTATTTTATCAGGCAAATGTGGTACACGCACGCAACTACCTTAAATAACAGGTTAACTGCCTTGCGTATTTATACATCCGATGAATATGATGATGTTGAAGAAAATTATAAAGAATCTACTTTTGAAGCTGTTAATTTGGAAGATAAGTTGAAAGATGTTGAAAGTGATGAAAAATTCATCTATGAACCCGTTGAAGAACCTGATATTGAAACTCCGATGTTGAAAGATTTAGGTAATGCCACACCTCCATTGGAATGGTTTGGCTTACATCGTGATAAATTTCCTAATTTAACTCATCAGGTTGTTATCATTGGTTTACAGAAGATGATTAGGAAAGTTGAGCAGAACTACTCAAAGGTTCTAAAATAGTCCTGGGGGCTTTTATTTTTTTTATTTTATGTTATACATTATACATTATACATTTTTGTGTTATTTTTATAGAGATTCTTGTTATACCATTAAAAGTATGTATGAAAAAAACAAGTTGGGTAAAAGTGAGAAGAAGCTTTCCTTCCTTCTCCCCTGTGCCCTTTTTTTTCCTCTAATAAATTCTCTACAGGGGAACAGTAAACGTTTCGTGTGTGTGGCCTCTAGGCAATGCGTATTCAAAAGAAAGGTTTGTTTTCAAAAGTTGTCAAAATTTGATTTTGAAAATGATATATCCATTCAAAGCGAGAGATAGTAAACACCTTGGGTGTGACTTTCTGGCAAATTCCGATCAAAACAGTGACGTTGTTTAAGCTGTCAAAACATGAGGGTAGGTTTTCCTGCGGAATGACCTAATGCAGTTTTTTTAAGGGTCGATCGTCTGTCTGTCGATTTTTAAAACATGGCTTCGAAGAGTAGGTGCTTTGGGCGAGTCATGCAGCAAATACACAGAGAACACTGTGGCTTTAATTGTGAAAAAAACTTGAAGCTTATGGGGAATACATTTCTTGTATCATTCCATCAAATGAAAACAAAATTGCCCTCGGACCCAGGAGCGAAAACCAGTTATTAGCGACCATCTCTAAAACTAAAACATGTTCTTAGTATTAGTAAAATCTAAACGCGATGTGGTAAGCAAGCACTCGTCTTCACAGATCCCCTGATTTCCAGTATATATTGGTTTACCTTTGGTAGTAAGTTTATTTTTCCACCACGAACGAACCAGCTGTGTTATTTTCCTCATTCAACAATGCCGATGGAAATTAAAGAATATCTCACTAAGTTGCTACAAAAGAACCAATTGATTAAACAGGGGGCGCTCAAATTGTTGAACACTCCATTGATATCTCAATCGGCACGATCACAAGCGCAGAAGGAATTCCAAGATGCACAGGAAATGATCTTGCAAATTGAAAAGCAATTAGAATTGGTTGATAGGTTGCAAAAAATGGGGAAAAGCATTGATGTAGTTTCCGGGTTTGATTCAACGAAAAATTCAGCTGCTAGTTCTCCATATAAAAACAGAGTGACACCAATTAATGCATCAAGAAATCAAAATAATAATAATAATAATAACAGTACGTCATCGGAACAAACTCAAACAAAATTGGATATGTTGATTGAATCTTTAAGAACAATTACTTTACCAAGGCGTCAAGTTGAAACTACAAATCAAATCTGCAATCTTTTGGTATCATCTCCTAGTGGTGAGTTAAAATATTCGTCAATGCGAGTTTTAATCCCCATTATATGGCCAATGCTAATGTCAAAGAATAGATCAGTCAATGCTTGTGGTTATAAACTTTTAAGATACTTTATGACCACGTATGATGATGTGGTTATTATTTTTTATTTATATCATAAATATCACCATCATGATCGTTATTACTATTATCCATATAACAAATACAGTCTAATTTATGATTCTCAACATATCATTGATGCAGAATCGGATCTTTTGGACTTCTATAATTCCTCTGATCCATATAAGCCAGAACCACATTACGAACAGTCAACATTAACATCTGGTGACATCAGAAATTCCCAGGTGAGGTTGAAAGATATCACGTCCATAAAGCCGATTTCTTCTAAGTTGACTCTTCCTCAAGTTGCTGATACCACTGTTAAAAAATGGTGGCCATTAATATTTCACATTGTGGCCACTCTAGTGGAGGACAAGGGGGATGATGTTTTTGAGTGTATCAAATTCATGAGAAAAGTTGTTGAGTTAAAAGGAATAAAATTCTTAGGTTCATTATGTTTACGAGTGACAGTTTTACTGTCCGAATCTGTTACTGCATCCGTTTCTTTAAGTCTAACTAATTTCCAAAGTTTAAATGCAAGTCTATTAGAATCCATTGAATTGGCTATTGATTTAGTTGAGTGCTTATGTGAATTCACTGTTGCGGATTCGAAATTAGCCTACGAAACCAAAGTCATCACATTTTTGATACAAATATTAATAGACCCTCCTTTTTCCCTGAGCAATCATCAATTAAACAATATCGCTAGTGCATCTGCATCGTCGGCTTCTAAGATATCAACCGTTGTCACCTTGGTTAATACAGCAATTAAGAGTATATCTACACTCCCTATGCCAATTATTGTCGGATTGTTAAAAATTCCAAATACTAGAAAATATTTAGTTGATTGTGGATTTATCCCATTATTGTTATCTGCATTGATAGACCCACCTCCATCATCCATTTCTAATACGACAATTTCGCCAAATCATAATAAAATGGCCAATTCACCCAAATTGCAACATCTCGCAAGTATATTAAGTATTGTTATGTCAACATGGTCAGGTCTGGGGTTATTTCTTGAAAACGATGCCAAATATTTGAAGGCCTTGATTAACGGATTATATGCTGAGCAAGTTTATGTTCGAACTATAGTTATGAGTATTATTGCAGGTGGCTTAAGAATTAGGAAACTTGCTGCATTGACAGGTAATCATGAAAGTTACGAACTGTGGAATTGGGAGAAAGTCTTCATTGGCGTTAATGACCCTTTGAAAAATAATATGATCAATTCTACAGATAACTTATCACCTGAAATGAAAACGCTAACGTTAACAGATATTAGAAATAAACTGGGTGGTAGATGTTGTCCAGAATATGATGATAATATAGTCAACCAATTCACTGCTGTTTTTTTGCAGTCATGTCTAAAATGTGGATTAATTGATATTTTGAAATCACTGTTCAATTCTTTCGAAAATGACAAAAGAGCAACGAGGTGGATAGCATTACTATTATCAGAAATATTATATCTTCGTAGTAAGATCATTCCAAATCAAATCCACCTTGATTATACTATTAGTTTTAAACTTAATCGAATGATTGAAAGAGAATCTAGAAAACATGCTAAATTGAACCAAAGAATCAAAGATGAAATTAGCAATAACAATAATACTCTTATTAAGAAATCTGAAATTGCAGCAAATAGTTCGGAGTTGGCAATAGTTAGTATATTCCTTAAAACAACCACTATCCCATCTCTTAGTCCTTTGATTGAGTTACCCTCTTCATCTGCTCCATTACTTGATCAAGTTACTTTGGATACCATTTTACAAGATTTAAAGAAGATTCCCGATGATGTCGATATCAAGCCATTAATTACACAAACACATTTGCCGGCAACTAAAGAATATAGAGAATGGAATTGGGCATTGATTAGTATATTAGTTAGGGGCATATTATGGAATGATTTCAAATTTGAAGAAACATTACGAGGCACGAAATTTTTTAAAAGGTTAATATCATTTTATAAACCACAAAAGGCTGGATTTGTTCGAGTATTATACCGTTCTACGGGGGTGGTTCCTGGGTTTACAGATCGTAGGCAGGCATTTGACGTTGAATTCTTTCTGAATAGAGTAACCAAAGATGATAAAGATAGGAAATTGAATAAGAAACAACGAGAAAAACTGGCAGAAACATATATTGATGTTGGCGTTGCGTTGTTTCAATTGTTACTTTCCAAACCTGAAGGTGTTGAAATATTGAAGGCTAGTGGTATAATTCAAACTATATCAGCTTCATTATTACGGATATCTGGTATTTCTATTAATAATAATAGTATTACCAATAATACTGATCAATATGGGGAGAAGAATGGAGATAATGATGCATCACATGGATTCTCCTTGGACCATGATAATATGTCCATATTTGGAGTGGGTGTGGGTGTGAATGATATATCGTCAAGAGACATTAGTACTGCTACTACAGACTCGTCCATTGCTGGATCATCATATACAGCCAGTAACTCTGAATCGAATACTATTAATAATGGTAGTTCCAATGATAATATTGGGAATGGGGAGGATGAAGATACTATTATGGATAATAGTAATATTCAAAGGATGAGAAAGGAAGGTTTATTTGGGCCTACTAGGTTAATGAGTACTTTAGCGTGGGGGTATATTCGATTCATTGGAGTTTTAAGTTCACATCCTGTTGGTATTGGTATACTTGAAGAATATGGTGTTATTGATGGATTATTTAGATTAATTCAACAGCATAATAGTATTGGTAATGGAGAAGTTGATATGGTTAGATTTATCATAAAAGAGATTGATTTTAAAATTAGTGGTCAATTGAGACTTTTAATGGAAAAAGTTGCTACTATTGGTAGTGAGGAAGTTCGGATCGAATTAACAGAAAGAATTATTGGAGAATTAAGTTCTATTGGGAAAGTTGGGATTAATAAAGATTATACTATTGAAAGATGGTGTGTTGGTATATTAGTTAGACAGAGTTATAGTTTTAGTAAAACAGTGTCTGAATTGGCGATTAAAGGATTATTAAAATATGTTAAAGATGAACGAAGTGTTGAGATATTACTTTCATTTAATCCCGATCTAGGTGATATTGTGACGGTGAATCAAGGTAAGGATAGCAATAGTATTATGTGTGGAAGTGTTTTATTATGGAAAGTTTTAGGATTTGAGAAAGGTGTTGAATATGTCAATAATCGTAGTAGTGGATTAATTGAACAAATTGTTGAAGGATGGGCGGATAGTAGACGAGAATGGGTTAATAAATTGGAAGTATTATCATATAAGAAGATGCGTGGTATTTTAAATGAAAATGAGGAAGATCGGTCAATGTATGATAATTTTGAACTTTTTGAAAGGTTGGTTATGACCGAAAGTGGGGTTCAATATATTATCAATTCCGGTATAATCCAACATTTTGTTAGGGTTATTTTAATATATTGTAAATTTTTAAAGATGGGTATTGAGAAGGAATTGTATGGATTAGGGAAGAGGAGATGGGGGGGAAAGAGTGGAAGCAAGGGTATTAGTGAGGATAATGATGATAAAAAGGGAATTCATAATAGTAGAAGGAAAAGTTTTAATTTGAATGGGAATAATAAACCACGTGGATTAATTCAGAGTATTGGTGGTATTTCAAATAGAAGACTGGATGTTAGTATTGGTAGTAACAATAAGAATCTTGAAAATAATTATGAAGAAGGAGATGGAGATGAGGAAGAAGTTGGTGATGATTATTTTTTACGAGGTACAGGGGATTATGATTATGAGAAATTACTTGATGAAGAAAGAGGGGGTATTAAGGAAGATGAAGATATTGATCCAATTGCAGAGCTTGATGGTTTAAGCGGTGATATTGGTAACGAAAAATTGAAAGAAGGAGAAGATTATATCAGTAAATGGGAGGATAAATGGTTAAATGAAGAGGGTGATGCGAAGGGATTAATTGAGGAAACGAAATGTTCTATTTGTGCACTTGGATTTTTAGGACAAACGGATGCTGGTATTTTCGCTATTGAGTCTGTACTTGAGAATATTATTGAGGAAAAGAAAGGCGGTGAATATGGTGAGAGAGAGAAGAGGAGTACAAGAGGGGATGAATATTACAACTATTATGATTATTACGATGAAGATGAAGATGATGAAGATGATGAAGAGGAGGATGAAATGGGGAGAAATGACAGTGGTGATAGAGGTAAGGGTAATAGCGTTAATAGCGACAATAGCGACAATAGCGATAATAGTGATAATAGTGATAATAGCGATAATAACAGTAAAGACGATAAGAAGGTTGAGGACAAGTATTGGACAATGGAGGATGAGGGTAAAGGAAAAGGAGGGGAAGGTGGTGAGCAGAGCGGATGTGAGGAAAAGGTGATTAGTATTAATAACAAGAGATATGAGGATAACAAGGACATTATTGAGAACCTTGTTGAGATCTACAAGGGGAGTGTGAACTGGGAGCTCCGAGGCGGGAGCATCACTGCGATTGGGCGCATGGGGGGATGCGCAATGGGTGGGGAGCTCTTGGAGGAGGGCGGGATTGAATGGTGTGGCGGTGTGGCTGTGCCGCTAGTTCCGCTGGTTCCGCTGGCGAAGGCGGCCGTTGCGGTGGGGGCGAGTGTCGGAGAAGCGGATGCCCGGCGGGAGTGCGAGCGGGAGTGCGAGCCGGGCGGGGTCGGGTTCCGGGAGTTGTGTGGTGGTATTGTGCGTGCGGCGGGGTCCGACGGCGAGGTTGTGTCGGAGTCGGAGGTTCTGGAGCTCTACGCCGGGCTGGGCGTGGTGGCGGTGCACGGAGGCCGCGGGGTCGGTGTTGTGCAGCGGGTGTTACGAGAGTGGGCTCAGCGAGAGGGTCCCTCTGTGGCGGTGCCGGCGGTGCAGGTGGTGCTAGGGAGCATTGCGGAGGGATTGGTGGTGTTGAAAAGCGGGGTTTTCAGGTTCCTGGTGGGGGAACTGGCACGGCTTCGGAGTTGAGTGGGGTAGTCTCCATAATATAGAACTTGTGGGAGCGTAGAAGGAAGGGTTTAGCCTCGCAAGCCTTTAAAAGGGTTCTGGTTTGCCTACCCTTAACCGCTCATAGCCTGTTCTGCTCCCCTATTGTCGCTTATATATATCTGATATACACCCTTGATAGCCTTCTTTAGCCTATTCTATTCCATTTTTACCCTTTCCCTTCTTTTTTTTTTTACAACAATAACAAGAAAAGAAATCAATTCATAGACTATCTATCTATCTATCTATCTATATTTATCAACCATGTCCAACTACGACGATATCGAAAAGCAAGTCTCCCAAGATGAGCATTTAGAAAATACATCAAATTCAAACCATTCCCCTGTAGGTTTATACAATGATGACCATGTCGTTTCCAAAGTTGCAACCTCTCATGATGGTGCCTATGTTTATTTAGGTAATAAAAAATTCGCCAGAGAAGATCTCTTACAAGCTTTCGGTGGTACCTTAAATCCTGGTTTAGCAGCTCCATCAGTTCATAAATTTGCAAATCCTGCTCCATTAGGTTTAAGTGCCTTTGCATTGACTACTTTTGTTCTTTCAATGATTAATGCAGGTGCAATGGGTGTGGAAAACAATGCCGTTGTTATGGGTTTGGCAATGTTTTATGGTGGTTTAATCCAATTGTTGGCAGGTATGTGGGAATTAGCATTGGAAAACACCTTTGGTGGTTTGGCATTAAGTTCTTATGGTGGATTTTGGATGGCATTTGCGGCTATTCACATTCCTTGGTTTAATGTTGCCGATTCATATACTGATGACACGGAATTCTCAAATGCAGTTGGGTTCTTCCTCTTAGGTTGGTGTATTTTCACCTTCATGTTAACATTATGTACTTTGAAATCAACTTTGGCCTTCTTTTCATTGTTTTTCTTATTGGCTCTTACTTTCTTATTATTGGCAATTGCAGATTTGGCTGGTTCCTCAAATTGTAAAACTGCAGGTGGTGTCCTAGGTGTTATAGTTGCATTCATTGCATGGTACAATGCATATGCTGGTTTGGCAAATAGGCAAAACTCTTATATTAGAGTCAGTGCACTCAAATTACCAGTTTTTGAAAAAGATGAGTAACTTTGGGTCATTAATCTTATTTTTTCATCCTCAAATCTTAATTTCAATTTAATTTAACTCATTTTAATTTTTTGTGATTATATTTTTTAATATTGTGTTTTTTTCTTCAAAATTTTAATTTTTTTCTTTATATATATAATTAGCCTTCAATGAATTTATGACTTTTTATGATCAAATTAAATTGAACCCCTGATCGGACCAGTATTATCCCAAAGACCACTTTAATTAAAGACAATTTAAATATATTTTAAGTGAGGTTTAGACGCTATCATTACAGAAGATCAAAATAATTACAAGAAAAAAAAATATTTCGCATGTTTGTTTTGTATCTATAAATTGAATACCAACGAAAAAGCATACACTTAAATACATCATCTCATACAATCACTGAGTCCTTCTTGTTCCTGTCCCAGAAACGACAATAATCCTTTAAAGGTTTCATAAATTTTTTGAAAACTTTAAATATTATTTTTCAATATCGTAATTGCTCACCATTACACAAGCAAATGGCATTCCGTTATCTTTCTTCTTTGAGGGTGAATCAGCAACCCCAAATTAAAACAAAACCAAAAAGCTCTCAAGCGTAAATAAAAACCGACATCTGATATTTCTTCAATATAAAATCCAAAAAAAAGATAACTACTAAAGTAAAAATTTCAATCGAAGAAATCAAAAGTCAAAACAAAAAAATTTCAATCTTTGGGGGAATAATAAACCCCTTCATTGAATTAATAACAGTTTTTTTTTACAGTATCAAGTATATATATATGATGATTTTTTTCAAGATGTGTTAAAAATAAAAACAAATGGGCAAAAACCTAATTTGTGATTTAAGTTTATAATTTTTTCATTCTATTTGCAAATGGTTTACAACCATTTGTCAACACTTAAAAAGTAAATATTTATTTTTACAAAATATTGTAAAAATAATAATCCTTGAAGTTGTAACAACCAGATTTATAATTCAGAAAGTTTTGATATTTTTCAATTCACTTTATAATTGTTGTTGTGATTAAATGATATTAAATGGGAATAACGTACTCACTGAATTAAATCAGATTTACACAGAAAATGCTGGTGAATGTAAATATAACAATGAAGACGTAGTTAATTGTTATAGGGTTTAAATTAGTTTAATCTGAACTTATCGGATTTACCCATTTGTGCAAGGGTGTATGTGTACTCAAGGTTATTGAGCACTAAATTATATATATATATGAAAGAGAACTTCCTCTTTCTTAATATTTGTTTTATTTGATAGGTATGTGGTATATTAAACCGTTTCAATTTATATAAAACATAGCACCTTCCAAATGAATGGAACTAATAGAATAATCAACCTACAACAACTATTATCAGTGCTGAAACATAATATGATTGGAAAAACAGATTTTTTGGTGCTTATTTGTATATTGTGTATTTATTTAGGAGCCTTCAATATTACCCACACTCTTCCATAAATGCAATAACCAAATCAAATTTCTAGGTATCAAATGGAAAGCATGAGTGTGACACGTAAAAAGGTGATTTTTTTCTTTAGTTTTGTGTTGGTTGCATAATGGTACCATTACCTTTAGTATTTAATAGCCCAGATATGGGCGTGAGGCCCTAATAACTCAACACCTTTGCCAGATGGTACCAGCTGTCGATACAAAGAATCCAAAATAAAAAGAACAACACTAACAACCGAGGAGCAGAGACGGGTTTGGCTCTTTTATCTCAAATATAAAAATTATAACGCACATGTTGAAAGTAAAGAAATGGGTATATCTTATAATTAGAAGTCCATAACCAAATTTTGTCAGGTTATTCGATCCTGTACAAGTCACTGCAAATAAAAAAAATAGGGTTTTACCCCTCATCTCACCAGTTTCTCATGCAGAGAATAACTTGATGCATCATAAAGGAAAGTTTCAACAATTATCGATTATATATATTCAGGACTTTCTCTTGATAATATATGTGAATATAATCTCAATACCCCTAGACGTACAAAACTCAACTATTTAAAATAATTATAGAAAATGATTTCAGATTTTATTATGTGAGCTTCGGTTCCTTTGCTCTTGAAGTATTACCAAATGAATTGAAAACTAGTTTGATTTCAATGATTCTGATAATCGAAATGGTTTATTGGAAGCTACATAATTTCTAATTACTAAATATTCATCACATGCTAACCAAACAGTCACATTCAAAATTGTAAAACCTCATTTAAAAACTTTAGTTGGATACTTTGATATTGATGATTACACAAACGATGCAGATCATAAGCTTGAGGGAGAGATACAACAGAAACTTGCCGATCCAAGACTTATTCCATCATATAGACAGGTGCTTAAAATGGACGGGGAGGCTGTATCAAATACAGCCACAAAAAAAAACTTGTAAAAGATTCAAGCGTAGGAAAGGCGATAGTAAAAATGGTATATTTGACCATCTCATAATAGATAATTATGATTAAGATGCATTTATGCGGTTTCCTGCTGCAAAAAAAGATGGAATTCAAAGATATAAATAAGGTGGATAAAAACTAGGTAGAAAATAGAATTGAAAAGAAACAAGGTATATATTTTTTTGGTAAAATATACACCAAATGTATGGAAGATTTTTATGCATCAATGGGAAAAGTATTTACCGGTTTATTAAAGTTAGAATTCACATTGGCAGAAGAACAAGATGAATTAATTTCCCAGACTGTTATATATGATTCTGATGGTAAATGTGGCAGCTGTTGTAGCGATTCAGCAGCTTCTAGTTACTCTGATAATGATGCAAAAAAGCAAAAACGACAAGTTCATTGTTCCACTTGACTTTGAAATTTCTATTAAAACTCCTTTCAAAAAATGTTCAGAAGAATCAAACAAGAGAAAAAGAAGTAGAAAGAAAGATAAAAAATCAAAAACGCAATCTGTCATGAAAAGGGCTAAACGAATCTAATAGGAAATTGTTAAATCCATGATGTTTTCTCTCTAAAATGGAAAATGCATTGCTAAATTAATTGGTTTATCTTGAAAAAAACCAAGATTGGAACTTATATTAATGGAGAGAGGGTACAAATGTCACTTTTCTATTTTAATCATAGGTTTGTTGTTTCTTACTTCTTTTTGCTTTTTTTTCATGTTATTGGATAACTAGTTTTGTATTAACTATAACTAAAGAGTGCGCTCCTTATCATATGAAACATCCCTAGTGACCATGTATACAAAGAAAATTATTATAATCATTCGTTCCACATTTAAAAGGTCATAATATATTCATTGATTAGTCTCTTACCTGAAAAAGTCATTCAAGAAAACAGTTGTAGCCCAGAATTTCATACTCCACTTTTCCTTCAACTCGCCGAACAGAGTTTCTATCGCGCATTACATCTACTGGCCGTCTCATCTCTATTCTCCATTCTCTATCTACCGTCCCCGGTCCGGGGTATCCTTTATCAAGATACTCCCTTGGTATGTATCTAAGCAGACCTTTCACGAATCATCAAGTATCACTCAGTCAGATTTCACAATGTTTCACAGCAGACTTTTACCATGCTTGTTGTTCAAAAGGCAGATCAGACATGCCTCAACACAAATAAGCGCAACATCTGCAATACCACCTACTAGACACCACCAACATGAACTGCGATTATCCATGAATAAACTGATTCAACGTTTATCTCTATTACCATTACCTGATTTCAAAATGACTATTAAATCAACATCTGAATTAAATTCCAACGCTAATGATACATTACGTTCTCTTCTTATACTATTGACTAGAAGATTGGAACGTATGAGTTCCTTGTCTTATATTATGATGATGAATCCACATATGGCAAAAATTTGGGACGCCTATTTGCATAGTTATAGCGAACTCATTCAATTTATCGGACAATATTCAAATGTTTTAGAATCGACTGATTTTGGATTCGATAGTGTGATCAATTTTAGAGTTACCAATCAAGATCAAAATGTTAAATTTGTTCAAGTATTACATGATATAATGGATATGCATACTGATAACGTTGTTGATTTACGGGATGGTATTCGTGAATCTAAAAAGGCTATTGTAAGCGAATTGGATGACGATGTGTTAGATGATGATTTATTCGCAGGGTTTTCAGAAAAGCAGTTTCTTGATGAACATTTATCGGAACGTGTGTTGATGAGATTGCTTGCAAACAATCACATCTTATTAAGTGAGGGTAAAAGTATAGGTATTTTGGATAATAATTTGAATGTATTGGATATACTTTCAAGAAGTGTTGAATTTGTCAATGGGATGTCGTTGATCAAATATGATGAAAAGGTTGATGTTATTGTCAATACCAGAATAATCGATGAAAATGGTGATTATAAATGTGAAGAAAACATTGACTTGAATAATTTTGAAAAATACGGCAAAATAATATTCCCATATATTGGTAATCATATCGAGTATGTTTTGAATGAAATTTTGAAGAATTCAACACGGGCATTAATTGAGAACAAAATTGAAGTTCCAATTAAAATCTTGATTGTATTGGATAAATCCAAACCTGGTAAAAAGCCAACATTGCAAATGAAAATAAGTGATTTAGGTGGTGGTATCAGATCAGACATTCTGGAAAAACTATGGGAATATTCATTTACGACTGTTAATGAGAGTACTGAAAATAGTGCTCTCTTATATACCAAATCTGGTAAAGATATAGAACTTGGAGCTGCACATGACTTAGGGTTTAATCCATCTGATTCTCCGGGTGCAGATACAACTGTCAGTGATAATATAATCGCAGGAATGGGATATGGTCTACCCTTAAGTTTAACATATTGTAGATTATTCGGGGGTGATATTAAATTACATAGCGTTTGGGGTCAAGGAACTGATGTTTATGTATTTCTCAGAGGTATTTAAGACTTTCGAACCGATACAACGACACTTATGTATTTATTACTTATTATTTATAGTTATATACAGGATATATTATGATTTATGTAATTTACAAGGTTTTACCTCTTTTGGAGAATGTGCTGACATCCTTGGCAACGGAACTCATCAAACCAAAAGCTCTAGCCCTTCTGATTGCTTTTGCCATTTGTTTTTGTTTCTTTCCGGATAATCCGGTGACTGATCTGTGTAAAATTTGACCTGAAACATTAACATAACTACTCAATAAATGTGGTAAGACGTAGAAATCAGATGGGTTAATTTCAACACTGTTGAAAGAAGATGATTTCATTCTTTGTGCTTGTTGAGTTTTGTTGACTTTAGTTTGATATCTTTGGGATGAAATAGAGAAATCAAAAGGATCGTAAGTGGTCTTTTTGTTGAAATTTGGAATAAATCTATCATCGATAGTTGTTCTTTGTTGTTGTGCCTGTGATTGTCTTTCAAGTTGAGCTGCTTCTTGGAAAACATCACCAGCTGAACCAAACGATTTGCCAACAGTGGATCCTTTGGATGCTGCAGTTTGAAGTACTCTATGAGTGGTATGTATGCTTCTCTTGAACATTATATTGGCGTCTGTGCTGTGTAGTTACTGCTCGTCTGTGGAAGAACAGGAAACCAACAACTTTACTCAGATCCCTGTCCACTCTTCAATCTCCAATATTCCATGAAATGTTCACCCCAATTTCATGCAGAGAGAAAACGGGAAAACGAAAAAGACAAAAAACCATCATCAAGGCGGGCGCGTCCATCGACGCGGGAGGCCCAGCATGTCGACTCTCCCTCTAAAAGGGGGAGGGGGCTACTGTTTATTGAGTATGGTGTATACAGTGTCCTGTTGCTGATCGGAAGAAAAGGATAGAAAGGAAGTCAATTTACAGCATGACAGAAGTAGAACAACAGGGAACACGTCGTTCGGGACGGGCTCACCGGAGAATTGATTACGCAGCTCTAAACGAATCACATAAGATTCAAGAGCTAAATAAACACCCCCACATTGAAGAATTTGAAAATTTCCCAAAACAGGCACATGCAAAACCGATCGAAGAGTTGGTATGTTTGGTGGATTCTAGAAATACAAAAGGGCGACTGTATCTTAATAAGGAGGGGAAATTTGATGATGCACAATTAAAAGGATTGGTTAACGATACTAAATTGTTAAAACCTATTTTGATCCGTGGTGCTAATCCTAATGTTGTCGGAACATATGATCCTAATATTAATTTGACAATGCAAATACCAAAATATGATATTGAGCAGGTAACTGAGAAAATAGGACCTACTAGAAAAGTTCCAGTTATGGATGTGATGACTCAAAACAACTCTCCAAGGTGGGATATGAAGCGTTGGTGTGATTACTTTAAAACGAAAAAAGAGAATCGTGACAAGATTCGTAATGTTATCAGTTTAGAGATTAGTGATACCGAATTGGGTGAAGAAGTTGAAATTCCTAAAATAGTGTCTGATTTGGATATCATTTTGAAATTATTTGCAAATGAGAATGATCAATTGGGAGAGTTACTAGAATCGCATGGAGTTTTCCCACCTAAAGTAAGAAAGTATATTTTAATGTCTGTTGCCGGTTCATATACTGAATTCCATATTGATTTTGCAGGCACTTCTGTATATTATTCCCCCTTGTCAGGTCACAAACAGTTTATTTTAATTCCACCATTACGTAGAAATTTGGAAATTTATAAGAAATGGTGTTTATCTGATGATCAAAATAATGTGTGGTTACCACACTTATTTAAACCACTAACAAATAAGGACATTTTTAAAATCAAAAAATTAGATGAAAGTAATAGAATACCAGAAGCTTATCTAAATAATGGATTTATTGTTGATATATTGCCTGGTGATTTATTATTGTTGCCTAGTATGTGGATTCATTCGGTATATACAAAGGAAGATAGTATCATCATTGGAGGTAACTATCTTAATTTACTAAGTCTGGAAAATCATCTTGAAACATACAAAATTGAGGTGGCCACAAAAGTTAACGAGCAATTTAAATTTCCCAATTTTGTCAAATTTATCTGGTTGATTGCATATTATTTGATGGAACATAATAAGACGCATTTAGATGAGTTTCATATTAGGTGTTATACTAATCTGGTGAAGTTTTTGCAAGAGCAATGGAACTTTGTCAACTCCGTGGCCAAAAATGGCAAACGAGAAAAAACAGCTATTGCCAAAATTAGACATGCCATTCCCAATGATATTATAGGAGATACAGATTCCTTTGTTGAAAAGCTTTCCAAATGGATAAATGATATCTTGCCAATAAAGAAAGAAGAAAGCGCCAAAGAAAAAGAAGAATCTGAGAACAAAAGAAGAAAGCTCGAATGAATACATTGGAGGAAAGAATTATGTGACGGAAAATTCATTATTTTATTGAAAGGTAGATGTCTAATGTTACTTTTACGCCTTTCTATTGTTTTAGAATTATTTATTTCACTTACCTAGAGTAAAATATTAGATATTAGTATTTTGTTAGATTACTGGAACCTTCAGCAAAAAGGTGCAATCGATCTACTCCATTAAATTAATAAATTCGGATGGTATGTTGATTTATTTAAAAACAATTGTGTTACTGGTTCTTGTTAGTGGTATATACTCAAAATAGAGATCAATTTTAAAAAAAAAATTTTAACTTGCATTTTCTCAACAATTTATAGTAGACATTATGACTTAAAAAATGGCATTTTATAATTTACAATCGTGATAAAACGGTATTCGATGATTTGACGTTTAGTTACTTAACTTTAATTCCTTGGTATTACTGTTGTGATTGGGTCGTACGATATAGAAAGATCGTACTTACTCAACTATATCGGATTTACACAGAAAGTGCTGGTGAATGTAAATATAACAATGAAGAAGTAGTTAATTGTTATAGGGTTTAAATTAGTTTAATCTGAACTTATCGGATTTACCGATTTGTGCAAGGGTGTATATGTACTCAAGGTTATTGAGTACTAAATTATATATATATATGAAAGAGAACTTCCTCTTTCCTAATATTTGTTTTATTTTATAGGTATGTGGTATATTAAACCGTTTCAATTTACATAAAACATAGCACCTTCCAAATGAATGGAACTAATAGAATAATCAACCTACAACAATTACCAAATTTTCATTAATATTTTCAGATTTAAAATATATAGCTTTTTGTTTAGTAATTTATTGTATACGAATTTTATTGGGTTTACCAATATTGATAGCAAGCAAGTTTTAATATAAAATTATTGAAAAATAGAAGAGAAACAAAAACTTGATCCAGTATTCAAAGAAATATATGTCTTTACTAAAATATTGGATGGCTGTTCAGGTGGTATAAGGGCGTTTAATTGACCAGCTAGCATACCCACAATCTTAGTTACAATGGTCTGTTTAGCAACATTCACACCAAAAATATTTCCAAGAAGTACTCTTAGTTCCTTTAGGAAAAATTCAACAATACTATGACCCTTATTGAAGCCCTTATAACATAGTACCTTTTAAACTTGGTGACGGCCCTGTTAGGATTGAAGAACTTCCGTTAATCAGAAATCAAAAAGACTTAGAAACTTTAAAAAGTACTATGTTATAAGGACCTTAATTAAGGGTCGTGGTGTTGTTGAATTTTTCCCGAAGGAAAGCGGAGTCCTTACAAAAACTTTTGTTTTCCTATTTAAATTCAGATGTTGCCTTCTCAATTTCATTGTGTGTCTTTTTCATTTCATCTAAGATTTTTTTGTTTTCTTCCTTTTCCCTTTTGTTTTGATCTATCATTTCATCTAGGTCCTTTTTTATTTCATTTTGAGTCCTCTTGATTTCCTCCTTAATTTAGTTAATTAAACCTTCAACTTTATTTGTAATTTTTTTTGTTTTTTTTGTTGTTATCTAATAGGGTCAAAACAATACTGGATGTTAATTGATATTTACGCTTTAGAGCGTTTTGCACTTGCTCACCAAGGACCACATCTTGTTCCAATTAGTAGTCAAGTTGAGCTGATAAAGTTGTTGTTGTGGTTGCTGACTCACCTTCATTGAGAATGGGAATGGTAAACTCATTTTCGGAGGAGGATGGAGAGCTTACAGCTGGAACACTGGTGCTTCTGGTGTTTGTTCTGTCGGTACTCTTTCTCTTTCCTCTTTGCCCCCGGCTCCAACCGGAAATTACAAACACGATATTGTATTGCAAGATGCAGAGGAGTTGTTGGCCAAGATAGAACCGTACCAGTGCTGCAAGTGAGCGAGTAAGAGAAATGCATTTAAACTTTGCTCTTCATGACAAGTGGAGCACTGGTTTGTGTTGTTGTCCAAACTGGGACCAGTCGTTGTTCCCAAAGAAAATAGAATCGAGAGCTACATGACTTTAACCTTTCAAGTTGAAATCTAGGCCTCCCGCCTGATAATTATTAATACAACAAGAAGTACTTTTTGAAAGATTATAGATCGATTGGTTGAAATTGTGATGGTTTATATATAGATTTAAGGAAATCTACATTAAATAAAATTTTAAATAATAAATTTGAGTAATAGGTTCAATTAACCACCTGTCCCTTTTCCTTTCTTCTGTATGTTAACCGCTGCGTTCTTAGATAAGTCAATAACCTTCTCACCAACAAGATTTGTGATTGCTTCTGTTTATTTTCTTTTTCTGAAATGTTATTTTACAAGGTGATACACAAAATTCTTATCTGCAGAAGTTTGTCTTTGTAAAAGTTCTGTAAATCCTAGGTATGTCGCTGAGCCTTCTTCAATTATACACACATCCTCATCTGAAAAGGAATAACAGGAGGATGCACCATTGAGGTTTGTTGGATTTAATGTAATTGTAGATCTTATTTTAATTTTGTCATTAATTAAGATTAAAGAGGAAAGATCCGAAGATGAACTACCAAGGAAAATGGGGGGCTCGTAGGTTTTGTGGCTAGTTGCTAGATATTACGGTTTACGGTTCACGCCTTAGGCCTTACGCCTTACGCTCTACGTCGCACTGGCGACGCGTCGCTCAGTTTTTACCTCCGCGCCTCTGAAAATTGAAATCTGCGACTCTTCGTTCTTCCTTCTTCCTTCTTACTACGTGTTGTTGTTGAGGTTTGAAATGGTGAACTTGCTTGCCTGGTATCTTTCAACTTAGCCCGTCTTTCTCTCATCTTGGTATCAACAACTACGCATTTAAACACAACAAGATGAAGATGCTAACTAAGGTATGTTTTCCATTGATCTCTTTGTTTTCCTTTTAAACCGCATTATTTTCTCAGTTTCTTATATTAAAACATAGATACTAACATCAAATCAACCATTCTCTTTACGTACTATAGTTCGAATCTAAGTCTTCTAGAGCAAAAGGTGTTGCTTTTCACCCTAGAAGACCATGGCTTCTTGTCTCCTTACATTCTTCAACCATTCAACTATGGGATTACAGAATGGGTACCTTAATTGATCGTTTTGAGGATCATGACGGTCCCGTTAGATGTGTTGCTTTCCATCCAACACAACCAATTTTCGTATCCGGTGGTGATGATTATACCATCAAGGTTTGGTCAACTCAAACAAGAAAGTGTATGTTTACTTTAACTGGTCATTTGGATTATGTTAGAACCGTCTTTTTTCATCATGAATTACCTTGGATCATTTCCGCATCTGATGATCAAACTATAAGAATTTGGAATTGGCAAAATAGAAAAGAAATTGCTTGTTTAACAGGTCATAATCATTATGTTATGTGTGCACAATTCCATCCAAAACAAGATTTGATTGTTTCAGCCTCTTTGGATCAAACTGTTAGAGTTTGGGATATTTCAGGTTTAATTAAAAAACATTCAGCACCTTCAAATTCCAACAATTTTGGTAATTCAGGACCTTCAGGTATGAATCAATATGATCCTTATAATAGAAACCAAATACCTCAACAAGATATTTTTGGTAATACCGATGCTGTTGTCAAATATGTTTTGGAAGGACATGATAAAGGTGTTAACTGGGCATCATTCCATCCTACTTTACCCTTAATTGTCTCTGGTGGTGATGATCGTGCTGTCAAATTATGGAGAATGAGTGAAACTAGAGCATGGGAGGTTGACGGCTGTAGAGGTCATACCAACAATGTTCCTTGTGTTTTATTCCATCCAACTGAGGATTTGATTATTTCCATCGGTGAAGATAAAACAATTAGAACTTGGGATTTGAATTCAAGATCTCCTGTTAAGCAATTCAAAAGAGAAAATGATCGTTTTTGGATGGTTGTTGCCCATCCAAATATTAACTTATTTGCTGCTTGTCATGATTCGGGTGTAATGGTTTTCAAATTGGATAGAGAAAGACCGGCATCAACTTTGAATCAAGCTCAAGAATTATTCTTTATCAACAATGATAATCAAGTTCAAAAATATAACTTCCAATCTAAGACCACATCTTTACCTTTGTTATCATTGAAAAAAATAGCTTTACCTTGGAATAAAATTAAAAATATTTCATATAATGCATCTGAAAATTCAATGTTAATTCAATCCGGTGATAATGATAATGGTATTTATTCCTATTTTAATTTACCAAAGGAAATTGTTGGTGCTTTAGAACCTTCTGTTAGAGGTGAAGGTAAGGCAAATGCTGCTTATTTCATTGCAAGAAACAGATTTGTTACATACATAAAGTCTTCCCAAAAATTGAATGTTCATGACTTAAATAATAGCGTTACAAAGACTATCAATTTAGAAAATGATGTCAAAGATGTATTACCTGCAACTCCCGGTAGTGTGTTATTGTTGAAACCAACCACTGTCACTCTATTTGATGTCCAACAAAAGAAGGAAGTTAGTGTTTTGCAAATGAATAATGCAAAATATGCTGTTTGGTCTCATGATAATCAATATTTAGCACTGTTATCCAAACATACAATTGTTATTGTCAACAAAAAATTTGAAACTGTCATGTCTATGCATGAAACAATTAGGATCAAATCTGCAGCTTGGGATGATACTGGTGTTTTATTGTACTCAACTTTAAACCATATTAAGTATGTTTTGTTAAACGGTGATAAAGGTACGATTAAAACATTAGAAAACACAATGTATATTACTAAGGTTCAAAATTCCAACTGTTTCTGTTTGAACAGAAGGGGTGAAGTTGAATGTCTGACAATTGATCCAACTGAATATAGATTTAAAAAGGCGTTGGTAAATAAAAAATTTAATGAAGTTTTAAGACTTATCAAGAACTCTAACTTGGTTGGTGAAAATATTATTGCCTATTTAGAAAAAAGTGGTTATCCAGAGGTTGCATTACAGTTTGTTCAAGATCCAGAAACCAGGTTCGATTTATCAATTGAATGTCACGATTTAGATGTTGCATTAACTGAAGCAAAGAAACTCAATTCTAAACCAGTTTGGGAAAAGTTGGGTAAAGAAGCTTTACTTCAAGGTAATATTGAAATTGTCGAGTTGGTTTATCAACAATTGCACTTATTGGATAAATTGTCTTTCTTATATTTAACTACAGGTGAAGATAATAAGTTATCCAAGATGGCTGATATTGCTGCTAAACGTGAAGACATTGGTTCCTTATTTACTAATGCTATTTACTTGGGTGATATTGAACGTAAAATTCAAACATTTTTACATGCGGGTATGACCCCATTAGCATATGCAACTGCTAAAACTAATGGTCTCGAAGATATCGCTGAAAAAATTCTAGAAGAATCCGGTGTTGATTTGAAAGATGTTTCATTACCAACCATTGCAAAGACTGGTAAAGGTGATGTTTTAAAACCCGTCAACAAATTGTCCAATAAGAACTGGCCACTGAGTGAAGCTAAATTGTCATTCTTTGAACAAGCACTATCTGGTAATTTTGAAGACTTACAATTAGAAGATAAAATTGAAGATAAGGATGTTTCAAATGAACAAAACAATGTATTTGCTGATGACAATGAATTCATTGACGAAGATGTCATTGGTGAGGAAGATGCATGGGATTTGGGAGATGAAGATCTGGATGTGGAATTAGAGGAAGAAGAGGAAGAAGAAGAAACCGCTGATACATCTAAGTTACCAAAGGAATTGAAGACCTGGGTTAAAAACGCAAAAACTGCAGGTGCATACATTGCAGCTGGTAAATTTGATACTGCTGCCAGTATGCTGAACAAGCAAGCTGGTATCAAAGACTTTGAACCATTCAGAGAACGTTTTATGGAAATTTATACCGCCTCTAAATTAAGTGTTTCCACTTTTGACGATGATGAATCTTCTGGTGCATTACCAGCATATGTTAATGATGTAGAAAAGGCTAATGATGGTAAGATATTAGGTTTGGTTCCAGGTTATGATCAATTGGAGGATTTAGTTCAAGAAGGTTTTAAATTATTCAAAGCCAACCAGTTAGAGGCTTCCATTGAAATTTTCAGAAAGATCATTTACATCATTGCCACTTTGTCATTATCAAGTGATGAGGAAGAAGGTAAATGTAAAGAAGTTTTAAATATCTGTAAGGAATATATTCTTGGTTTACAAATCGAATTAGCAAGACGTGCTTTACCTGCAACTGAAATTAAGAGAAACTTGGAACTTGCGGCTTATTTCACACATGTGAATTTACAACCTGCACATCGTTTGAATGCATTACAAGTGGCCATGACACAATCATTCAAGGCAAAGAATTTCCACTATGCTGCCTATTTTGCTACTGAATTTTTGAAAATCATGTCTAGTGGTAATAGGGCTGAACAAGCTCGAAAAATTCAAACCAAGTCTGAAAATATTGCAACAGATGCAATTTCAATTGATTTTGATCCATTCTCTGAATGGGAAATTTGTGCGGGTGATTTTGTTCCAATTTATAAAGGTCAAGAAGTTGTACGTGAAAAAATTTTAGGCGTCACTTATGGTAAATCATGGAAGGGAAAGATCTGTAAAGTGACACTGGTTAGTGAAATTGGAGGCATTGGTAGTGGACTACGTCTCAAAAACTGATTCCTTATGTTTATGTATTGTTTATACTGTTTTCTATGTTTTTGTCTTTTTTGCCCTCCACTATTTATTTAAAAATTAACAAAGACTTTTGTGCTACTTTTATAAACCATCAATCCCATATCTCATAATTGTGTTAAAAGCTAAAAGCCTGTATCTTATATCTGCCAACTCTGCCGTGTCAGTAAGCCGCCACGCAAGGGGTCGATCGTCTTTGAAATTTTGAGAAATTTCAAATTTCAAATTTTTAAATTTTCACTTGCCTGAAATAAAATTTTGCGTGTTGAGAAATGTCGAAGTTTGTCGTAGGTTGGATTGAAAGTGTACAGGGGTGATTCACATTTCTCTGATTCAATTGCTTGCATCAGTCGACATCGGACAACAGTATAGAGATATCATTGAGGTAAAATACTGATTATTAGAAATGTCCACCTTTTTTTATGTCTCATATGATTCCGAATCATCATCTGATGAGGACGCTTTATACTATTCAGATGATGAACGTTATTTGAAAAGTCAAACTCAAGATGAAAAACCATCGAATAAATTGTTAATTACCGGTGATAGTAGTGATGAAAGTGGAGATGAAACCATGTCTGAATCCGAAAGTGAAGATGAAGGTGCATCAAATGCCAAAAAATCAGCATTTTTAAAGAGTGATAATGATGATGAAAGTGAGGATGAAGATGCAGATGAAGAAAGTGAAAGTGATTGGGGTTCTGATTCTGATTCCGAATCCGATGAAGAAGCTCCAAAAGGTCGTTCATATTTCCTTAAGAAAGATTTCCTCAAAGGCGGTAACTCTGATTCTGATTCTGATGATGAGGATGAAAAGAAAATCGTTAAGAGTGCAAAGGATAAATACCTTGATGAAGTTGCTGTTATAACTGATAATATTGAAAACTTATCAATGGTTCAAGAATGGGTTCGTATTGCTTCTGAATTCGATAAATTATACAAATTATCATACAAACATCATCAATATCACATTTCAATTCCAAGATCTTATATTAAGGCAATTTCCGTTTTAGAAGATGCGATTAACAATGAATCGGCTGAAGAAGGTAAGAAGCTGAATGCAAGTGAAAGTAAAAGTTTGAATATTTTAAAACAAAAGATCAAAAAAGAAGTTAAGGCTTACAAAGAAGAAGTTGAACTTTACAAACAAGACCCTGAAGCCTATGAAGCGATTAAAGATGAAACAGATTTAGTTGAAGCAGAAAATTCAGATTCAGAGAAAAAGGAAATGATTGTTTCTGTTGATAACTTATTTGCAATTGTTCAATCGATTATTGAAACTCGTGGTAAAAAGGGTATTGATCTTGGTCAACATTTAAAGACTCTTAACGAGTTATTAGAAATATCTCAAACAACCTATGAAAAAATCTTACTTTTGAATTTGATTATTTCATTAAGATTTGAATTACATAGTAAAGAGCAATTTGTTCCAACTAATGAATGGAATACTATATTCAACGATATTTCCAAATTATTAAGTGTGTTAGATGCTGATAAATCATATATTGTTACTGAAGTTGCACCTGCAAATGAAGATATAACAGCTCCACCACCAGCAAATGCTGAAGGTAAACATTTAATTGTCGGTTCAATTACTGCATTTGTTGAAAGACTAAATGATGAATTAACCTCCCATTTACTTTACCTTGATCCAAACTCTTCTGAATATATTACTTTATTAAAGGACGATGCCAAATTTTACTCATTGATTGTTCGTGCACAATGTTATCTAACTCGTATCATTCCAACTGTCTCATATGGTGAATTAGGAGGTGATCAATTATGTCGTATTATCATAAAGAGACTTGAAAACATTTACTACAAACCAATTCAATTAATTGTTTTATCTGAATTAAACGCATGGAAATCACTCAGTGATGAAGATAATGCATTCTCCATTGCTAAAATTGCTTCTTCTGAAGCTACAGATGCATTAAATATCTTACAAACAAATTCATTAATGGATAATCTATGTTCTCATCTTTATGAATTTTCAACGGGTGCTGCATCCCCTGTCTATCGTAAACGTGCAGCATTAATGCAAGCATACTATTATGCAACATCAAACCAATTCTTCCGTGCACGTGACATCTTACATTTAACACATGTTCAAACCACAATTCATACATCTGAGCCAGGTGTGCAAGTCTTATTTAACCGTGCCATCGTTCAATTGGGTCTCGCCGCATTCCGTTCTGGTTTGCTTGAAGAAACACAAACCATTTTGAACGAAGTTGTCACAAGTCCACATACCAGAGAGTTATTAGGTCAGGGTAGAATCTATTTCTCAAATTCTAATAATTCTTCAAATGATTCAGCTTCAAGCGAAAAGGGTAAATATGTACCGTTCCATATGCATGTTAATGTTGAATTAGTTGACGCTGTCTATTATATTGCATCATTATTATTTGAAGTTCCATTAATGGCATTGCAGGCATATCAAAGTTCTACACCTGGTGCGATTGCTTATGCTAATTCAGAAGCACAATTACAAGCACAAAATATTAAGAAGAACGTTTCAAGATCATTCAAACGTATTCTTGAATATACCGAAAGACAATATTTTCAAGGTCCAGCAGAAGAAACTAGAGATAATGTATTTGAAGCATATAACTTTTTGGTTAAGTTTGACTGGAAATCGGCATCAAACATTTTGGGCGATTTGCGTGTATGGAACATGATGCCAGGCATTACTGTTACAAATGCTGAAGGTAAATCAGGTTTAGAAGCATTAACTGAAATGTTGGTTGAATCCTGTAAGCTGCAAGCTTTGAAAACTTGGGCATATGTTAACTCTGGCATCATTAAAAATTACTCTGTTAAAAAACTATCTGCTAGATTCCAAATTGATGAATCATTGGTGTGTAATACAATCGGTGGTTTAATCTATCGTGAAGAAATTAGAGGTTATTTGAAGTTTAACAAGGACGGTTCCAGAACAGTTGTCTTTGAAAAGAAAGAGAATGGCATGGGCGAAATCGTACGGGGCTTAACTGACCGTGTCAATACCATTTTGGAACGTAATGAAAAGTTAAGTTTAGGTGGTTATCAAATCATGTTAAAAAAGAAATGATTCTGGCACAATTAATTAATTAATGATTTTCTCTTGATACATTTTTGTTTTTCTTTCTTCATTTTATTTTCTACACCTTGTATATCTCTTCTATACTCCATACTCCTAAATTCAATAAATAAGCTAAAAGCGTGTACAGCCCGGCCTGTAGTGTGCAGCGTGCACATCATTAAACTTTTTTTCCCCTGGCCCCTGGCGAATATATGGCAGCACATGGCACAGCGACGCTATCTGTTGGCATTTCGCCGAAGCTGGTGTCGGCTTTTGCACTTCCGACAAAGAGAACATCAGAAGAACCAAACTACAGAGGACAATTGGCAGTCGATAAGGTCAACTTACAAATATATTTTCGTCACCTTAGAAAAGTTGTTAGGAACTACTTGGTAGTCAACTGTTTGGTACTCAAGAATAATAATAAGAAGAGATATATATATATAATAACCCATCGCCTACCCTTTACAAGATTTGAAACAATAATGTCAGAAACGACGGGGTTTCCAACTCCCCTAAAACTTACAGATAACAGTTCCTTCAATACGCCAAATAAATCACCAAGTAAGCAAACTTTTAATACCATAAAAAACTTTATTAAAAGTAAAAGTTCATTAAATGAACTAAAAGTATGGCCCGATTCAAGGAAAGAGGAAAAGGAACATAATGTGACACATGACTCTACCTATGCATCTAATATACATCAGAGTACTAGTACATCGAGACTATCTGATAAGTTTAAAGGCCCGAAGAAGAAAAGATCATTGGGCAGTTTGATACCACCTTCGCAATTTGCCCAAAATTCTAATCAAGTTCAACGGCAAAATACCACTACGTCACATTATCAAACTCTAAATATGGACCTAGTCAATAAATCTACAGATAATATTCACGACAATAACTCATTTATTGGTCCAATCCCAGTGTCTCAAAAACAGAATTCTACTGCTTCATCTCCACAATTAAATTTTTTCAGGATACCAACAAATAATTCATATACTAGTTCACCATACAGTAAACCTTCGGGTAAAAATGTGTCGCCTACAAAAGCTACATTTTCTTTAGATCCACCCGTACAATTAGAGGAGTCAACTCAGCATTATAAACATCAGCATTATATGCCCCCGGCAACTCCAACGATGACAGAATCATTTCCTTCTTCTAAAGAAGGAAATCTTCGAAACACTACCATCAGAGGCAAATATTTGCATGATTGGTCGAATGATAGTCCTCGATCCTTGGCCGAGAGTTTAAAAGTTGGAAGAGTAGAAACACCTTCAGTGATGACATTTGCATCACCCACACAAAATAATACTATTAATAGTACGGCTAATACACACATTCAACAGTATTCACATCCACAAGTCCAACAACATACAAATGCAAGTTTAATAAGCCAAGATTCCACTGTTGATAAAGTAGGATTTTCATCAGAAACCACCTTGTCAAATCATACAACCAATATTGCAGTGTCAACTACACCATCCATGTGTTCTCGTGACACTCCAGAGTTAAATGAATTACGATCAAAATTAAGATTAAATTTAAAAGATTTAATTGAGCCTAGTAATCCGTTACCTTCTCCTTCAAATGGTGATAATTTGAAAGAGCTCCAGCTTTTAAAACTCAAGGATAGAACCGTTACTGGTCAAAACGAAAAATATGAAGCAATCAAATTAGTGGCAGCATTAAAACCTGAATTCAATTCAAGTTCTGATTCAGAGTCAGATATTTCTTCACATCATTCTCAAGAATCTCAATTTTCCTTTTTGAAAAATAGAACATCATCATTAAGGTTTTATAAATCTAGTGAGCAAGTTGCTAGAGAGAAAGCAATGGATGATGACAAATTGGAAAGACTTAAATTTAAAGAATTTATAGGAACTTCACAAGATATCGAAAACGATCTTCTAGAGGTTTGTTCAAATGGCAAATTTGTTGACGGCCTTGATGAGGATGTTAACTATGTGAATTATGAAGAAGAGGATGATACAGATGCACTATTTAATAGGGATCTGTTTGGACTGGAATCTAATGGGTGTGCAAAGGGATTAGAACTTGATGATGATGATGGACATGTAGAGAGTCGGGTACCGGGTTTGGAATTGGACAATTATCAGGATGAGCTTCCAAGTAAAAATTTAGAGTTGAGCGATGATGAATATGCATACAAGCCTCGTGGACTTGGATTGGAACTAGATGATGGAGAAGAAGAAGAAGGGGCGGCTACAAACATTGAATATTCATTCCATGCCAAAACTTTGGAGCTTAGTGATACTGAAGATGATATGGTAACGAAAAACACTCTTGACAGTATTGGATCCGGTTTAAACTCACTAGATCTTAATAGTACAAGGCACCACCCATCATTCGCTGCACCATCTACTTTAGCAAACAATAATAACGAAAATATAGATAGGTCCAAGAAGGAAGAAATGGGAGAAGCTTCATCAAAGGCAATTTTAGAAATGTTGAACAAAAATGACTCGGGTTTGGTGTTAAAAAGGCATGAAATACATGTGCAACATCGACCTTCCGCATCTCTTCAACGCCATCGTTCTATTAAATTTCATCAGTTGGCAGGAAATATTGAGGAACCTGGTATTTATCAAAATAGAAAGCATATTAACAATTATAATGATTATGGTATTCAAGGGGATGATGCCATTTGGGAGGATTCTACAGCTTTAGATGAAGTCAATCAAATACCTGAAGATTATGAATCATCTGACGAAGAATATGAAAGTTCATTTGATGATCGTAGTAATTCAAGTTTAAAATCAAACAGGTATTCGACAATAATTTCATCGGTAAGTAATGAACTTCCCTTTGTTTCAAGTAATACTAGCAGTGGCGGCGTTCATTTGTGGAAGAATTTGATCAAGAAAAACGCAGAGGGATTTGCAAATCCTAAAAACAGAAGTGGCCAACATGTTGAAAAGATTCAATTAGAAGATCGGACAATTACCTTATACAACAATCCAAGAGATGATATTATGGATGCATATGATGAAGAATCATCAGATGATGATGGAGTTGGAAAGGCAGAATTGAGTACAATCATGGAATGATTCACTACAAAATATATACTTTAATTTAGTGTAATAAGAAATTTGTGTTATCATATGTAATTTTATGTATTCTTACAAGAAAAACTTATAAAAATTTCTGGTTAAAGTAAAATTTGTGTAAGTTATTATGAATAAAACTAAAAGTATTGTAATAAATTTGCGAGATTTGATTATCAAATAAGTAATGTGTCAGACGGACAGGAAGTGTAAAATTAGAAATGAAAATAAAAAGTGTGAAAATATATGTTATGCAAAAATCAGTCAATATAAGATTGGATCAATTGTAAGAGGGCATCGTATTTATCAATTGCCAATGATTCTTTCTCGGAAGTCAAATTGCCCTTACAAGTTCCTAAATCTGTCGGAGTTGGAAATGACGATTCTGTAAATGTGGCATGCGTATTAGTGCTATTATAATGTAGAGCTGTTTCAGGACTCTGGATATTTATGCTATCATTAATGCTATCAATAGTATGCTTAATGTAATTATTGTTGACAAAATGGGAATTTTCTTTGTTTTGAATATCTGAAATATTCAATGATTCGTTAGATTTTCTATTCGATATTTTGGCAGGAAAATGCAATTGTACCGGATAAGGCATATTATTTATGAGAACTATGTTATTTTTAGGTACATTTTTAATTGAAGTCTTCTTGCAAGAATGAATTGAATATTTGCTTGAATTTTTGGAATTATTAAAATGCTTACCAATTTTAATTGATGCAGTAATTGAATTTCTCCTTGATTTATGAGTATACTCTTCCATATTCGACTCAATCTCTTTCAGTTTTTCAACTGGAACCTCTGGCACAAATTCATATTCAGATTGAGATATTGACGAGGCAACGGTTGAACTATACTTTGAATTCTGAGACATTAAAGTACTTTGCATTGAAGTATTACTATTTGTGTATATAGGATTTTTATAATCATGATAAACAGATATTTTATTCCAATGTTTGTTTGTATAATTATTGGAAGAAGTGATACTGTTATCCATGTTTGCAGGATCCCTATTCCTTTCATCGAGCATCATGTCCGTTCCAGTTATCCTTCCAATCCGTTCTGTAAACTTTGATCTATCAGAATATGTTCCGGCGTTCAATAGCATTTTCTCCTGATTAAACAGATTAAAAAAATGGGTATCTTTTTTGTGTTTTTTTAATGTGTGTAAGTGTTGCAAAAATTAAAAGAATAGGATGGAAATCCCAATAAAATAATAGTTAAGAAGAAAATGCACTAAAAGTTAGGCAATGCTAAAGGTAATAAAGGAAATATATCTAGTGTGAAAGATGGAGGGTATAATAGACACGCTATGTGATATATAGTATAACTTTAGCCAGGGTAGTCATTGTTCCTTGCAAATAATTTGAAACACAATAGGGGCATGGCAGCACGGCACCGGTAAATGAGTAATAAGGTGCACCAGCACCTCATAAGTATGCCGTATCAGGGAAAAGATAAACAGAGGGTAATTGCCTCATCAGGAAAGCTCAGCAAAGAAGAAAAGCTTAAACGTGCCAGTCCCGATCGGGAAATTTGCAACATGCAACATGCGTTTTGTCGCGGTCGGTCGACGCGGGGGCTTTTTTATTTTTCTCATTTTTTGCCTTTTTCTCGAATCATTTGTTTTGTTAATAGAGTGCTAGGTGTTGTTAATGATTAGAGTACTGGGTGTACACAACTGAAGATCCGCTGATCCAAGTTGGCCAACACTTCCAGATTAACATTCAGAGCACGTAAAAAGATGGCTATTTTCGGTAAGAGCAAGGGTGACGAAAAGGGACACAGAAAGAAGGGTTCCTATGGTGACGATATCAAACTTACACATGAAGACGAAGAACGTATGAAAACACGTTCTCAAAACCTTCACGACCCTATTTTAAATGCAGTCAATGAAGCACAACCTTTCGAAGAAGCAGCTATGCATAATAGAGCTTCCTCTATTGGTAACGGTATCCTGAATGACACCTTTGGTAATAAAATTGTTAATCCTGATATTTCAAACCCAACTAGATCAAGAGATGAAAGACCTTTAGATACTATCCGTGGTTTTGAATATTCAATCACTGGTGATCCAATTTATCAAGAACAGTTAGAATCTCATGTTTTGGGGTGGAGAGTCAGAGATGATTTCCTGCTCGGAAATGGTTATAACGCTGGCAACCAAGTCCAATATGATGAATATGGTCAGCCAATCTACACTAACAATAGATATAACCAACCAGTTGTCGAGCAAGGTGTTTACACTGCTCCAGCTCCAAAAGCTTCCGAACAAAAGAAAAAGGGTTTCTTCTCTTTTGGTAAGAAGAAAAAGGCTGAAGCTTAATCTCTAACTTATTTTCAAATCATTCTATTGAATTATTAAATTATTAAATTATTAAATTATGTCTCATCTGTATTTTTTTTCATTTTTTCAGGATATCTCTCTTTTATTTTTTGTTGCATTCAACTAGATCATTTTTGATCTCTCAATTTTTATTATGGTTTCTTCATATATATTTGTACATTGGTATGTAAATTTCATATATTTATAATGCATAAATTGATAACCCTCATAATTCGTCTGGGTGATGCGTTGATGCGTTGATGCGCTTCCTTTCGCCCAATCATGAAAATTTCAAAATTTCAAAATCGCCATCTAACGGCGATTATCAATCGAGATTATTAATCAAAGAAAACTCTTTTCCCGATTAAACCTAACAATTAACGAATTAAAATTTTGTGTTTATAAGCAACTATGTCTACTCATAAAGAATGTATTAATGAGTTTATTGCGTCACAGGATCCAACTGTTCAACAAGATGCAGTTTCCAATATTGTTGATCTATTACAAAACAATAAATTAACCTTGCTTAATTTCATTCAATCACTGCAAATGTATATAATTTCCACAAATGATACTATGAGAATTTCTACTTTTACATTACTTTCTCAAATATTGAGTAAACTTTCTCCCTCAAAACTTTATCCAAAGGATATCCAGGTTTTAATGGCATTTCTATATTCAAAATTATTAGATAAACCGGTTGTTAAATTTGTTTTATCATCAATGTTTTCTTTACTTAAAATGAAATATTTTAACAATGAAAATACTACAGAACTTTTACAGAATCTAATAGATAATTATAATCCTAAGGAACATCCTCAATCGATTAGAATGCTTACCTTAAAGATTATCAATTATATAATAGAATCTGTTCCTCAACATCTGTATCCAACAGATTTAGCAATTGATTGCTTTTTACATGCATCACAAAATGAAAAGGACCCAAATAATTTGTTTTTAATTTTTCAAATCTTACAGAAAATATCTAAAACATTTGATATATCCAACCATGTCCAACCTTTGTTTGATACTATGTTCAGATATTACCCTATTTCTTTCAAATCCTCAAGCGATGCACAAGAAACACAAATGAATTCATTAAAAGATTCACTGAACACTTCTTTAGCATCTAATGATTTATATGCTGTGGAACTTTTTCCAAACTTAGTTGACAAATACAATTCTGCAACTTCTTTACAAGTCAAGTTGGACATCTTGAAAACCATATCCATTGTGTCTAAATTTTATTCCATGGCCACAATTCAAGAACATTTTCTCGCTATTTGGAATACATTGAAGTATACCTTAATTAATCAAGAATTGGCTCAGTTGGTTTCTATTCCAACAGTTTTATCGTATTATGAGGGCTCTTCTAATGAAACAGATCAGATTTTTCATTCCGCCTTAATCTCTATTCGTGATCTAGCTGAAAAATTGGACTACGATTCTAAAACTTTAGTATTTGATGATTTGTCTAAAAATTTAATAATTTCTGAAAGAAATTATCGTCGTTTTCTACAATCTTACTTGACTTTAGCTATCGTTTCAATACCAGAAAATGCGTCACAAACGGGTGACAATGATAAATCATCTGATGAAATATTGAAAAAAACATTATTAACATTATTTTCGTCTGAGCAACCGATTGATGAAATCAAAAATAAAAGAATGATTTTAGTTGCTCTATCATATTTTGCGTCAGATCCTAAATTTATTACACAATTGGTTCCATTCCGTGATGATATTCTGAATATTCTTCAAGCATCTTTATCATCATCAGCATTGGAAACAACCTTACGTACATTGGCAGTTGAACTAACCTGTGATTTGATTCTCTCTCCTACAATCGTCTCATCATCAACTGGTATTGAATTTGGCTTATTAGATGAAGAAAGGGCTATCTTAATCGGTAAATTGGGAGAACTGTTAATTGAAAATGGATTGCAGCCACCAAGGGATTTCAATAAAGTCACGGAAAATTCATTATTACTTGCACTAGGTAAATTATCTGGTTCTTCTAAATGTGAAAATGATATTTTAAATGAAGTCATTAATAAGGTTTTATTAGAATTAAACAATTTAGAATATACCTTACATGAAAAATGTGTTTTGTTAAATTATTTGATTAAAATTGCACAGACTCCCTCCCTCGTTAATATTATTTCAATTAGATTAGTTAATTTATTGCCAAGCGAAGGATTTGATTCATCAGAATATAATATACCTGTTCATTTAATCCTCCAAGCTTTAACTTCGTTGATCATTTCACTACCATTAAATTATGATATGAATACAATCACCAAAAAATTTTTACCGCTTTTGGTTGGATTTGTCTTCAAGCAAGGCCCAACAGTCGATGAGCTCCAGCTCCACTATGTTTCAGTCATTGTACGTCGTATGGTTGTTGGACTTAATGATGAGATATCACTTATTATGGTTTTAGAATTGTTTAAAGTATTTACTAACTTGTTTAAACTGGATAATATAGTGATTTCAGATCAAAATATATCCTCATTCGGTGATGGAATTGTCAATATTGAAGCATACATGGGATTAATCAATTATAAGCACGTCCCAATCTTATTAGCTGCTCTTCAGGGTTTAAATATTGATGTTAGTCTAACTCCTGTAATCAATTTTATTCAAATCATAGATGCATTGGTTTCTTTAATAAATAATGAATCTCATATGGAAAATCTTACAAGAATACAATATTTGGTAGGACTTAGTGTCATCTTTAACAAATATTTGCAGTGGGAAGATTTTATCAAATTGTCTAAAAGTTTTACCATGCAGTCAAAAGCTGATGAGCTTGAAATTAAAGTTTGGTGTTTATATGGATTGATATTAAAATGTGATATTAACGCAACAGAGGCATTTGTAGAGTTGCTTGGATCACTGAACGTCAAGCAAGCAACCAAAACCATTAGTATTATTTTTACAACAATTAGTGAAGTTTCAGAACCTGTAAGAGAAATTAATGACTTTTCAAATGATGCTGTCGATATTGAACATGGTCTAAACATAGATGTTCAGTTGATGTCCCTCTACAAAAAGGAAAAGACGAGTTTGATGATGGTTAGAAATAAAAACAGGTTGGTTGTATCCAATATGATTCTTAGAAACATGTGGAAACAAAGGATTCTTGAAATTTTGCTCTCCAAGAAGGAGGAAAAAGGTAATTTGAACATGACTTTCATATTACCATTGGTATTGACTTTTTTGCCTGAAGAGCTATATACTTCACATCTTCAAAAGCTGCTACCAAATTTAATCAATACCATGGAAACCTACGAAGATGAAAAGGTTATTATATCAGTATTGAAAATTGTTTGTAATATTATTGTTGAAGAATCTGGTAGGTTGATGGCTAAGCCGTATTTGCATAGCATCATCGAAACTGTACTTGGTTATATTGAAGATACTACAGGCAGGAGATCTAAAACATTAAAGAAACAGTCATTGAGGTGTTTACTTGGTATTTCCTTATTTGATTTACCTCTTGTGGTTCCATACAAGAAAAGAGTTATTAGAGCAGCGGAATTAATGCTTTCTAATTCGAGTCGTAGTGTTCGTATGCTAACAGTTTCTGTTAGACAGTCTTGGGAGGACCTAGGTGTTGATTTGAGTATGTAATTGTTACACACATTTTCTATAAATAGGTTTAATTAATTGTTCATTAATTATTTTTGATTTTTATTCACATAATATTTATCACAAACTAATGTGTCTGAATAGTCACTCTAACTGACATTTTCTAAAATCACGTGTGCGCTTACGTAATGTGCTCCATAATTGGACCAAAGGTCTGCCAATCTTGCGCAGTGCCAGCAAGTACAACATCTTTCCCCTCACCTCCACCTGAGAATCTAACATGAACCTCACGTAGGGTGAACAATAATACCACTTCGGAAGTAGAGGTTTTAAATAAATCTGTTCGTACATCCATAATCAACTACATCCAACAACATATACATAATTAAAAATGTTGGCAAGAAGATTAGCAATTAATGCAGTTAAGAATATTAGATACGTCTCAACTTCTGCTGCACGTTTATCACCAGCAACTGCAAAATCAGCAGAACCAACATTCCAAGACTTACCAAATCCAAGAGATTTACCAAGGCCAGATGTTACAGAATTAAATGTTCCACTTTATAACCCAAAAGAAAAATTCAAGGAACAAAGTGAAGAATTACATAAATTTGGTACTTATATTATGGGTTGTATGCCAAAATTTGTTCAACAATTCAGTGTTTGGAAAGATGAACTTATAGTGTACACTGCACCATCCGGATTGATTCCATTAGCAACATTTTTAAGAGATCATACATCATCACAATTCAAAGCATGTATGGACGTTACTGCAGCTGATTATCCAAATAGAACTAACAGATTTGATGTTGTCTACGATTTATTATCAGTTAGATTCAACTCAAGAATTAGAATTAAGACTTACACATCAGAAGTTAGACCTGTTCCATCAGTAGTACCATTATATCCTGGTACTAACTGGTTTGAAAGAGAAACTTACGATATGTTTGGTATTTTCTTTGAAGGTCACCCAGATTTAAGAAGAATTATGACAGATTATGGTTTTGAAGGTTATCCATTAAGAAAAGATTTCCCAACCACCGGTTACACTGAAGTTAGATATGATACTGAAAAGAGAAGGGTTGTTTATGAACCATTAGAATTAACCCAAGCTTGGAGAAACTTCTCTGTTGGTTCTTCTGTTTATGATCAAGCAGGCCCAGGTATCGATGTAACACCAGCTGAGTTCAAATTACCTGAACCTGTTCTAGAAGAAGAAACTAAGGATGAAAAGAAATAAGTATAGTCATTATACGGGATAAGCATAATTTCAAATACTGTTCATTTCTTTACATTTTATTTTTTATATATTCAATTATTCCATCACTAAGTATTTATTTTGTAGGTTTTTATATACACAAATCTACGCAATTTTATTTATTCATTATTCTATTTATATTATTTGACCTAATCAAACTATCAATTGTTTATTCGTACTCAAAATATGATACTTTGTACGATAAAACCATTCGTTAAAGCATTCAATTTTCCACAATTGCTAATTTTTGTGTTCTTTTTAGAGTTGGTAAACATCAGTAAATGTATTATATATTAATAATACGGAAAAGACACTTACCGTAAGTACGATAACAAATAATTTCAAAGTTACAGAATGTTACATTGGTAACCAGGACGGGACGTGGCTTCGACGCGTCGTCTCCCACGTCTGGTAAATCTGATTTTAATAGTTTAATACTGTACAATAGCATAAAAATAAAAACTTGTTGGAATAGAAGCATGCTTGCTATCATGTATAACCTGCATGTGTAAAATGGATTTAGGTGTATCAGGTTTATTTAACTTATATAACACACATAATTGATTGCCCTACAAGGTATGACCTTGGTAATCGAGAAGATAGAATTAGTAAACTTAAACCCATAAATCTCGTGAGTATCTTTATAAGTTTGATCATATATCAATTTCTGCAAGTTTAAATATAAGATCAAATGATAAATTCGTAATTAAGTTGTTAGTTTTTGAATCCAACTTTAATATACCTAACATGGAAATATGTTTATCAAAGGTTTGAGGATTCACAATTGACTGCATTAAAAATATGCCCGTTGGTGTAGGGGGAGGAAAAAGAAAAAAGGCAGCAATTAACTTTTTGTGCTATGAGTTCCGGGTGACGGATGCCAGGTGCAGAAAACTCCGAGCTCTAACGTGTATTATTTCGGATAATGGAGTTGCTTGTTCACTCAATAGCCAGAAATCATCCTAGAAATACAACGTGATTCTTTTTTTGGTTGCTGGTGGGCACGATTTTATAAAGTTGATTTCAGTCGATGTGGACATTATATATATATGGATTTTGCAACAGTTAAGGTTTTAAAAAGGGAAGGAAATAATTCTACCTAGAAGATAAAACATTTTCGTGAATTGTCAATAAATTTTATTTTTTATAATGCTTTATGTAGATTTCTTGTTCTTAACTGTGTAAAAATTAGAACCCGTTCGTCATGTGTATTTATTAAAGTCTACCAGTTGATCTCTGCTATAATAAATTCAGAATTCAGAGTAAAGAAATTTTTAAAACACCGAGTCTGTTATTTTGTAGCACTTGTGTGATTTGAAATTGTTAATGACGTCAATAACTCTCGCTAGTTCTAGTGTGTGTAAAATTTTGAAAAAACTATTTTATTTTAACTCATGCAAATCATAAAATTGAGCAATTGTTGGGTGATATTTTGAGATAACCAGTTAATAAAGACGTAATTTTAAATTTCGGTTTTATATTTCCTTGTAAGACTTGTAAGTGAAGTAAAATAAAAAATAAATATGGGTATCACATTTTAGTTACGTATATTCTTTACATATTTTGGGAAGGCCGCAAAAAAACATATCATCCGCACAGTATCGTAAAATTCACGTTAATATTAGAGAAAAATAACTAACCAGAGGGGTAATATTATTTAGTTATTATAGAAAAAACTTGATAGAGTGTGGCAAATAATTGGCAATACAAGTTGCGCCACGGGTTAATAATGTCCAGCATTACAAGGTACAATTGCGAGTAAGATTTGCTCGATTATAAAAGTCACCTTTTGTTTTTTACATAATTTATTCTTTAACAAATAGGTAAAAACCCTCTCTTCTCTATAGTTCAACAGGACTTCTCTGAGTGGAGAACCTCGTCGTCCAGGATAGTAGCTCTTTGCGTAGCTTCGGTTTTTCGTGATAACGTCGATTGACGCCTCATACCAGAAAGCCGCTTTTGCATATTCTCACAGAGATTGTTCCAGAACTGACGACATGATCATGATGTGTGTACGTGAAGAATTGAAGCAAGAAAGAAGTAACTAGAAATCTTGCAATTAAAGGCCCTTCTATTATTCATAATGCAGATTGCCGGTGATAAGTTTATAACCTTGTACAATACTAATGATCTAACTTTACGCACATAATAGAGCCTTATTTGAAAGGTTTCTTCGCTGTTTGTTTATTGTATATTCTTGTAACGTAACTATAGATCATTGCAAAGAAAAAGAACATAGAAGGGCCTATTTTGCTGAATCGATGTATTCGATAATTATGTTAATATAGTTGATGGCAGTTTTACGTCATTTTCATGCGTGCTCAATTGCCGAGTAGTTGAGTGATCTTCAGCATAATCTCACAGAAATTTGTAGATGCGTTTTTGTACTTTAAAAAATGAAATAAATCTATTATTAAAGACTTTTTATGTTTTTAAAAAGTTTGGAGACTGCGGCTATTAATAAAAATATAAATAAAATGGGCACATATTTTGTCGGTCGGTGGTTATTGAGTATAAAAATAGCTTGTACTCTGCATCGCCTTAAGAACTTAAAAATCGGAATAAGCGGAATTTATCACAAAAGTGTGTCAAAATATATCGGGAAAAAAGCACATAATTTTCCGACCGGTTGTCAAATCAAATATCAACATTAGATGTAAGTCACTATTATATGATTCAAGTGTGCTCCTTGCAAAAATACAGACACATTAAGTTTCTTATTTATTGGTTGCAATGAGCGAATTGAAAATTGCAAAACAGCATACAATAGGGTGATTATCGATTTAATTTTTTATTTTCAATGACGTTGCCATTACGCTGAATCATATAAGAAAAGATGCATAGAAACTTCGGCAACAGAGACGATCGATCTCTAGAGTTTGAAGCCCATGAGTCACGAGAGAGGTAAATATACTATATTACTTGAAAGATAAAAGATCTTTAAAGGGAGGGTAAATTTTGAGCTAGTCTTCTAAGTTGCCAGATCGAGCTGAGCGCTTAGAGCGACGTCTGCACGCAGACATCTGATATTGCCGAGGAGGGAGGACCGGAACCAACAGTAGAGGAGAAAAAGCGGGCGTCTGTGGCTTTTCTAGGAGAGTCGAGGAGTTTAGACCAAAAAAGTCAAAACATCTTTTACAGTTATCAGTATCGAGTTGACACAATAGATCTACTTTTGATATATATAAGGGAAGGGTATAAAAAGAACAAGATACGATTGAATGCAAGAACTCTCGAGCTTATGACACAACTTCTTGCCGACATGAGAGTCTCATTGAGTTGAAGCACCCAAAAGTGGCGGAATTGGCCTCTCAAAGAGCCGGCGAAAGCCTTATTTCTCCCTCCTATGCCAATTTTATATATATATATATATATATATATATAAATTACATATATACTTGATTGCTATTCTTTCATGCAGTGCGCCAATCGAGCCCATTATGTGAGGTTGTCAAGAACGAGAGATATATATTGGACAATTTGCAATGTCGACAATTAAATCTTTTGCTCCATTAGAGAGATGCATGGATACGTTAACCGTAGTTGTTGTGGGTATAGGCTTTGGAAGTCTATACCTGACCGGGCATTTGAGCCTTTTAGAAAAGTCCCCATTAGCCACCAAAAAATAAACCTTCGTTAACGCGGTAACTTTAACCCAACAAGAAACCGTCGGGATTATCAAAGCAACATGCTGGAATTCTCTTGTACAACAAATTCGATGATCTGCAATGCTATTAGCGGCTACATTTTTAATTATGCATATTATTAACGTAATAAGCATTAAATTTTTTGTGTTATTTTATTGCAGATTTCGTAGATTACTCGCTCTCTTTTAGACGTATATATATAATTTTTTCATAACCTATCCATTAAAATCCTTCTTAATATAACACTGCGTACTTATGCATTCAACATGTCGATTATCGAGTCTCTCTTCCTCGTTCTTTTCTTAAACAATAGCTGTGTCATGTATTTTCTATTTCCCATCATTAATCATCCCTATCGTTGATGTTCCTAAAAACGTCTATTGTTACCACCCTATACATGCAATTTCCACATAAGCACGAGACTCAGCGCATTCATTTAACTTTTTAGTAACTTTATCTTATTCTCTATCTTTATACTTTATTACCCGCTGATAACTATATATAGTCCACCTTCTCTCCCACAATTTAAACCTTTCCTTTCTTCCACCGCTACACGTCTTTCTATCCTTCCCTACACTCTTTCCATTTCCATTTTTCATTTACCACTTTTTTTTCTTCTCTCTCCCTACAAAAGAAACATCCATTCTTCCAAAAACAAAAAAAGTCAATACCACATCGGTTCCTTCATATACATATTATTCAAATTGAAATTTTCTTAGATTTCTTGTTTCAGCCTTGTTATTTTACCAATAAAAAAGAAAACTCATATATAAAATAGTTTTATTCAAAAGTTAATTATTCAAAGACATTTAATTTTATATCTTTGCATATATATAGACATAATACCGGCTTGTTTTCTACATAGATTGATAAACAGCAATAAACCTGCTTTTGAACCATTTATTCAAGAAAATATCAACATAAACATTTTTTTCACCCACAATACTTCATTTGTGTAATCTTAAAAAAAGAAATAGAATTTGACCAGCTTTCATCAATTTAAATCTTGTTTTTCCTTGTTTCTTGTTTCAATTCTTTAGCGTTCTTAATACAACAATCGATTTTTCTTTTTGAAGTCAAACCAAATAAGGAAAAAAGTTCGATTTATTTTATCCTCAATATATCTATATAATCAAAAGGATTCCATATTACTGCATACCTTCCGTTTTATTATATCACCTTAATAATATTATTTATTTATTTCATTTATCACATATACTATTGATATAATCAATTAATGTTGCATATATTACCACAAATCCAAATGTCAAACGAATATACATATTTTCAACAACAGCGAGATCAGGTACCGCCCAATAATGAAGATAATCAATCAAATCATATATATAACAACCAAATATCATCTAACACCGTTTACGACAACAGATTTCCTCCTTCGCGGTTACCTTTATCAATTCAACAGCAGTTACAGCTTCAACAACAACAACAGCAGCAGTTTCAACAAACTGTACTACCTCATTCAAATAATTACATGATGCAAATTCAACCTAATTATTTGCTTCCTTTTCATTCTATAAATGATGGCAGTTATAAATCAAACGTAGATTATCAAATTTCTTCACTAGTGCCACAAACACAAACACAATTTTTGCAGCAGAATCAACAGACACAAAATCAGAGTAATGGTGTTCCAATTATACCATCGAAATATTCATCGATTGATGATATCCAAAGAAGAGAAATAGCAGCTTTAAATTATCAGAATAGTTCTAATACTTCCAATAATAATTCAAGCTCGAGCCCACAATTTTTTAACGCACAACCTCCTTCATTTATAGGAATACCTTCGTCTTCTTCATCAACATCATCAACATATTTTACCCAACAAAGTCATTCCTCATCTCATGGGTCTCCTCATGATTCACCAAGAATTCAACAAAGATCACAATTGATGTTACCGCCACAATATTATGGTGGACAACATATGATATTAGCACAATACCCAATCGATAGTTATGAATTTCAGCAGCAACAACAAGCACAAAGTCAAGTGCACGCTCAACAACAACAACAACAACAGTTACTATATCATCAACAATTACATCTACAACAATTGCAACATCAACAACATCAAGCACAGCATTTATTACAACATAAAAGGAAATACAAGCTTTGGTCGGAAGAAGAGGATCAAAGATTGTTAGATTTGAAAAGGAATAAACTATTGAGTTGGAAAGATATTGCTACTAAATTTTCAGATAGAACATTACATGCTTGTCAATTTAGATGGAGGAAAATAAGTCCGTACATCACAGAAGATAATAAAATTAATATAAATAGGGATGAAGATGGTATAGAAGTTTTTGATGAGGAGATTATTGAAACCGTTGATGAAAGTATTAATGAGGGCATCGTGGATAAAAATAATTCGAACGAGAATAATAGTGGTGAGACAAATTCTCCAAAATCACTGCAGGAGGCGCCAGAAGGACTTGTGAAAGTTAATTCAGAAAACACTCGTTCTAGAACTCCAGTAGAAGAAATGGAACATAGACGAACACTCAGTATTGGAGATGAAAATCAAACCAGTTCTGGTGGAGTCATTAATGATAATTTAAAACATAGAGACATGAAAATCATGAATATTTTGAATTAGATTATAGATTTTAGACATTGGTTGCACATTAATTTGGTAATTACTTTTTTTTTCTTTTGTTTTCTTTACTTTACTTTGATTTCGAAAAATTTTCATTATTTTTTTTTTCAAAATTTGATATTCACATGCAGGATAGGAATAGAAATAATGTTTGTTTATTTCTGTTAGTGCTTTATATATTATATTTATTTAACGAACAAAAGTTTGAAACATTTATTTATTTATTTATTCATTTATTTTCTGCATCGGTGTTAATTGCCTTCAATTTCTATTATATATAAATATATATATATATATATACCTGTATTTGCAAATTTTAATGCTTTTAACTATTTATCTGTAAAAATATAATTGCCCCACCATGTACTCGGTCAATGAAGGTATTATTTACTATCGCCTAACAAATTTAAAAAAATGAGTGGTGAATGAATAAAACAGAATGGTCTAATCAAAGGTACTGTACATACAAATCTAACGATATTCATGTAGCAAAGAAAAAATATAAGCACGCTAAGAGCTCAGATCTCACCCCCTAATCTTTAATCAGCTGTTTTATTTACAACCCCGCTTAAAGTTATAAATTTTCAAAGACTTGACGTTTCAAAGCAAAAAATCATCAACGTTAAGTAGTTCTTGCCATAAATTTAAAATTCTAAAATTCTAGCTTCAAGGATAATTTACAATCTTCTGCCCCAGAAGCACATACAATAAAATTAGTAAAAAAACTCATAATAACTTTAGTAAAAATGTAATTCAAATGACTCAAAAATTTCAAACAGCCTGGGTTACCCCATGTATATTTAGTTATACATGTGTATAGTGATGATATATGGTAGTACAATGTTCTTTTCTTCCGGCGGTAAAAGTTAAGAAAAAAAACGATGAAACCAGTAACAAAGTCTACTACATTTGAAGTTAGTCTATGATTTACTAATTAACTACGGAATTTTTGAAAATTCTCAATAGTTAACAATTTGGACGTGATGTGTTAAATGTAGAAAAAAAGTTTTCTTATAAAACTTAGTTATTTTGTTAATACGCACAACGTCTTCTAATAGAGTCCTCTCCAAACGTTTTTCAATGTATAAATGGTATACAGGGCATATTAAGGTATACATCACAAAATTCAAGGATTATTCCGACGTCTGTTTTCAACTAATTTAATAGTAATCATAAGATAATGAAATAAGATCAGATTAAACAAAATTTGGAAAATCCTTTAAGCATTTTAGTGTTAAATTTATATATTACCATTTTCAGTAATTAATAATTAAGGTAGAAGAACAATAGAGAGAATAAAAACGTTAATGGGATGAATTGTAGAAGATAAATTAAAAAGAAGGTTATTTATTTTGTATTATTTTGACCTTTTATTTATTTAAAACAGTAGTAATCTTGACGATCTATATGGAAGGCATCGCTATGTGTTTATGTGTTATTATTAGAAAGTCTTTTATTGTGATCTTCTTCATAAGAATAAATATGTTCCCCATTTCTACTTGCCAAATTATTACATTCATTTTTTTCACAACTGTTAAGAGTTTTTTCCATACGTGTAGGTATTATTACAATCAAAAAAACCCTTCTAACTTCCTGTATACTATAGCAGATTTCTCATCTTTATTGCAAAATGAACAACAATTTCTACCAGCATATCAACCACCAGATGAAAAAAAAACATATGTGAGTTTTCTAAAGTCTTTTGTTTGAATACTTTGGAAAATAATAGATGAGTTAGCATATTAAAGGGAGAGATTATATTTTTAAAGGGGATTTGGAATATACGACAGGAAAGAATCGGGACAAAAAAATTAGGCTTATATGTTAACAATAAACAAAAATTTGTATAAGTTTTAATGAGAAGCGGTAAGAAGGTTTAAATTACATATGCAATAAACAAAGGCTGGTTCGCCAAGTCAATTGTGGATCGAAAATAAAAAGTTGAAAACAATGTTGAATTGGAAAATAGTCTAAAAGGTTTCAAGAGTTGAGAGGGAATTTTTCCCCAAAAATAGATCCTCTAGACATATGTGCGCAAATTAATGGTGAACAATCGTAATTACACTTAATTATACTTTCATATTGTAATAGAAATCATGTGCTAAATAGCGGAAAATGGAAGCCTAGAAGGCCAGCGATCGACTGTGGTATTTATTATTTACACTGCGCAGCAGTGGCGGCGGAGCCGTGTTGAATTATATATAATACAATTATGACCCATCATAGAGCTGCGGGCTCCTGCATACTGCTGCGCAAGACCCCGCTCTGTCCTGCACGTGATATACTGCTGCAGGATGTCCTATCTCCGCGGAAACGAGAATAGTCAATTCATCTGGCATGTTTGGGAGCCTGCATAGAGTTCAACTTTTTTTAATCCTGGAGGGGATTTTCATCCTAGCTGAGATTTTTCGAGCACCCTCAAGGGGGACATATCCTGGAGCGGGTGCGTATCCTGGAGGGGGTTTCTAGATTTTATTGAACAATATTCGCTCTTATATAAAAGAGATACGCTTTCCTAATGCAGTAATTTGGTTCCCAATATGGTAATACTATTATCACTCCTGCTTTCACTTTGCTGATATATACTAACTTTCGGTAACTATTTTTTTGCAGGTTCATTCTTTTATTCTTTATATACAGTTGATGTATGTTAAATCTGGTATTTTGCTTGATTACATCGAAAATGCTAATAATTTACAAGATATTGTATTACACACTGTATAAAGTTTTATTTTCTATAAGAAATAAAAATAAAACATAAGCATTAAAGTTATATTTTAATATTAAGAGAATTCTTAACACCATTCACTCGTTAACAACATTTTACTAGCTTTAAAAAAGAGAAAGAAATGTCACAATAGACATAAATGCAATAACACTCAATTTTTTGCTTAGTTTATGCACCATTAACAAGAGGTGTACGGGTGTCCTGCAAAATTCTTTTTGGGATCCTCGCTCCAGGCAAAAAAATAGTTCAGTTCTAGGCCTGCTACCCGCTATCTGACTCCTCCACTTCATGGGCAGAGAAAGGAGAGATTTAGAAAGTTTCTTTCACTGGAAAGAACTTGGGGCGCATGGCTCCAGATGTTGGTGTAGATTTTTCTGAAATTAGTAGGAAGGTGCAAATAGCAACAATATATAAATGGTAACTCGCTGTTTAACATTTGCAAGACATAAATGAGAAAGCCAACGGTCCGAACCGAATAGAAAATTCTTTTGCTTGCTAATGCTCAGTCTATATATTAAAAGTAAACCAAAATCAAAAATATTAATGGCTCTCTACAAAGCTTTCAAAGAAGTATAGGGTATATATGTGACAATCCATAGAAGTCTCAAAGAGCAGCAATTTATTTAAATAAGACTGTTTATCATATCAGCTATCCTGTTGTGCTCTATACGATATCTATACAACCATTTCAGTAAAAAGAGTATAGATCGAGAATAAAATAAAAAGACAGCATTATGGTAAGAGCAACCTTTTCAGGTTGTAGAAAAACAAATGGATTCCAAAATCTTTCAAAGAAATTTGGTCTTCAACTAACGTTTCACATAATGAGCTTGTCAAAACACATGTCAACTATCTTACTGGTTATGCATATCTTGTAATGGCTATGTTGTAACCACCTGTCAAGATAAACGAAACGAGTTATTTTTGTAAGATATTCAATCTACAACGTTTCCTGTAGTAGTTTCATGCAATCTGTTAAATTCATTTACAAATGCTCTTTTCTTCATTTGAACCTCGTTGAAGGTTAGATCTGTTCTGCACTTTGTGAATCTTAATGTCCTGAAAATCAGTATAGAAAAAATATGTGAAAGATTTTATACGTATTCTTTTTTTTTCAACGATCCTATAGCAAGAGATACAGATTCTCTACCGAATGAATGGAAGTTGTGTAAGGTGATTGAGAGTCCAATTTAAATTTTAAACATGCTTGCTTAACAAAATAGATTGATCTCTTAACTATCCGTTTAAACACAAATCCAATAAATCGCATAATTTCGAGATTTCTCTTATAAAGTAAAGAGTATTGGGATGCATATATAGCTAATTTCAACACAAAATCCACCTGGTTCGATATATTTATCCAACAGCTGGAATGGCTTTATCAATTCATTTTGACTCTGCTTCGTGAATATATTTAATAATTGGTGTTTAAATTTCCCTCATATATAATGATTTTGGAAGCCCATGTTTTTGCTTTATGACCAATGTTACTTTGCTATTTTGAATAACATATTATTTCTATCTCCCAAACTCTCATATTTTTCATTCTATAAATTATTGGGTAACAAACAATTTATATATCAAGAAAGAGGAAAGGTCACCACATCTTTTTGCCCTTATAGTGGTTTCTATGATATAAAACCCCATTAAAGTCATTAACGTAGAAACCTAACAAAAGGTCTCGGCCTCCGGCGACTGCAACTTCTCTTGCTGTACACCCTGCTATTAGAGCCACATAGCATAGTAGGGACATAGCACATAGCATTGTCATGCACAAGCTAAATCGTTCCACGGGTGCCCCAGAATTGTGTGTAAAAATTGCTTACCGCACACGCACCCAATTTGCGCAAAGAACAATTGAATTTAGCCTGCAAAGCAAGATACGTGCATAATATGGCCTTATTTGATGGTTTGCTGGTTCACTGTTTTATGTTTTATATTAGAATTGCTAAAACTTCTTGAAAAAGCCCTGAGCCCTGGGCCCAGGGCCCAGGGCTCAGAAATTAACTATTCTCTACTTGGAATTCGGAACTGTCCAAGCCAAATTTGTCTGTTATTCTCGTATATATATATCTATATATAGAAATAATATTTTTGTGTAGTTGTATTTGCGTCCCTTATTCATTTCTTGCTTCTCTCACATTTTTACATTTGTTAATACAAAAATTCCAACATAAAATAACATACTATATAGATGTTGTAATATAATGGCCCATTTATGCCTAGTATAGAAACTCTCTCGCTCAAGAATCACTAATCGGAGTGGTAGCTCGTCGCACCCTCACTGGACCTTCCGTCAAAGTGAAGTTTTCTTACAGTTGTCTTCGTATGCATAGCCTTACACTCTTTAGAGACTTGGTATAATATAGAGAACCAAGAAAATTATTTACCTAAAGAGGTATTGCATTGGATTACGAGAAGACTACAAGATCTCAATAATACGACATGTGTAAGTACATAATACGCAGATGGTGATGATGACTCACATAAGAGCATTTCATGACGAACCATTTTAGAACTTCAGTGCTTTTACATGAGATATATCAAATGGTCCTTTAACGCTGAGACTGTCGATGGTGATTTTGATGATTCACATTGTAAACAACATACAGTATCATTAACTTGAGTAGAAGTATTCTATTTCCAATCAATAATGGTTTTATTTATTCAAACGAAAAATTGAAGGAAAATATGTTAATTAATTTTGTTGTATTATTCAAAGTAGATTCACTGCGACGAAGTTGTCACCTAGGAATACCTCCTCGTGTTCTGTCTTATTACGTTTTAAATATGATCTATAAACTGGGACAGGCTTTTTTCACATAACTTTAAAAAATGAAATACGCTTGCAAAACATATCTACTTTTTTTGTTTTGCAAAAAATGTCCAACTATTCATCCTACACCATTACTATTATTACAAATGAAAGAACTCTGAGGAGTGGATTCTTTTCTTCTTCTCTGTTCACTGGACCATTATGGTTATAAATGAAAGTAATACTGTCACATTAACACTACATTCCTATTATCTTAAATTTCAAAGGACTGTCACTCAGAGATATTTTGTTAACATAGGATCTTGATCATTATGCAATGGAACCACTGGGTGATATTTTGTTCCTCCTTTACTTTACGGTAACACGTATTATTTTTTCACAATACTCTAAAAGCAATATAAAATTTTATACAAATAAAAATCAATTAAACCGTTTAATCCTCTAAATGTTTAAAACTTGTCGCTATTGAAAAAAATTAATATTCTAATATAATAGTAAAGTTTGATGTACAAGGTATTTGATAATTTTTACATCTTAGGTAGCTGCAATTAACAGATACATTTTAGTTACCAGGGCCAAATATATCTATGAATATTGTTCCCAACCTTGAAATGTGTATCCCATCAAATCATTATTTAAAAAAACATGGACTAAAAACTAAAAGGTTATAGATGTGAGACGCTATGCTTCAGATGTTTATATGTTTTCAATAGATCATAAAACTTGAATTACTTTAGTGAAACCAATGTAAAAAAATTTAGAGGTTGTTTTCTAACCTATAAACCTACTTTATTAATCAAACATTTTAAAGAATAATTCAATATAATTCTAAAACAAGTCTAAGCGTGGCTTCAAATATCAGTAGTCTTACAAGTTAACAGCCGCAATTTTTGTGGTTAACCTCAAAAGGTCCTTCGATTTTAACTCCTTCGTCACATCTTTTAATTTATATTAAACATTAAAACCTATAATATCATTGCTCAAGTTAACAACTGCAATAACATACAACAGTTCTTTTCGGGTGTTTCTCTTTAAATATCCTCTTCACGTTACCTCACTTTAAAATCATGTTGGGTCATAACACAACTTTTAAGTCAACCTGAAATGATGGGATGATATTATGTAAACCAAACAATTATATTCGATGTCAAAGAGATGATCATATCGATGTGGCGACATATGGTTTTTTATGAGTGCTAGTACATATTTAAAAGGCTTGCCATTAAGAATAATAAAAGGTGACATTTTTTTATAACGAATAGCATTTTAGAATATTATAATAAAAAAACAATATTACAAAAGAAACTTTGATTGAATATTATATCATCTGCGTCAGTAACACAGATAATAGAATTTATGAAATTCAAAATGGATCTTTTAATAGATTTTTTCATCATGCTTGCACATTTTGTAAATAAATCAATAATGCTTCCCTGTATATGTAAAATAGAATGAAGTTTATAATAATTAATATGTACAAATTTTCTTTCAACAAAGGGTACTGGTAAGAATTTATCAATAGAACCACTGCGTATCAAGATGATTAAATTTTAATCTTTTCTAATGAAACTAACCAAACAACAAATAAAATAATCAGATTTCGGGCCATCTTGGCCATGATTATGAAATCTATAAGTTCAATTTACCGTACAAAATTATCAAATAAGAAACTACAATATGCAATATAAACAATTAAATGTAATTAAAATGAAATACACAAACTTTTGTTACTTGATTCAAATCTGGTTATAGCTTAGCCTATAAATAGATTGGTATTTTGTGTAAATCTAATAAGTTCATGCAAAACGAAAAATGGTCTACATGAAGTAATATTTCTAGTTAGCAAATATTAGAACAAATTCTCGTGATGGTATGATGGATAAATCAGACTTTATTCTTGTTTGAAACGAAGTGATAGAAAACAAAGGTCTACAATTTAATTTGTTTTTTACTTTTTGCGAAAATCTTATTGTTAAGACTACAAAGGTTTCTTGGAGTAGCATTTGATCCATTATTTTAAGTTCCCAAGTCAGATAAAAGCATCTTTGTTGTTGTTCCCCAAAAAATAATTCTTGATAAAAAAAATTGTTTTAGTATGAAAATTTTAAAAACCAAAAATTCTCGTTCTGAAATTCCAGGTAACTTAAACTTATGTAAAGCCTCCTTAGCTTAGTGGTAGAGCGTCGCACTTGTAATGCGGAGGTCGCTAGTTCAATTCTGGCAGGTGGCATTTACGAAATTTATTTTTTCTCTTATTCCTTTTTTTAAAATTTTAAATTTGTAGATCAACCTGGGTTTGTTCAAACCCTTTCTTTAACATCTCTTTTTTACACCTAAATAATTATTTTAAGAAATATAACACCTGCAGGTAGAACTAATTCGATAAAAAATGATTAGTGATTCTATTTACTTCTATTATTTTATCATCCATACACCAATTACGATATTAATGGACGCAACATTTGTTATTCCAAGTCAATATCAAATTTCGATACAAAAACAATTGAGTGACTTTCATATTAATTCAAATAAAGATTTTTTAGCAATTGAATCACCATTATGGATGAAAATATTTGTTGCATGGGAGTTAGTCTTTCAATTGCCATTTTTCATTTATGCAATAGTTGACTATTTACAGAATAATAGATTGAAATATTCGAAAAAGTTATGGGGAATGTTTTTATTATATGGATTCAATGCCGGATTTACATCATTCATTTGTTTGGTTTATGTTTTCTGTCAATATACCGAAAAGGGATTAACATTTGCTGAAGGTATGAATTTATTGGGTTTATATACACCAACAATGTTATTACCATTTTATATGATGTATGATTTCTGGATTAGAATTAACGCCGAATTGTCCAAACAAGATAATAAAAAAGATATTTAAATTATACTATATATATTATACTATATATATTATACTTTACTATATATAGTATATAGAATTAAGCAGAATATTTTGCAGTTAATTCATCAACTAGAGCAATGTATTGTTGTTCAGCATCTTCTTGAGAAGTACCTTTCAATTTATTCCAAGCTTCCCATTTGTATTTGCCCTTGAAATCGAAAACACCTGGCTTATCGGTTTCGTTATCACCAACAGTTGCTTGTTTGTATAAACCGTATAATTTTAAAAGATCATCATCTGATGGTCTTGTTGGGAGATCATTGACTGCAGCTGCCTATATTATTATGCAAAAATGGGAATGGATGGTGTTAGTATTGTCATTTCAAATATAGATTAGCAGAGAAAATTGGGATGTGCATACATACCTTTTGTGTAAAAGTTTCAGAAACCATTTTGTTGAGTTTTTGGATATAGTTTTTGGGTATCTGTAGATAACTTGTAGAGGTTAATGCACAAAATTTGAACACTGAGCTGTTAATTACGAATCAAGCTGCCGACTGCTGATAAATATTTCTTTCGCCCTCGTTCCTCGTTCCGGTTACGGTTACGGTCCCTCGTTGTTTATTCTTCGTTTCTTCCACTCGTTCTCCGCAGATTGTTTGCCATGCTACCTTTCTTAGAAACATGGTCATCATTGTAAGAACCGACAATTACTTCGGTTATTTATATATAGTTCAGAGTTTTGAGTCTAGAGTATCGTATACCTGTAGCAGAACTTTAAGTGTGAACCAGAGAAAAGGATGCCTCTGCACTCTGCACCGCCACAACCGACGCGTTCTTTGGACCCGTGGCAAAACAACACGTGGCGCATTTGTGGCGTCTTATGGGTTCCCAGTTCCCGGTTCCAGGTTATGGAATTTAGATTCTGTAACATGTGGGTTAATAATGTATTGTTTATTGTTGTTTACGGTGTCTGCCCTTTTCGTGTCTTCCCTGGGTCCCGAGTCACGAGTCCCGAACTATAGTTACGGAGCTGGTTATCGTATTTGACACTGTTGTCTTCTATCTAACACTTTTTCGTATTTGGTTTCTTTTATAATGGCTAGAAAAGCTTCTTCCAAGGTTAAGAAAGACAACAAAGGTACCATTACTCGAAAGTCACATATGTCATCTTCAACTTCATCTATTCTTTCATCGAAAAGAACCTTGTTACTTTCAATAGGTGTGATTTTCCATTTGATTTATCTATGGTCAATTTTTGACATTTATTTTGTTTCTCCCTTGGTTCATGGAATGGATCAACACCAATCAACACCAGAGCCACCCGCAAAGAGATTATTTTTCATAGTTGGCGATGGCCAAAGAGCCGACAAAACCTTAGGTAAAATTTATAATCCGGGATCAGGTCAAGTTGAATATTTGGCGCCATTTTTAAGATCAATCATTTTAAATCAAGGCACATATGGTTTATCTCATACAAGAATGCCAACAGAATCTCGTCCCGGCCATGTCGCCATGATTGCAGGGTTTTATGAAGATGTAAGTGCAGTTACTAAAGGTTGGAAAGAAAATCCAGTCGATTTTGATTCCGTTTTCAATCAATCAAGTCATACTTTTGCAATGGGTTCTCCCGATATTATGCCAATGTTTGCACAAGGTGCAAGCGAAGGTCAAATCGATACATGGATGTATGGACATGAGTTTGAAGATTTTACGAGTGGTAGTATTGAGTTAGATAAATATGTTTTCGATCATTTCTATGAGTTATTGGAAAATTCAACAACAAATCCATCATTGAACGAACAAATCAGACAAAACGGTAACGTGTTCTTCTTACATTTATTAGGTACGGATACTGCCGGTCATAGTTATAGACCTTATTCTGCAGAGTACTATGAAAATATTCAGTACACCGATTCCCAAATTGCTAAACTTGTCGAAGAAGTCAAAACCTTTTTTGGCGATGATGATTCGGCATTCATTTTCACGGCTGATCATGGAATGAGTGATTTTGGTTCTCATGGTGATGGGCACCCAAATAACACCAGAACCCCCCTAATTTGTTGGGGTAAAGGTTGTAATAAGCCCGTCAAAATTGACCCTAAGAATAACCATTATCTTTATGATGAATATGAAGCTTCAGAGATGTCGACCTGGGATTTAGATAATATTCAAAGAAATGATGTTAAACAGGCAGATATTGCTTCTTTAATGAGCTACTTAGTTGGATTAAATTATCCGATGAATAGTGTTGGTGAATTACCTTTGGCATTTATTGATGCTTCCGAGAGTAATAAAGTCAAAGCATTGTATCAAAATTCCTTAACTTTATTAGAACAATATTTGGTTAAATTACATGAAGTTAAACAGAATCAATTCAATTTCAAAGGCTTTGATAAATTTGAACACAAATCAGTGGAATCTTATAAAGAAAATATCGAAAGAGTCATTACGTTGATGGAGGCAAATGAAGATTTAGAAATTGAAGCAATTACTTTGATAGAAGATTTTAATTCTGTTATTTTAGAAGCTTTGGATTATTTACAAAAGTATAATTGGATGATGATTCGTACAATTGTCACTTTAGGTTTCATTGGCTGGATCACCTACTCTTTCACAATTTTCTTACAAATGTTTATTATTCCAGTAGATGAGTTAGAGAAAACAGAAGAAAAATCTCATTTATTTCAAAATATTATATTTGGTTCTGTTTCATCTGTGATGTTATACATTTTCCAATATGAAAAATTACCTTTAAATTTTTATTTCTATTTGTTATTCCCAATTTTCTTGTGGTATGAAATTTTCAAGTATAGATCTGATTTGGTTAATGGTTTCAATATTTTCTTCAAAGGGTTGTCCCCATTTTGGAAACTCTCAATTTTTGTTGCTATTATTGTTTTTTTTGAAACTATTGCAATTGGATTTGAAAATAGAGAAGTTTTCAGTTATATGTATTTAATCTTATCAGTTTGTTACCCAGTTTTGTTATTCACTACTTCGATATTTTCATCCAAAAGACATACTTTTATATCAATTTCATGGTTTGCAACCTGTATATTACTTTCACTTTTTCCAATTCAAAATCCCGTCAAAGTCGAGTCAATTAATTTAATTGTGACATCTGGTCTGATTATGACTCTCATTGGTATAATTGGATTTACCCTTTTAAAACCTCGAATGTCATCAGCGACTAGGTTCATTATTATTTTCCAGATTCTTTTGTTGATTTTATCAATTTATTCAACCTTAAAAGCCGTGGTTTCATTAACTAACCGTACGGGTTTACCATTAGATGCACAGATTATTGGATGGTCAGTTTTATTAACTTCATTGGTTGTACCAACCACATTGCATTGGTTATATCCAAATTCCAACTATAAAATTAGATTTTTAATTATATTTTTAACGATGGCACCAGCATTTAATATTTTGTCAATTTCATTTGAAGGTTTATTTTATATTTTATATTCAATGATGATTCTTGAATGGATTGAAATTGAATCAATGTCTGAAACTTCTAATAATAATTTGAGATTATTAAGAATTTCAATTATTGGGTTTTTCAATTTACAAATTTCATTTTTCGGTACTGGTAACGTTTCATCGATTTCAACATTTTCATTAGATGCAGTTTACAGATTATTACCAATTTTTGATCCATTCCCAATGGGTGCATTATTAATGCTAAAGTTGATTATTCCTTATGCTTTACTAAGTACCGGTTTAGGTTTAATCAATTTGAGATTAGGGTTTTCCAAATATAGTGTCACAAGTTTAATTATTTCTGTTTGTGATTTATTATCACTTTGGTTCTTCTACGCCGTTAAGACTGAAGGTTCCTGGTTAGACATTGGTGTTAGTATTTCCAACTATTGTTTGGCTATTTTTGGCGCCTTATTCATTGGTATCGTTGAAGTCGGTAGTGGTATAGTTTTAAGTGGTGTTCATATCGAAGAAGATGAAAAACACGCACATGAAAAAGTTAAATTTAAATCTGAATCCGAAGTGAAAAGCAAAATAGCCAAAAGTTTGGAAATGGATGACAAACAGTATGAAGAGATCCAAAAAATAATGAAGGAAGAACAAACAAGTAATGGATCTATTGGAAGTCGCATTAGAAAGAGAGGTCAACATGTAGAAAGTGTAGAACTAGATTAGAATATATAAGAGTCTCTAAATATTTTTTAAGTAGTATTATTATTGTTATTATTATTTACTAATTATTATTGTAGTGGTAATTACAAAATTATTTATATCTAGCAAGTATATATGGTACGAAGTGAAATGGGAACAAGAAAGAGAGAGAGAGAGAGAGAGAGAGAGAGAGAGAGAGAGAGAGAGCTGAATAAAAAAGTACATACAAATTATAAAATTAGATAAACATTAATTTGAGGATATTCCTTTGCTTTTCTGTAAAATCCCAATCCTCGACTTTTTTACCGGAGTTGATGGAGTCGACAAAAAAGTTCATTGCTGTCGATTCTATTTGATCCAAGTCCAAAAATTTATGGACGCCCAAACCACCGATGAAATTCTCATCATTTTTTCCATTTATGAATTCATCACTTGTTAATTTTAACCATAATGCTGAGCATGAACCACCTGAATTTTCAATTTCTCGATGATCGGATGGACATCTACATCTACAACCTGAAGGACCCAAATTATCGACAAATTTTGAATTTGTTACGGGTTTATCATAATCTGCATATTTGATTTCATCCTCTGGTAATACTTGATGTTTAAATTTTGGACCTGACTTATAAGGTAATTGATTTGGTGAATTGTATGGACAATGTCCTAATGTCGAATGTTTATAACCAATATCCCTAAAATAGTGAATTTCAGATAGATTTAAGAACATACCGACGGCTAATGAATGAACTGGTGCATCACCCCAACGTTCAGCAAAGAACCCATTCGAATTCTCTAAAAATTCATAGTATGCTTTATACTGTGGAGATGTGAATAAATCATTTGAAGCAATCTCAAAATTTGACCAAAAATGGCACATATTGAATTCTTCATTTTCATATTTTTCCTCAATTGGTTTGTTCAATCCCATTGATTTACTATGGTTAATCAAAATTTTCAGCAATTCCTTATCATTTTTATCAAAAGTTTTCGTATTTTTATTTTCTAGGTGAATTTTGGCATAGTTATATATTGTGTTTAATTTCACTTTATTTATCAATTCATTGACATTTTTCACATCATTATAACTTTCTTCATTTAAACCCTTATAAAATTTATGGTTATTGATGAAAAATTTCCAACTATCGGGTAATTCTATTTGATTATCTCTTATAAATTTTTTCGTATATCTGAATAAACTAGGCACGGTATCGACCAACTCTTTGATTGCAATTGTATATCCGTATTTTTTACCGTGTTTCTCCATTTCAACAAAAGGATCATAAGTTAGATCACAATAAAAGTCAACCTCAGGTTCAACCCTCCAATACCAATCCAATTTTTTAACAAGTGGGTGTTCAAAAAAATAACCGGAATAAAATCTACACATGCTATGATAGGATGGCATATTACCATACATTATTCCTCTATCACCTTGACTTTCAACTGCTTCATTGAAAAAGATAGTTTCAGGGGCTTCAGGTAATGGTGATTGATTCATATTCAATTTGGCCACTTTCTTCTTGGATTTTTTCTTTGGTTTTACAGGCAGTTGATCTTCTTTTCCATCTTCTAATTCTTTTTTCTTCTTTTTAGTATTAGGTTTGTATTTATTCTCCAAAGGTTGGTCTTTAAATCTCCATCTATTTTGAGGAATTACTCCGAATTTGAAGTCGCCACTTGCAACTTCTTCAACTCTTATTTTGAACTCTTCAGTGAAAGGTTCATCATTTAAGAAGATCCAAGGGTAATTAAACCATTGATTAAATCTACGTTCTAAGGATCTCATACTTAAAATTACCCCATCTATTTCTGAATTCCTAGCTAACACAACAAATGCAGCATTGACTCTTGGTTTTTCGGATTCAATTAAAGGATCTCTACATCCATATTCGAATACGTCATCAATTGTTGATTTAAAAGTTCTTTCACTGATTGGACATTTTTGTAATAATTTACCTTGGAATTTTTCATCGAAATTGTCTATATTGTCATAATTTTTAGGATTATTGAATTCATTATAATTGATATTCATTGGTTGGATTCTTCTCTGTTGCAAAAATGAAGATTGGATCATTAATGATATCGTCAGAATAAACAAAATGAATTTCCATAATTTGATCGATCTGAAATATAGAATTTTTGTCGGTATGATTAGATTATAGTTGAAGAAAATTCGAAGTTTGGATTTTATTCGATAAAAAGGTGAATTGTGGGATACCGGTTTCCACGTAGTGTTGTACCTTTTCAACATGATAAAACTGATAGGGGAAATATAATGCAGTTGGGTATATTATTAGATATGGGATTATAGTATGTTAGTTTAATGAAAGCTGTGATTTGGAGAGCTGAAACGATTTTTAATATTTTTATGATTCATCATGATACAACGTTGTGGAGAGATGAACCGACAATAGGTTTTGTTGACGTCTTCCGTGTGCGGGTGATTTGCGATTTTCCAGTTTGGGGATTGTGTCCCAATTGGAAAAAAGTCGAAATTTTAAAGTTCGAAATTGGGGTCAAAGGGAAAAGAGTGGTTTTCATTGTTTCTGAAAGATATATTCACAATATTAAGTTTGATACAAATAAGAAGATGAGTATTGGCGGTAATGCAAGTAATGTCAAGGGATTAACATTAAGGACCATGAAAGAATATCAAAAGAGGACCAAAATGTTGCAAGAGGGACGTCGATTATATGAGCGATATCAAGGAGAAGATTTAGAAGATCGGATTAGAGAATTTAATAAGTTAGGACGGGAAAAATTTGGGTTTGGGTTGAGTGTTCAAAAGATTGAACAATTTATAAATGGAGAAAAGAACAATGGACGAGTTGGGAATCCTGAAATTTGGAAGAAGCATTGGTTGGATAGTGTTAAACGATATCGTCGTAAGGAAATTAAAGATGAAGATAAAGCGAAAAGTGAAGGGAAAAAAACAAAGAAGTACGTGGATCAATACGATGATATTGATGAGATAAGAGATGATCTTGTTGTTTGTATAAATGAGACGCAATTTGATAAGATGGAATTAACATTTGAGAAAAGAGTTGAACGATTGATTGAGTGGATTAATCAACGGATTAAGTTAATTGATCGAGGTGCGATTAGAGTTACGGATTCATATGAATATGCTGTTGATATTGTTAAAGATTTTGGATATCGAGTCAGTCGATGGGAGAGTGGGAAGTATGAAGATGTTGGGATTGCACGGATCAATGAAATTTTAGATTTAAAATTAGCGGGTATGCGGAGTGAAAGAGAATTATGGAACGAGGTACTATCCGATGAGAATAGTGAGGCATGGCAAGTGTTGGAGATTGTGGAGAGTGTATTTAAGAATAATACGAATACGAATAATACGAATAATAAGAATAGTACGAATAATAAGATTCTAGTGTTTGTAGACGAGGTATTGATTGGAGAAATTATTATGAAATGTTTAAATACTCCGGGTTTGGAGGATGTTGGATTTGCATTTTTCAAATTGGCGATATCCTGTGGTGAGAAGGGTAGGAAGGATAAAAGGATGGATGAAGTTGTTAGTAAAGAGGTTCCAGTGCTGAAGACCGCTGAGAGGATCGTGCAAGTTTTCGAGAGCGGCAGCAGCGACGGCAGCAGCGACGGCGACGGGAAAAGGCTCGTTCTTTGTGGCGGTGTGTGTGGCGAAATTGCGGTGGCGCATGCGAGTGCGGCGTGTCACGTGCTGGGGCGCTTACGTAAGGGGGCGGCGATGCTTTGGGCGAGTCACGTGGCGGTGGCGCATGCACCCGGTGGCGCGGGTGGGCGTCGGGTGTGAGCGGCGGATATCCGGTGGGGAGGAGAGAGCAGTTGAAGAGAAAACTCGAGTCCGGGGTCGGGGCCAGCGGATTTTCGTGCTTTTCGCGCGATGCTGGCCAATGGGGAACAGGGGAGGTGTCAGTGGGCCGTGGGGGGGAGGAGTGGGTGGAGACTCTGGGGAGAAACTGCAAAGTGCTATAGCTGGTGGTGGTAGTAGCGTTCTCTGTGTTAGGATATATATGTGATGTATTCACTTCATTGATATCTTTCAACCTTTTTATCTTTAGATAGCACAACAATCAGCAACGCTTTCATAATATATTGATATATAAAAAGATCTATATATATAATACACACACATAATGAAGTCTGTACTCAATTTGTCATCCACTTTTTCAAGATCTTTCGCAAGATCTATGGCAACACAAGCTGCTAAAACTCCAAACATGAAAACATTCAAAATCTACAGATGGAATCCTGATACTCCTGAAGTTAAACCTCATATGAAGACCTACGAATTGGACATGAACGAATGTGGTCCTATGGTTTTAGATGCTTTATTGAAAATTAAGAATGAAATGGATTCAACTTTAACTTTAAGAAGATCCTGTAGAGAAGGTATCTGTGGTTCATGTGCAATGAATATCGGTGGTAGAAATACTTTGGCATGTCTTTGTAAATTGGATAAGGACTCCGGTAAGGAACTTAAAATTTATCCATTACCTCACATGTACATTGTTAGAGATTTAGTCCCAGATTTGACCCATTTCTATAAACAATATAAATCCATTCAACCATACTTACAATCAGATAAACCAATGCCAGAAAGAGAAAACTTACAAAGTGTCGAAGATAGACAAAAATTAGATGGTTTATATGAATGTATTTTGTGTGCTTGTTGTTCAACTTCTTGTCCTTCCTACTGGTGGAATCAACAAGAATATTTAGGCCCTGCAGTTTTGATGCAAGCTTACAGATGGATGATTGATTCTAGAGATACTGCAACTAAATCAAGACAAGCAATGTTACAAAATTCAATGTCCTTATACAGATGTCACACAATTATGAACTGTTCAAAGACTTGTCCAAAGGGTTTGAACCCAGGTGGTGCCATCGCTGAAATTAAAAAATCCATGGCTTTTGCTTGATTCTATCCGTGTGTCTTCTAAGCATTAGTCCTTCTTCCTCTATTTATTTAATTCATACTTTATATATTCTTTCTACAATTCCTTTATTTTCATTGTTATTTTACATCCATTCCCCACCCCTTTACCTCACTACTCATAAATATACGCTATATTTTGTATAAAAAATATAATGCATAAATCATCATTATTGCAGCAAATTACCCAATTTTTAAACACAAATTATAATTTCAACAATGTGTGTTTAACAACGGAACCAGCCGTTACATTTACAGCCATGTACAATCCTCAACTAACATTACACTTCAAAATAGCATGGCATCCAGCATATGATGTCCCTTGCGTCTTTTTCCAAATATACAAAACAGTCATGGAGGACATTGACCAAGTGGAATCGCAACTCCTAACATTCGACACCAAAACCTTGCATCTTATCACCCATTCCAGATATCCACACCTCGTCAAAGGCTCTTCAACAGTGATATCATATTCTACATCCACCAATACCACCACCACTACTACAGCAACCGTCGACCTACTCTCCACTCCCAAGGGAACCTCCTTCTTCATTCACCCCTGCCAAACTAGACTTCTTCTTCAAATCGACCCATCCGCCGACGCACCCTCACACAATAACAACAACATGAATTGGCTCGCCCTTTTTTTCGCTGCCGTGGGTGTTTACTGATCCTGACACCCACCTGTTATCTCTTATTACAATCGGATCCTCATAGAAGATAAGTTCAATCTTTAGCCAATTGAATTCATAAACTAAGAAATAATGTCAACATCGGCATATACTCAAGCTCGGGCACGTGTGCTATCACTATCAACACAATTGTCAAATGTTTTGGCAAGATATTCAACATTTACAAATAATGTTGAAAAGCAACCAACGAGTGATGAAATTGAAATTAAGAATAAAATCCAAACTTCATTAAGTGATTTGTCCACTGCAATCAATGAAATGTCGAGAATTTTAGATACCTTAAAAACGGAATCATTATCAAGTTCTAAATATCAACAATTAAATAGACATAAAGATGAATTGAAAAGACATCGTCAAGATTTCCAAAGAATATCAAATCAAATAGAACAAGAACGTGATAGATTGAATTTATTATCCAACGTTAGGTCTGATATAGATCAATATAATGAATCTTTAAATAATAACCTCAGTTCAAATGATAATGGAAATTTGGATGATTATATGCTCGATGAAAGATTACGTGTCGATAGATCCCATAATATAGTCGACAATTTAATATCTCAAGTAATGGAAACGAGGGATGAAATATTAAGACAGAGAAATGTTCTTTCAACAGTAGCCAATAGGTTGGATAGAAGTTTAAGTTCAATACCTGGTATAAATAACTTACTTAATAAAATTGATCAAAGACATCGTAAACAAGCTATAATATTGGTTGTCGTTATATTGATTTGTTTAATTATACTTTGGTTCTCTTTATAGGGATATATACAGGCGTATATTACTATCGCTATATAATGACTGATGATATAATATATTTTATTTACCAATATTCCCGTTCAAAGACAAATGAAAGATTAATTAATTAGTCAATGCCATGTTGAATCAAATCCAGTAATGTGTGGTTTGTAAATGTATTGGAAAAAAAAGTAATTGTGTTATAATTTTAATAAAGTAGTGAATATATGTATAAACCCAAATATTAAATGCAATAAGGCCATATTGTCAAACCAACTTTTGAAACCAAAATTAAAATACTAAATATCACCTTTCTCGAGATCAGTTATTAAATTATCATCAATTAATAAAGATTTTGTTTTCCATCCTTTAGTATAATAAAATAATGATAGTGTAAGTGAAAAAATGAACACGTAGGTTATCATTGTTACTGACACAAACGTCGTTACTATTGATTTATTAAGTGATTCATTCTGCGTTATTTTAAGTATGGGGAAAACAAACGGTAATGCTGTTACAACAAACGCCGGCACAATTATCAGATAAGCAATGCTCATATTATTTTCTATCTCGTTTAATATTAGATATAATTTATTTAAAAATGTAGAGCTATATATATTATAAATGACTTGTAAGATTACATTGGGTTTTTGGTTTGTGTGCCCTATTTCTTTTTCCGTACTCCGAGGATCGAAGCTATCGGGTCCTTAATACAAAAAAACTGTTCACCCAAGTTAGCTAAAAATAGCTTGAGACTTCTGAGTCTGACCATACAAGCAACCTAGATTGTTAAATTAATGCGATAAAACATTATTCACATTATCACATATACGATGGTCTGTCAATAAGTGCCCAGCAAAACATTCCCAATGTAGCCGTTGAATAAAATCGGGGGCTCTGACATGTATTCATCGACACTTTAAGTTGTCCAAAACACCAACCAATAATTTGTAATACCAATATCCATTTACCCTTTCCTTTCCAGGTCCAAAGATTAGTTTTATTTTCCAAACCACTGGTGTCTTCATCTAGGTTAATCTCCCTTGAATAATTTGGATCATTGGCGATTTGAAAGATTGCAAACCAAACAACTGCATCAATCAAATATGTAATTAAGACACAGAAAAGAAACAATAAATTTTTTAAAATAGAGTTACAGGAGCTAAAGTCATTGTGAAGTTGAAAAAGCACATCAAAGAACACTGATAAAAAGAGGAAAGTGTTGAACCAAATACGCATCAGAAATGGAGTGGAAAATGGTGGGATTTTATTATAAAATTATGTATGCAACTAGAAAAATGGTAAACATGCAGAGGGATGCTGTGAAGTAAAAAATATAGTGAAACTGTTGTAACTGTTAAATTGATATATAGGTAATTTTGGGAAAATTAGGAAGTTAGAAGCAAGTAGAAAAGGTAGGTGTACACAACATATAGAGCTAGAAATGAGAAGTGAAGAGTTAAATTTCGCTGAGAACTAGAGCCGGCGTCAATCGTCGCTGCTGATGAGACTGAGCCCTCCCATAATCACCACAAACCAAACGTAAATCATTTGAATGTACTCTAATCTTGTAACAATAATAAAGGTCACCTGCAATTTAAAATATTATTTCTTTGCCAATAATAATCGTATATTGATACGGATAGACAACCCAAGGGGAAAATGTGATTATCAGATAATCAAACAAAAACAGCAAAGTTCTTGATAATTTCAACCTGAAAGATTTCAAATTAACTGCTAAAAAATATCCAATGAATCACATAATTTGATATCCAATTAAGAGTCAAAACTATGTCCAATATCCATAGGATTCACATGTGTTCCACACAGTAACTAACATGAATCACTACACGTGGAACAAGGGCATCGCGTGTGTTTCCCAATGCGGCAAAATGATTCTGTTCTCGGACTTCGGACTTGTCAGCAAAAACAGAACAAAAATCCAAAAATCGCTAGTAAAAAAATCATGCTAACAAATACTCAAGTATAAAAGGGAGGCAATATTCCCACTTTTTGTAATTTAATAATGGGTACCTTTGTTTTTATCTTCTTTCTACAAGAATACGTTATTCGTCGACTACAGGTGCAATATTTCTCCGTTGAACCCAAAAACTCTCTAAAATCATTACTTTTAACCTTAATTTAATCACTATGACTTTTTCTCACGGTTACCCTACCTCTGCAACTTGTAAAACCAAAAATTTAAGTTCTGCTAACTCAACAGACCATTTCTTGATCACATCCTCCAATAAACCTTTTGGCTCTGGTGACGGCTTGAGTAGAAATATTAACCCTTCACCGATCTCCAACAATGACATTTCCTCTAATTCAGCATCTGACTCTGTTGGTGAGTCAAAAGAAGGATCCACTTCGAAGTTACTCAAGAGACTTGAGGACTACTGTTCTGCTGGAGGCACTGACTCCGATGGTGATTCCGTTGTTTTCTGCAATGGCGTTGCTAAAACTGTTGATGTTTTCAACAATTATGGTCTCAATGAAGTCTTAAACGAGATTTGGATCGATTCCATTGGTAATTGTAATAATGTTAGTACTTGGTTTAATGATAGTGATGATAGTATTCCTTTAAAAACAGAATTTGTTTGTGTCAATTTAGACATGGAAGAAAAATTTCATACTTCTGTTCCAGTTACTAATTCTGCTAGTGATGGGTTGAGCAGTAAGTTAAATGATTTTTGGGGGGATGTTCGTATTGAGCCATTACCAAAAGTTGTCTTAAACTTGTGTGAGGAGGAAGATGAAGATGCTAATTATAGCCCCGAAGTAGGGGTTAGTATCTTTAGTAATGAGACAGACTCGAACGTTTATAAAGATATTTTTGATCAGTCATTTAATGTTACAACTTTAAATGAATCAACTGATGATTTGGTCTCAGAAGAATCGCCAATCTTGAAAACCTTGTCTCCAATTGAGTATTTTGAAACAAATCATTATGAACAATATAATGGTGAGTTTGATGATTGTCTTAATGGCGGAGTTGAGTTTAATCCAGAAAATTGTAAAGTTAACCTTAAACAAAAAGGTATTAACCATAAATCAGAATCTAGAAGAAAAAGGGTTGTCAAGAAATTATTTTCCTTTCACATTCCTTGTAAAATTAAAACAAAATTATTTGATATTAAACAAGAAAAGAGTTGTATTATTAAACCTGAAAATAGTAAAATTACCAAACCAAAAAGATTTCATTTTGCTGGAATCAAACATTACAATAGAAGTGATGTGAGTAAAATCCATCATTTATTTCATAATAAACTTGGTGGTTTTTGGAATTATATGTTAGCCAAACTTTCTCGGAGGAAACCCGTTCATAGGGAAGCTTGGAAAACCATAGATATTTTTTCAAATGAATTTGAAAATGGTCTAATTGATGATAATGGTAGGTATAAAGCTTCAGTATTGACGGCAGAGGCCGAATTTGAAAGCTTTTACGACAATGACCACAATAATGATACTAATAATACGTCTCCTCTGAGTGATGAGAATATGTGTCTTAATGTTTATCTATACGACTCTAGAGATAATAAAAAAATTAAAACCAAAGAAATAAAAAGAATTCAAAAAATCTGTACTAGAAATAAAATTTCTAAAAATAAAGTCCATAAACCTAAGCATAATAAGCATTACCTTAAATTTACCACTCTGGATCTTAATAACTATAATAATCCTAAAAATGGTAAAAAAATAGAAACTATTATGGATTATTTAGACATTAAGTTATGCATTTGATTTATTTTTTAAATTCTCTCTTTAGTTATTACCGGCTACTATTCTGTGCATTCCTATCAGTTATAAGTGGTTTTTCTATTTTATGCTCTTGACATATTATTTCGTTTCTTTGGTTATCTAAGCTTTGCTAATGTATAATGTGTTCAAGTTGTTGTTAATTGATTTTTTAGTATCTTTTTAATATTTTTATACACACTTTCATATTTTTTAACACTTTTCCTAAAACTATTTTCGTCAGCGTAAGCATAATCGCAGTTTGCATTTTTTACTTATAACTATTTGATGTAAATATCGTTTTATAGGATGCTAGAAGAAAAACAATTTTGTTTCACATAATTTAATATAATATTTTAATGACCAAAATCATAGGAACATCCGAGTATTGAGGTTGTTGAGACCCTAACAATCGTCCACAACACACAACCAATACATTTTCCAAATAATTGATTGGAATATAGTGCAAAGAAGGCTCCATAAATACATAGGTTCCACGACATATCCAAATAAAGGCAACAGACATCTATTTATGATTGAGAGTGTAATAAGATAGAAGGATCGAAAAAAGCTTGTTGATTAAAAACCCCACAAAAATAAACCCATATCGGAGACATTTATCTGTTTCTAACAATTGATCCACCTTATGAATAAATCCCGTTTCAATACATGCATTTAAACTAAATCCACTTTCTGTATTTTTCAAATTGCAAACTGAAACTTTAGCAGATTCCATATCAACATTGTTGTCATATTCAAACTGCGTCAGCTCAGTATCTCTCACCTCGTTCGATATATCATTGTTTTCTAAACCTATTAATCTATGAAGGTAGGAAATATTAGCGAGAAATAAAAATTCAAATGAAATTAGAAAGCATAGATACAAAGAAAAAAATATCGGATCTGTTCTAACAGGATTCTTTGCAGACAAGCTTCTCCATTGAAACTCATGGACCAAAAACAAAGCTAAGTGAAAGTAAAAAGTAAAAGATTTCAATGTTCGTTTCGGCTGTAACTTGCCCGTATCAACTGGAATTTGTACTGAAATCTTAATTTAATTAGTGATTGTTATAGGAGGAAACTGATTACTTTAAAGGAGCAGCCAGGCTAGTTTTGGTGTCACTCACTATGAATAGAAAATCAGATAACTTTGAATGCAGCAATTTTTCTGTCTTTTGTCTTTTCTCGCAACTCGCAACTCTTCAATGAATTTTCCGAGATTTGTATTTTATCTTTTGTTTGTAAAGCGTTAGGTGTATAGCTGATGTACAGAATATTTACTCCAAATTGATGTATATATTCTTGCCTATATTAATTGATACAAATCATCAACAATAAAATGGAACAGTTACAATTCTCTTTTAATGATATACTAGCAAAGTTAATATCACAGACAACATTGGACGATTATGTTTTATCCTGTTTTTACAAAAATGAAAACACTATTACCGCAACAAAAGGAATAATAGATTTGCTAAATGACAATAAAATTATTAAAGAGAAACATACACTGCTAAATCATATTACTGGTAAGTACTTGATTGAATTGCATGGACAATATATGAAAGAATACGGAAAAATGAATGACGAAAATGAGGACGATGAACAAATGGATGAAAGTTCAGAAAATATGGAGTTTATTAATTCAACTTTACACTCGTTATTTTCTCTTATCGATCTGTGTATTTACTTGGATGATGAATATGATGAATATAAAAGTTATGCAATGCATACATTTGTGCACATCTTATCATATTTATTCCCAATTGATTTTATTGTAAATCATTTTACTCCATTATTTTTTAAAAATGAAACAGCAGAACGCCGATTGTTACTCACTAAGGATAATAAACTTCAGGGAAAGGTGAAGCCAGGATCTAGACTCATTGTTATTTATAAACAGCTTGCTAATAGAATTCCAACATTTGAGGCTAAAAATGAAAATATAATTGCCGAACTTCGTCATTTTATCTGTAATTCATTTGAGATAAGTGATAAATTATCACAATCTCTGGATTGGCACATGCCACACAGTTCACTAAATGGTTACTATTCAGTTTATAAATCATATAGTGAAACCAAGAGAATTGGCCAACCTAATAATCATCAAAGAAATACTAAATCGTTGTTTATTGATTACATCACTTTGATGAAAACTTTAACTACATATAGTGAAAGTGAACTTATTCAATCTATAAACAAAGGATTATATGGAGGAAATTTAAGTAAACTATGGTTAGTTGATAGTATATCCAAAGGATTAACTAATATCGCCTATCCGGATTCTCGTATATTGAAAAAGGTTCCGTTGAATGACAAAAGTGAAAAACAATTTAAATGGGTTATGGATGAAGATATATTTATGCAACAAGTGAAAATCTATGATTTATATTGGGCTTTGAAAGTTCAGATGTGTCTTATAACCAATTTTTTTCATGAATTTACCGTTGATAAATGGGGACCAAATTCTGAAGCTATCTCTAAAGAATATTCCAAATTTAGGAAACCTGATGCATTAATCAATCCAATTACTTCTGTAGAAGGGAAAAAGAGAATCAGTGGATGGTACAATTATTTATTAACCGGTTTCCAAAGTAAAAAATATCATTACCAAGAATTATTGGATATTTTACAAAATAGCGAACGTACGTTTACCAAAATGAAATTGAAACATTTTGCACACCCAGATATAGATGAGCTATCCAAAATATCCGAATCGAAGAAGAGAAAATTAGAAGAATTTCTAGAGGAGTCAGAGAATTTGGATAGTTTTATACTTCGAAAGAAATCTAAATTTTTACACAAAATGGGTACGCCAAAGATTACCAAATTATGGAATATTAAGGACATAACACAAGTTGACGAGTGGAAAGATAGTGATGATATATTAGAAAATGTTAAGGATGATATTTATTTTGCACGTGGAAATTACCAAGAGGATCCGAAGAACGTTGAGAATACGGAAGTCTACACAAGATTATGTTGGAAGGGATTGAAAAGTGTTAAAGAATCTGGAGATTGGTTGCGACTAGCTGAAAGTACTGAACAAGGTGAAAATGGTGAAGGAAGTGGAGCTTTCTTGTTTTAATGATTGTACCTGATTGTTTTGTTTAAAATAGGTATCGACACTCGAGTCTTACATCCATTATTTAACAATGCTTATATAATCTTGGATCTAGTATATCTTATACCTAGGTAAAATTTATTTTTCTAACAGTGAAGGATTAAAGATCAAAGAGTAGGATAAAAAGCAGTCTGAGACGCGCACGCACGTGACTTTACGGACTGTCCGCATTGGGAAATTGTGGCTGCCACATGATTCTTCCTCTGGACAACAGTTTTTCAGATTAGATTCTCCGGTTTCGAAGCCCGTAAACCAAGGACAAGATGAGATATATAAGTTTTCCAGTAGGTCGATAAATTTCTCAACTTTTCAGACAACTTTTTCTTTTCAATCAACTTCCATTCATTATCTTACTCTTTTCCTTCGTTTGCACTTTTTTTAGGGGATAATCAACAAATCAAACAACCATGTCACAAGCTGCACGTTCCACTATTTCAGAGTTGTTTTCAGCAACTGCTGTTTCTCCATTTGGTCTTCCATTAGATCCTTATGAAATCAAAGGCAGAATATTATCAACCAAATATAATGTTATTTTAGGTACTTCATATTTATTATCTGATAATATTTTCAATTATTCATTACCAACCGTCGGCAACGAAGAAAATTTGATTCAATTATGGTCCAAATTGAAAAGAAAAAATTTAAACCATGAAATTCCAAATTTGTACAATTTAGACATCTCAACCGATTCAGGCAATTTGTTATTAGGTTATTTAAAGAACGTTAAAGGCAGTGCAACCTTAAATGCATCAGTAGATGCATTAATTAATTTTGCTCCAATCTTAACTTCTCATGCACAAAATGAATACCATTCTTTGCCTTTATCAATTCAACTTTCCACTGTTTCTTATAACTTTGCAGAGAATGAGTTAGTGTCAACCTATTCTAAAGCTTTGAATATTGCTAAAAACTTAAGATTACCTGTCTTAACTTCAACTAATGCATTGGAAGCTCAAATCTTTTCATTGGTATCTATTGTTTTATCCAAATACAATATTGCTAATATTCATCTTTTCAACGGTTTAGATTCTATTAGAACCAATGAATCGTTATCAAACCTATTATCTTCATCCGAATTGGAAACTTTATCAACTAAATTATATAATTCACTTAAGAATGATATTTTATCTGTTAATCCAGCTGATGTTGTTTCTTTAGCTTTGAAAAAAGTGAATGAAATTCATGGATCAAATTATGAAATCTTCAAATACTACGGTAACCCAAAAGCGTCAACTGTTTATGTCATTTACCCAACTGAAGAATCAATTGCTTCCTTAATTGAATCCGTTGAACCAAGTAATGAATTTGGTTTTATTTTAGTCAAATCTCCAATTCCTTTTGAATCCAAACAATTTAATTCTTTAGTCTCAATTGCTGTTAAAAAAGTTATTGTTGTTGCTGAAAACTTAGCCGACTCATCTGTTTCTTCATTGAAATTAGATATTCAAGCTTCTTTGTTTTTCCAAAGTAAATTCAACGTTCAAGTTGTTGAGGAATCTTTCGAATCAGTAGTTGGCAAGTTTTCAAATAAGTCATCTGATGTTGCATCTTATAAATTTTTATTAAATGATAACTCTAAATTTGTTGAATTACCAGCCAAATTAGCACACGCGTTATCATTAATTCAAAATTTAGATGTCAAATTTAGACCAACTTATGATAACACTATCAATGCAGGGTTATTCCAAGCTGATATACAAACCGGTTCCGGTTATGATTATTCTAACAAATATGATTTTATTCTTGTTGAAGATACCAACATTTTCAACTCCATTGATGTTTTCTCATTATTAAAAACCGATGGTAAATTATTCCTTATTAATAATGATGAAACTGTTTTCGATGAAGCAAAGATAGTTGAGAAATCTTTATCAATCCCAATTAAGAAAATTTTAGCATCATTGAAGACTGACTTGAAATTTATTGATTTGAACGTCGTTGGTGAAGTGGAAGAAACCAAGGGTAGAACTGAATCAATTGCTATTCAAACTGCATTCTGGTTATCAAATTACCCAACTTGGGATAAACATGCCGTCGTCACTAAAATTCTTCAATTCTTTGGTTCTGAAGCTGAATTATTAGCTTCTGTTATTGCAGATCAAGTTGAAAATGTTAAAAATAACGGTTTTAAAGAAATAAAATACGATTCTGAATGGGCAAAATTAGAAGAAGCAGAAGATGCTGAAATTATTGAGTTCGCTGTTGCTAAAGATACTGCATTCAAGCCAAACCCAAGAGAAGCATTCATTGATCATACTACTGTTAAAGTTGAAAGTAAATATGAATTAACCAAGAAATTACTTTTCAAAGAAGCTTACGGTACTACCACATCATTAAGACCAGATCAACCAGTTAAGAATTTTGTTGTGAAGGTTAAGGAAAACAAGAGATTAACTCCAAACGATTACAACCGTAATATTTTCCATATTGAATTTGATGTTTCTGGTACTGGTTTGACCTATAACATTGGTGAAGCATTGGGTATTCATGGTAGAAATAATGCTGATTTAGTTGAAGAGTTCATCAACATGTACGGATTACAAGGTGACGAATTAATTGAAGTTGTTTCCAAGGAAGATAACAACATTTTGGAAGTTAGAACTTTGAGACAATCATTGATTGAAAACCTCGATTTATTCGGTAAACCACCAAAGAGATTCTATGAATCTATTGTTGATTATGCGGATGATGAAGAAGAAAAGAAACAATTGAAAAAACTAATCTCTCCAGCAGGTGGTGCATTATTCAAGAAATTTCAAACTGAAGAATTTTACACATTTGCTGATATTTTTGAATTATTCAAATCAGTCAGACCAAGTGCTCAAGAATTAGTTCAACTGATTAGCCCATTAAAGAGAAGAGAATATTCTATTGCATCATCTCAAAAATTACATCCAAACGAAGTTCACTTATTAATTGTTGTTGTTGATTGGGTTGATAACAAGGGTCGTCAAAGATATGGTCAATGTTCTAAATATATTTCTGATTTGAAGGTTGGTGATGAATTAGTTGTTAGTGTTAAGCCATCTATTATGAAATTACCACCATTAACTACCCAACCAATTGTCATGGCAGGTTTAGGTACTGGTTTAGCTCCATTTAAGGCATTTATTGAAGAAAGACAATATCAATTAGAACAAGGTCATGAAATTGGTGAAATTTATCTTTACTTGGGTTCAAGACATAAAAGACAAGAATATCTTTATGGTGAATATTGGGAAGCTTACATGGATGCCGATGTTTTAACCCACTTAGGTGCTGCATTTAGTAGAGATCAACCTGAAAAGGTTTATATTCAAGATAAGATTAGAGAGAACTTGGAAGAATTAAGAGAGTTAATTATTGAAAAACAAGGTCATTTCTATCTTTGTGGTCCAACATGGCCTGTTCCTGATATCAGTGCATGTTTGCAAGATGTTTTCAAGAGTGATGCTCATAAGAAAGGTATTAAGATTGATGCAGCTAAGGCTGTTGAAGATATGAAGGAAGAAGGTAAATATGTCTTAGAAGTTTATTAGATGATTTTTCTAAATCTTTTTGGATTTTGATCATATAGATTTTTTATTTCTCATTTTTAATTTAATTTTTCTAGTTAATGTGTAAGTGTTTTGATTTGTTTAACTAAACACGCAAGTGCCAGTACAACCAATGTTTGTCAAAGTATTTTTATAAATTGTCTTGCAAAATTATTTCCTTACTGTTTTTTACACAGAGGGTTAGTCTAAACACGATAATCTATTTAAAAAAATGTTAATAAGATAATAAAGAGGCATAATATACGTAAAGTCATATAAAAACTGCATATTTTAATTACTAAAACATGGCTATCGGATATGATATATTCTATAATGAAAATGTTCTATTGCTAGCTGAATGAGTGTGGTATAAAAGTTTGACTTAATACATTACTTTTTTAAATTAATCTATGAGACTTCCTTCTTAGGCCAATTTATCCGCAGCCATATCATTAAATTCATTACCATAAAGTGCAGCAACTTTTGTCATAAGACTTTCACCATTAATATCTCTAATTTGAAGAATTAGATCCATACAAGTTCTTATCACATCTTGATTTGCAACTGGATTACCAGATGCATTTAAAAAGCCTTCTTTTCGCTATTTACGAATCCATATATGTAGAAAACTAATGGCATATTCTGAAACAGTGTGAATCATAGGTTTATGGCAAGTGCAATAAGAAAACTTAGTCGTCATATACCTAAATGTACATCAACGTAAAGCATAATAAGCAGCATATAATTCAGCCTTTTGGTTTGTCTGTTCACCCCACCCCTAACTCGTCCACTTCTATTTCTCGCATCGTTTGGCGCATCAAAAAACGCCATAACCAGCTTTTGCATGTTTTCTTGATGGATTATATATTTAATTGCTCCATCTGTATATCTATGATATTCTCTATATCCTAATTTGTTGTATATAATAAGCTTCTGCATATCTCAAATGATTGAATGTCCTGTAACGATGACTTGAAAAACCAACCACTTATTTTTTGCATTGATCTAAATTGTCATAAATTCTTGTGTCTTTATCTCTAACTACGGCATACCATCCCATGGTTTCACCTATATGTTCGTCACTATCTTTGTGATTCTCAGTAATGTGAAAAAATATTGACCAAAATTGATTACCCAAATAGTGTGAAAATTGTCGGGTATAAAAATAGTCAGTGTCGAGCATCCGGTATCTCTCTCATCCCTACCATCTCTCGCACTAAGGAATTTTTTGTTTGAATTTTGTATCTTATAATCCGCTCTAAGGGGTATATCAATTAATAATATTTATTCGGCTTGTTTTACAAGTTATATAAAACTATAAATATATATTTTTTCTTGAAAATTGGAGATGGAAAATACTTGAGTTAACATCAAGCTTACCTCTATATAATATTCCAGAGTGTATGTATGTTTTTTTAAGATTAATCTCACATTAAGCTGTGTGCTTAGGTCAGCGATTTCTACATTTGACCATGTTTCAGATTCATAGGGTTCAAGATTAAGACGGGTTTAGGTCATGGTTGATCTTCGCCTATTTTTATGGTAGCTAAAACATTAATACTGATATATATATATATAATGTATCTATTTTATTTTCATTACACATTCGATATCCAAGTTAAAAGTAAATCTATTTTACAGAAATATAAAAGTCTAATCCATATAACACCCTTTATCTGCCAGTTGAATGGCCATCGCATTATATTCATGTTCACAATCTGTTCTAACTCTAAGCAGAGTAACAGTTCCTCCATAATCACGTATTCTCCCGGCCAGTATATCTGTTTCTATGATAATGTCTTGATTTACAACGGTATTACCTGTGGTAGTTTTCCATCCATTTTGTTTCCATTTATTTATCCAATGGCATACGCAGTTTATTGCATACTCAGAGTCTGTATGAATACAAAATCTAGCACGCCTATCTATTTTCACTATATCTAGACATAGTGACATTGTCCGATAAATTGAATATATTTCGGCTCTTTGGTTTGATTGTTCACCTTTAACTCTAGCACTAGAATTATTTGGATGATCTGGGCCAAAATAAATACCATAACCTGCTCTTGACATCGGAGGTTTTCTGGATCGGCTGTGTTTACATTCTCCATTAGTATAAATATGATACTCTGTGAACCCTGCGTTTTGCTCAAGATAAACTTGCGCCTCTCCTAAAGATTCAAAAACGGCGTAGTGTTGATTAGGGAAATCTCGTATCTGTTTTTGACATTCATCTTCATCGTCGTATATACCTGGTCTTCTGCCCGATATCACTACAAACCACTTCATTGTGATATGTCCTTGGTCAAGCTTACCAGGAGAAGAAGTCCAGGGTCCAGGGTCCAGCATCCAGCTGTTGCAACCCGATTGATGGAAGAAAAAAATGTGGTATATATGCGAGTTGGCCGGTAGAAGTCAAGCGTGCATGAACGGGCTGCAGGGGACAAAAAGTTATTCGGCTATATAGCTGCAGCAGGCAGAGGTATCAGTTGTTGGTGGTTAGCGTTTACAGAGATGGTTAACGTGCTTTTAGATGTTACATGAAATGACTTTTAGTACAGAAATGGGTATATGCAGAGTGTGAGGTAATATAAACCGGTCAAGGGTTCACAAAGACGGAATAATTTTCAAAACACAATTCAATGGACCTCAAATCTCTTAATTTTGAGGAGTCATTTTAAAATTACATTATCAGTCTTAAGAGTATCCCCCACCTGCGTCAATCTATCTGCAATATCTTTGTTCTCATTTCTGGAGTGGGCACACACTTTCATCAAAAAGACAACACCTCCATATCCCCGGATTTCTGCAGCCAGTCGGCTACATGTCTTGATCAGATCTTGGTTCACGACGGGTTCATCATAAGCATTCCGTTAACCATCTTGTTTCCACGTTAGAATCCATGTACTCAAACAATTAATCCTACATTGGGAATCACTATATACAGTGTTATTAACGAGATTGTATCAGCAAGTAACTTCTTTCAATGAACAGTAATTTCAGAGCAGCCGCCAATCGTCGCGACTGTATGCTGTTTTGTGCACCGGCATTTGTTCTAAAGTTACTGTTTACTATCGAAAGTTACTGACTGATACAATCAGTTTAATAATACTGTATATATAATGTTTTGCACCACTCCGTTCTCGAACAATTTTGAGAAGCGGAGCTGCGATGTCCGAATTGAGAAATTCGCAGCCTAGACTGAACACATCAAAATATACTTCTTGTTCTCACATATACACCATAATAAAACCCAATAAAACTTAAAAATTGTTAATATCAATAAATCAAACATGATTTGAAGGATCTTTCGCCTTCTGATTTTTTATTGGCAATATTCTTGAGATGCTCTATATCAACGGTTTCCTCCTCTATTTAGACTAATTGGAGATGTTTGACTATTATACATATTGGTTTATGAAAAGCTGAAAAGCTGAAAAGCTGAGCATTTTTATATGTATTTTTCAAGGTACAGCCCCATTCTAAAGAGTGTGAATAACACTCCGTATACCCGAAAGAGAGAAAATCCGGCGGGTTTAGTAGAAACTCCGGTTTACGGGAATGCCGAATGCGGAGAACTCAGACGCGGAAAAATGAGAAATTGAAGAGCCTCATTCCAATTTCCAGTTCTCCGCTACGCGCTACGGGCGCCGGCGCCGGCCTCATTTTGTTGTCGCGTGGCGCGTATCATTTAGGGTCCAGCCCTGTACTCTGTGGGTATCGGCGCGGCAGAAAGTCCGGTGACGGAGAAACATGCACACAACTTTAAATAGAGCATAAAGCTCAACCCTCGTTTCTGCCCGATTGCGGGAGGATGACTGACCGACTGATGACTGATAAAGAACAATAGGTTTGGGATTTTTTCTTCTCCTTTATATTTTTCCAATTATTTTTTTTTCCAAATCCCCCCATTTTTTTGTTTTCTTTGTCTACAATATCTGGGGTATTTCTCTTTTTTTCCCTGGAGTGTCAAATTCCTTTAGATTTTCCACTTTCCATTTTTTCATCCATATATTGAAGGTTTTCCTACTTCTCTCCTTCAAGACTTCTTCGACTTTCTTTATATTTTTTATTTTTTTTTATTTCTTTTACCTCTTTTTCAATTTTGGGTATTCTTGTATCACATATTTTCCCTTTCTTCACTTAAATTATCCAGCGATTACCATACAATGTCTGAAAAGGAAACTGAAAGTTACGACCAAATCAGCGATAATAAACTCACTAGCGATTCTCCAAGTCTTGAAAATGACAAATACGTTCCTGAACAGGCAGACTTGACTCTTACAATAGAGGAGAAAAAGGCTAAAGTTGATCAAATGGCCCAAGAGTTAGGTATAAATCAAAAAAAATTAATGTGGAAAATAGATGTTTGTGTTATCCCTCCATTCTGTTTACTGTATTTCTTGGCATTCTTGGATAGAGTTAATATCTCAAATGCCAAAGTTTATGGTATCGAAACTACATTGAATCTTCATGGTAACCAATTTGCTGCTGCTTTAACTGTTTTCTTTGTTCCTTATATTGTTTTTGAAGTCTTATCAAACTATCTAATTAAAATCATTAAACCTCATATTTGGTTGTCTGCAATGATCTTTTTATTTGGTTTAGTTACTTTATTAGTTGCATATGCAAGAAATTTTGGCGGGTTGATTGTGTGTAGGTTATTCCTTGGTATTTTTGAAGCTGGTTCATTCCCTGCAATTTTCTATATTATTGCTAACTTTTACACTCCTGGTGAATCATTGAGAAGATTTGCATTTTTCTTCAACTGTACATGTTTAGCCGGTGGTTGTGCTGGTGCTTTAGCTTATAGAATTCATGATTTGGATGGTAAACACGGTTTAGCTGCTTGGCAATGGATTTACATAATTGAAGGTGCATTTACCATGGGATTGGCAATTCCGCTCTATTTTGCTGTTACTGATTTCCCAGAAGAAGCTAGATTTTTAAACACCGAAGAGAGAACATTTTTGAAAAAGAAATTAGAATTTTACCAAGGTAATTCAGGTTATGAGATTAAACAAACTTGGGGAGATATTGCAACCGTTTTTAAGGAGCCAATGCTTTATATCTGTGCAGTTTGTTATTTTGCCCTAATTGTTCCAGCTTATTCTTACGCATTCTTTGCACCAACCATTATCTCTCAAATGGGTTATACTGCAATGGAAGCACAAAGACATTCAATTTATCCATGGTTAGCAACAATGGGTTACTCATTACTGTTAGCTGTTATTTCAGATTTATCACGTATCAGATTACCATTTGCCTTACTTGCTGCGGCAACTGCAATTGCAGGTTTAGGCTTGGTCATGGGTTGTGTCGACAGTCCTAATGCAAGATATGGTGGATGTTTCCTTACGGCAATGGGATTATATTCTTGTATGCCAATTTTCATTTGTTGGATGTCATTAAACTTCTCTGGTCATACAAGAAAATCAGTAGCTACTGCATTTGTTATTGGTTTTGGTAACATTGGCGGTATTGTTGCATCTTTCATCTTTCCAAATAGTGAAAAACCAGGTTATAAGAAAGGTGTGGCAATTTGTATTGCATTTAGTTGTCTTGCATTTGTGGTTTTGATTGCATATTTTGTATATTTAAAATTCCGTAACTCTAGAAAACAATCAGAAACTTTCAAGCAAAAATGGGATACCCACGATGAAAGAACAAAAATTATCAAAGGTGATGAAAATCCAGATTTCAAATATTGGTATTAGATTGCTTTAGATTAGAATTTATTTACTTAATTTACAAAAATAAAACATTGAAATAATGTTTTGAAAAGAAAGAAGGTTCAGTATTTTGTTGATCTATGTGATAATGACTGTTTTACTATTTTTGTTTGCTTTTTTTTCTTCTTCTTATGATACGTTTTTATACAATTAATTTAATTCATATACGATTTATATACAGTTTTAACAAAGGTAATACATGCAAAAAGTTATTTAGAGTGACAAATTTGTAAATCATTAAAATATTCGGTGACACTATATTTTCCCAGGAAAAAATTTCTCTCCTCAAGAATTGTCTGGTGTTGTCTCCGCCCTCCGTCCATTCAAAATTACTGTATTAGGAATGTTTGGCGAGATAGGTAGAATAAGTCGAAGATAAGAGAATTACATAATAGATTGTGAACCCAACTTTATGCGAGCCAGATATCCATTCTAGGCTTAAACTACACAAACCTGCTAGAATCAGTTCTTTATTTTTGGGGCACACCGTGAAAGAGGAAGGGTTGCTTTACCTAGTTTGTGATTTGATTCACGCTTCCCTTTCTTTTAAGAAGTAGAATATTTATGTGCTTAATTATCCTAAAACCATCATTAAATACAGAAATCACACTTGAATAATGGCGGAAACATATGAAATTCCCAAAACTCAAATGGGGTGCATTTTTTATGAACATGGTGGCCCAATTGAATATAAAGAAATTGTTGTTCCAAAACCAAAGCCAACTGAAATATTGATCAAGGTTTTGTATTCCGGTGTTTGTCACAGTGATTTACATGCATGGCTGGGAGATTGGCCTTCAAAAACTAAGTTACCTTTAATTGGTGGTCATGAAGGTGCAGGTATTGTTATAGCTAAGGGTAAAAACGTCAACAATTTCGAAATTGGTGATTATGCCGGGATCAAATGGTTAAATGGTTCATGCCTGTGTTGTGAATACTGTGAACAGGGGGTCGAAATAAATTGTTCAAAGGCTGATATTTCAGGTTATACACACGATGGGACCTTCCAGCAATATGCAACAGCAGATGCCACACAAGCGGCTCATATTCCTAAGGGTGTAGATTTAGCAGGTGTTGCACCAATTTTATGTGCTGGTGTTACTGTCTACAAAGCGTTAAAAGTTGCTAATTTAAAAGCAGGGCAGTGGGTAGCAATTTCTGGGGCTGGTGGTGGATTAGGAACCCTAGCTGTTCAGTATGCAAGGGTTATGGGTTTAAGAGTTTTAGCAATTGATTCTGGTGTTGATAAGAGTAAACTATGTAAAGAATTAGGTGCAGAAGTTTTTATCGATTATGCCAAGACTGGGGATTTAGTGAAGAAAGTCATTGATTTAACCAATGGTGGTGCTCATGGTGTTATCAATGTGTCCATTTCTGAAAAGGCTATTAATCAATCACTTCAATATTCTAGAATTTTAGGTTGTGTAGTTCTTATTGGTTTGCCGATGAATGCACAAATCAAAACTTCTCTTTTCGATGCTGTTGTTAAATCTATTCAAATAAAGGGTTCAAGTGTAGGCAATTTACAAGACACATCTGAAGCTTTAAGTTTTTATGTTAGAGGTTTAGTGAAATCACCTATCGAAGTTGTCGGTTTATCTGAATTACCTCGTGTGTTTGAATTAATGGAAGCGGGTAAAATTTTGGGCAGGAAAGTTTTAGATACCAGTAGATAGTGCTAGTTCGTTAATATTTTTCTCCTGTTTTCTGTATTTGCTCTTAAATTTATTAAGATTGTATAATATACTGGTAGAGCATAAAATAATTTTATCACAATTCCAAAATATCACGTATCATTCAAAGAAGTTGATTCACTTTTTTAGTTCTTGGTTAAAAAAAGGCAAAAAATCTGCCTCGCAATATTATTATGCAAATATTAGTAAAACCCTTTTCTTAATTATTTATAAAACAACTACTCAGGTACATTTATACCTAATAAACCAAGAAGTTCAGATTTATTCAAACCATTGCCAATAACTTTAACAGCTGATTTTACATCTTTATCAACAACGGCCATCATCAAATTTCTCTTTTTGTCTTGGAGTTCTTTGATTCTCATTTCAATAGTTCCAGAGATATAAAATTCGTGCACATCAACATCCTTTAATTGACCTATTCTATAAGACCGATCAATGGCCTGAGATCCAATTGCTGGATTCCAAAATGGTTCATATAATATAACTCTTGAACATGAGGTAATATTTAGTCCATATGCACCACACTTTAATGAACATAACAAAACATGAATTGATGGATTACATTGCAATAATTTCAAAGCATCATCTTTGGTTTGTTTGTCCATTTTACCATCATATCTAACATACTTTATTTTATTTTCAAAAAGAACTTTTTCAAGAATATCAAGCATCGATGTAAATTCAGAAAATATAATAGTTTTACGCGGTGCTTCCGTATCGTCCTTCTTAAGAATATTTAATACTCTCTGCAATTTTATCGCATGCAGAGATTGGTTGAACACCGTTCCCGGTTTAGAGGTTATATCTGACGTGAAGTCGGTTTTATCTTTGATATGCATATCTTTCATCGAATCCAAAAGTTCTTGTAGTTCATCATCAAGTAATGAACCATCTAGTTGACTGTTACTGATAGTAGCATTCTTACCAATTAAACCTTCTTTAATCTCTGATATTAAAGAATCGTCATCGTATGTTTCGGTCAAATTAAACAATAGTTCCCAATGGCAACATAATTGTCTCAGTCTTAACAAATATGTAAAGACACTCATGTAATCAAAATCTATATCGGAATTACCAGATAAAGTACCCGAATTATTTTCGTCAATTGAAACATCATTCCCAAGAATGTTTTTAATGATTCTATTCTTTAATTTTTCATATATTGCTTTTTCAAATGGTGTAAAATCTAAAACTTCACGATATATATGTTTACATACAGTTAACACTTTATTGTCTATCAAAACTTGTTTTGTCCTTCTCAACATAAATTTATCTAATAACTTATGAAGTCTATTCAGTGCTGATGGTATATTTTCTTGATTCCTTGATTCCAAAGGGTTAGAAATCTTAACAGTCCAAATCTGGGAGTCTTCTAATTGATTCACTCCTAAAAATTTGAATAATGAATAAAGCTCTCCAATTTTATTTTGGATTGGAGTTCCTGTTAAACACCATCTTTTTTCAGCAATTAGATTGCAGCACGCCTTATGAGCTTTAGTTTCTGGATTTTTGATCGTGTGAGCTTCATCCAAAACGACCCTTCTGAAGGGATATGCTACATCAAAAAGAGGCGACTTTGATTTAAGGTTTTCAGAAGATAAAGTCGGGTAAGAAGTAACAACAACATCATAGTTATGAACAAATTGAGAATCGGGTGATCTTTTAGGACCATGATATGATAAAACTGATAAACTAGGGGCCTTGTTTTCAATTTCTGTACACCATTGACAAATTAATGAAGCAGGACAAACAATTATTGTAGTTTTTTTCCTGCTCTTGGTCTTCTTCTTGGATTGATTTCGCAAAATAAGTGCTAATATTTGAACAGTTTTACCTAATCCCATATCATCTGCTAATATCCCCCCAACGTTAAATAATGTTTTTTCTCTTCCCTCATTTTGAGGGCCATATACAGATTCGATATATTCTCTTGGTAATCGCTTGGCTTTTTCTCTTGCCAGCAAGAATCTTAAACCGTGTACTTGATGATCATATAATTCAGCGTTTAAGCCTGGTATAATCTTATCTAATGGATCAACCGGAGTTGTTGGATATAATTTAGGTTTAAGTAATTCTTTAATCAATTCCCCAGATCTTATTTTATCTGCATCATCAACTAAACTATCAACTAAAACATCTACAGACTCTCTATCTTGTTGGACGGGGAATACCGTTGGTGGAAATAGTTCTTTCTGTGGAAGAGCGGGTAAAGGGATCGGGTGTTTACTTGCATATTTGGCAAAACCACCTTGCATATTTTTCAATTTTTGAATATCCACCTTTGTGTTATTCCATTTGTTTGATTTTACTGAAATTGGAACTAGAAAATCAGTTGAGTGCTGGAGTTGATTGGGAAATGAGGTCGGAGTTATATGAATATTTCGATGTTGGTGTTGTTGTCTGTTCAAGGAATTGAACGATTTGTTCGCAAGAGATGAACCATCTCTCAGAGACATCGACTGCATTGTATTAATAAGATCATTATCTGGGCCACTGCTGTTCATTATATGGATATCTACGTATTTTTTGAGTAAACGAGGGGCAAAGGTGGGCAATATATGAGGAATCATATCATGGTTCATAATCTGTTATCACCGTGATCTCTGATCTACCATCTACAATCCGGTGGTCCACTGAGCGACGCGCCGCCTTGACCCCCATACCCCGCAGAAAGGTGATAGCCAAAAACCTGGCACCTGGCCTAATTGGGTCTTCTTCTTCTTCGTCGCTGACTCGCCCCTCACCCTAAATGTCGCGGCCCTGAGCTAGAAAGAACAAGGGGTACGCGAAAAACGCAGCTAGCTCGAATCGAGAATAGTGTCACCAGCCGGAGACGTTTTGCCGAAGCGAGAACTTCGAGAAACGAACTTGTCGCAGTAACGAGATGGTGAAATTTTGCATTAATATGGACATTGGTTTTTGTGGAGGGGACCCGATTGTTGATAGTTGATGACCTTGACCGTCTCTCACCATTTAGGTTAACTGCAATCTTCGGTAACACTTGCCAGGAGAGAATCTATTATTTAACTATATAAATCCAATTATTGCTATTTAGAACACTCGTTTAACATACATACCTTATACCCCTCTGTGTGAAAAGAAAAGATGGACACATCTCTGGAAAAGTTAACCGATGCCAAGACTAAAAATATGGTTGGCAACAATAAAGACATATTTGGGCAAAATGCCGTGGAGGATTCACCTTTTGAATTTCAAACTTCGGAAATTGAAAGGATTATTAGGATCAGATGTGCTGCTAGAGAAAATTTGGACTTCAAACATGAAACCTCTAATACCAACATTCATCATAACTATAACAATTACAATACCAATAACAATAATAACTTTAATTATGAAAACAATACCAATATGATGTACAACTATAATACCACTAATAATACTACGAATGGTAGACAAAATAATAGGCACAATAACAATAATAACAATAATAACAATAATAACAATAATAACAATAATAACAATAATAATAATAATAATAATAATAATTATAAAAATAAAAATAAACGCACCAACCAAATCCAATTAAATAATAACAACGTCAATGGTAATAATAATGCACAAAGAAGGCATAAAAACTTCAATTCATTTAGTAACAATCAAACACAATACCAGCAATTGGATTTTCAAAACCCAAGTATAATGTTGAATTCTATAATGGGGATGAAACAATCTTTGGATTCGGACATAAATTTAGGCCCAAATCCAGCAAATTTATTACAACAACTGCAAATGCAACAACAACAACAGCAACAACAACAGCAACAGCAGCAGCAGCAGCAGTTAAATCAATACCAGTATCAATTTAATAAACAACCACAATTATATGATCGTGCACAAGACTCCAATTTACTGGAATCATTTTTATTCCAACAACTGTCCAATCAAAACAGTGTTCAATCGCCTTCGGTATTACAAATGAAAAATCCTCTAGAGTCACCATTTTTCAATACCACTACGAACTTTGGATTTTCAAATTTATCAAGCAGTGATGTAACAAATACAGGTGCATCATCCTCCATTTTACCGATGTTGAACAATCAAGAACAACCCATTTCTAATGGTAACAAGAACAATAGTAATTCCATTCCAACTTTGAATTCAAATTCAAGTTCTGCATTAGATCATCCCCAATTGGGACTTTCGAAACTTGATACTCTATCACCGTTTAATTTCCAATCTTTCCTAGATCAACAATCATCTGCATCTTCAGCAGATGTAAGCACACCAGGTGGTAGTATTACACGTCCAAATTCTTCACTTACATCGTTGGGTTCTAGCATTCCATCAACTACAACACACGCTGCATCTTCAACTAATAAGGAAAATGCATTAAGTTTGATGTCTGATATACTGTTAGACTCTACTGCAAATCCTTTGAATAGTAACAATACCATCAACTCTTTAAATTCATTAAATACCATTACTGTTGGTGGTGTTAATGGTAACAAGAATAGTGCCACATCCAATGCTACCAGCACCAATAGCACTAACAGCAACAATAACAACATGAACAACGCTAATAATACAATGGTTGATCCTCTGGAATCTATTTGGAAGCGTGGACATAATAACGTCAATACTGCATTTACCAATAGTTCGAGCTTAGTTACAACACCAGGGGTTGAAACTGGTTCAATTGTTAATAGTGGTGATATAAATAATAATGGCATAAATAATAATAGATTAGATGATCATGGGTTATTTGGTTCCTATTTTAGTTAATTTTGACTTTTTTGACTATACATTTTTTTATTTACTTTTACTAATAACTTTTTTAATTTATTTTTGTCTGTTTTTTTTCTTCTACTTCAAAATATTTTTGTTAATATAATAGATTTTTGTTTCGTCTTTATTGAGTTCATATATCTCTCTATGTTTATTTTTAAATTTAAATTTAGATTTTAGATTTTAGATTTCACATTTCACATTTTAGATTTCAATTTTCATCTTTCGGCCCAGTTTTATCTCATTAGAATTTTACATTTATCAATTATTAATGTGTGTGATATATACACTATATATAATATACACTATATATAATATAGAATATATATAATATAGAATATATATAATATAGAATATATATAATTAGCAAGTTGTGTATTAAATAATACTAACTTAATAGATTACCAAAACTTAATTATCGGGTGCGGCTAATTGCCATGCTGGGATGGATGCATTTGAATCATTTATTGCAGATTTTTGTGCCGCAGCGGCTTGCCAAGCAGGGATAGTAACAGATGGGGATGGTGATGCCGGATTTGATGAAGGATTTGAAGGGGAATCTGAAACGATATTAGATGTGGTGCCTTTAAGTATATCCTTAGCAGATGGGACTGTTGATGGTGGTGGGATGTTTAAATTAGAGTAAGAAGTAGTTGATGGTGATGCTGAAGCAGTGGAACGATTATTTGTTAGTAAATTTGAAGGTGGTTTGGTAGCAGGAACCGGGATTGGTTGTGTAGAAGATAATGAAGATGCGACGTATTTAGATGTAGCATTTGCATTTGATGATAATTGAGAAATCGATATTTTATTTTGCAGAGTTTCCCTTATACTATCAGTTTTCTTTTCAAGTTCTTGTAATTCACTTGAAATGGTTGATTTTTGAGACTCTAGATTTTTCAGTAAGGTTGTTTTAATACTATCGATTTCTAATTTTAAATATTTAAGAGTTTCTTCATTTCTTAAATTTTTTTCATTTGTTGCTTTAACTATTGCATCAACTTCAATTAGAGCTTCATCAATTTTAGCAGCTTTTTCATCTTGTCTTTTAATGAAATCTAGTTGATCAGATTCTAATTTATTCAAAATTGCCTCAACTCTTTCAAATTCCCTTTCCATTGCCTCTTTATCTTCGTCTAATTTAGATTGAGAGGGAGGTATTATTTTAGGAGAGACATATCTTGATACCACCTGATAGGCGCCATATAGGAAACCCGCTGTTGCAGTACCCATAATGATATAATCTTTCCAATCATAACTTGTTGGTGCTGGTGGAGGGAGTGGAATCTGTTGCAATTGATGATTTGGAAATTGATTTGGATAATATTGTGCTGTTTGTGGCTGTAGCTGTGGCTGTGGCTGTGTTTGTGTTTGTTGGGGGGATATTTGTGATGGGGTAGGTTGAGATTGAGATTGATGGCTGTGGATGTGGGAGTTTGGTTGCTGTTGAGAATGAGAAATAGCTTGTTGTATTTCGGCATTTGTCATGCCTTTGGCTTCGAGGAACTGGATCTTCTTGGTCAGGGGGGTATCTGTGACTGTAGGGTCTTTTAAAAAGGAGACGGCGTTGGTGACCATCTCCTGTCTCACTTGTTGGGGATCGGACATTGCTGGTGGTGTAGAAGATTGTAAGATGAGTCCTTCTTCTTCTTATTCTTCTTCTTTTTCTTCCTCCTCTTCCCTTTCCTCTTCTTTCAACTTCTAAAATCTCCTATCGTCCCCAGCCATCCACTATCTGCAAACTCCACCCCCCAACCGTCCCAAAACGGCAGTCGCATCCGTCGCGCCCGTCGCGCCCGTCGCGCGTGAAAAACAAAAAAACGAAAAAAACTGAAAACCCGAAACTTTTCTCCACCCGCTCCACCCGCTCCACACAATTTGCACAATTTGCAGTGCTTCGGAGAAATCAAAAATCAGCAATCAGAAATAAGAATGCGCCGTCCTTGCCAATCGCCAACGGCCATTTGGGCACGTCTACAGTCTATACAATCGACAACGCTCTCACCACACTCACCACACTCACCACACTCACCACCACATGCCAATCGAAAAACGAGTGCCAGAGAAACCTGAAACCCCATCCATCTACAATTCCACAACCAAGGTGGCAACAAGCAACCCACACTCCATTCCTCCCCGTGTTCACTCCCCTCTTCTTGTTCAGTATCCACCATCATAGCTTGCAGGAACATCTTTATACGTACAGTACATAGTATTTACTCTGACTACTACCAGCTCCTTGCTTATATATAACATAGTATAGGATTCATACACAATTGGTCTGTTACTTATTATTAAATTCACTATTAACTAGTACTTTATCAAAATGGAGAAACCACTTGTTACTCCAGCTGTATGTATACAAATTTTCATATTATATTCTTAACTCTACCTGAAAATTCAGCTTTTTTTTTTCAGACAGATTTACTAACATCTTTTGTTTTTCCACTTTCTACAGAAAATTCCTATAACTTCAATGCTTATAAATAATAACATTGAACATAACAGTATGAATCCTCCAATTTCAGATTCAAACGGTTTAAATGGAAGTTCCCATGTAATGTCAATACAAAATGATATCAACAATGATATTGGACTTTCTCCATCACATCATCATCATCATCATTATCATCATAATAATAATAATAATAATAATAGTAGTAGTAATAGTAGTAAAACTACTCTGGCTGATGAAGATGATTTATTGTCTGTTTACAAAGAGAAATTGGATTCAACTGTTAGGTTGGACCATATTGCCAATACGTCAATTAATCATTTAAAATTACTAAATGATGAGTTTCAATTTTTATCAACTACTAATGGTACTTATTTAGATAACAACTTTGTCGAAAGTTTGAAAAATGATATAAATTTAATGAATACACAACACTCAATTTTTGACAAAATAGTTAAACGTAACAAACAATTGAATTCGGATTCATCAAAATTGGATAATTTAAAATCTCAAATTTTGAAGTATTTATTAGATGTTCAAACTGAACGTGAATATATCTTACAACATTTAAATCATTCAAATCAAATGGCAAATCCAAATATAAAATTATCAAATTTAGATGACCCTTATGTTTCCCCTCTACAAATAAATGATATTAATCCTTCAGAAAACATAGCTTTAAACAATTCATTTGCTAATACAGTCATAAAACGAAGAGGTGGAAGAAGATCAAAATTAGCTTCAAATTCAACATTGATTGCTCCTAAACCAATATCAACAACAAGTAAAAGAGGTGGAAAGCGAAGAACGGGCAATGGTAGAGGTGGTTTAACAGCAGGTACTGCTAGGTCCGGTAGAGGAGGTTCTAAAAAGTCCTTAGTTTCAACTGCCCTGTCGAACAATTTGAATGGTACATCTATAAATGGTAAAGGTGGTAAAAGAAAGAGAAAACCTTCCTCCAAGGCCGAAGAAATGCTACGCAATAATTATGATGATAATGATGACCTTGATGAAATCAATGGCAATTCTGATACTCATCAAAAGAAAAGAAGAAGAAAGGACTTATTAAATGGTGATAGTTCATTGGTAGATTCTGAATTGAGAAATTCAACTGATTTAGATGATGATGATTCTGCTGATGATATGGACCTTGACACTCAAAAACAACCCGATGGTTCAACAAAGCCAAAATTATCTTCAAAAGAATTGAAAGCTCTTGAGAGACAATATGATAATACTTATATTTCAATTTGGAAAGATTTATCAAGAAAAGATGGTCCAAAAGCTTATAGATTGTTTCAACAAACGGCACAGGCTAAATCTATAAACTTGCGGAAAACTGCTCAGTTAGCTTCAAGGGAATCTAGAAAATGGCAGGTTAAGACAACCAAGGCTCAAAAGGATCAACTTTCCAAAGCTAGAAGATGTATGAGAGAAATGTTGAATTTCTGGAAAAAGAACGAGAAGGAGGAGAGAAATTTAAGATTAAAGGCGGAACAGGAAGCTCTACAAAAGGCAAAGAAGGAAGAAGAAGAAAGGGAAGCTAAACGTCAAGCTAGAAAATTGAATTTCCTTATCAATCAAACAGAATTATATTCTCATTTCATTGGTAGAAAAATTAAAACAAGTGAATTCGAAGGTGACATGGGTGATAAACATCATCCTGGTCATAATATGAATAATCAACATGCCAACGAAGATGATATCGATATGAGTATGGCAACAAATGATTTCCATGGTTTGAATTTTGATGAAGAAAATGAAGAATCTTTGAATAAAATGGCAGCTGCTAATGCACAAAGTGCCCTTTTAGCCGCAAAGAACAAAGCACAACAATTCAATAATGGAGTTCAACGAGCACGTGATGCTGATGCTGATGCTGATGCTGATGCTGATGGTGATGATGAAAAAAATGAAGGTGAAATGAATTTCCAAAATCCAACTTCCATTGGTGATATCATTGTCGAACAACCAAAACTATTAAATTGTACATTAAAGGAATATCAACGTAAAGGTTTAAATTGGTTGGCCAATTTATACGAACAAGGTATTAATGGTATCTTGGCAGATGAAATGGGTTTGGGTAAAACGGTTCAAAGTATTTCCGTTTTGGCGTATTTGGCCGAAACTCATGATATTTGGGGGCCCTTTTTAGTTGTCACCCCTGCATCAACATTACACAATTGGCAACAAGAAATCACCAAATTTGTACCAAATTTTAATGTGCTACCATATTGGGGGACTGCAAAGGATCGTAAAGTTTTACGTAAATTCTGGGATAGGAAAAATATTATTTATAATAGAAATTCACCATTTCATGTCGTTGTTACATCATATCAACTAGTTGTTGCAGATAGTGCATATTTCCAAAAAATGAAGTGGCAATATATGATTTTAGATGAAGCCCAAGCTATTAAATCTTCACAATCTTCAAGATGGAAATCATTATTAGGTTTACAATGTCGTAATAGGTTGTTATTAACTGGTACTCCAATCCAAAATAATATGCAAGAATTATGGGCTTTGTTACATTTTATTATGCCATCATTGTTTGATTCTCATGATGAATTCAGTGAATGGTTTTCGAAGGATATTGAAGCTCATGCCCAATCAAATTCAAAATTAAATGAGGAACAATTGCGTCGTTTACATGCCATTTTAAAACCTTTTATGTTGCGTAGAATTAAAAAGAATGTTCAGAGTGAATTGGGTGAAAAAATTGAAATTGATGTCTATTGTGATTTGACCAACAGACAGAAAAAGTTGTATCGAATGTTACGTTCCCAAATTAATTTGATGGATTTAATTGAAAATAATAAAAGAATTGGTAACAATGAAGAAGTTGAATCATTGATGAATGTCGTTATGCAATTCAGAAAAGTCTGTAACCATCCAGATTTATTCGAAAGGGCTGATACTAAATCGGCATTTTCCTTTGGTGATTATCCAATGACTCAAAGTTTGATCAGAGAGGTTAATGAATCAACGTTGGAATTACATTATAATACTAAAAATTTGATTAAATATCATCTACCTAAGAAAATCATGGATGAATTATTATTACCATCATTTGAATATAATAATTTGACAGATAAAGAAAGATTGATAAATAAAATGTTTAATATTTATCATCCTGATAATTATATCCATAATGATGATTCAAACGATAATAATATGAGTATATTAAAATTTGTTGATGAAACACCTAATGAAATTGAAAAAATCGTTTCAAGTGATTTAATTAACAATGCCATTAGCAGGAGAACTTATCTTGGAACTACAAAGGAGGAACAGTTGAAAATTTACAAAGAAATTTATAACGAAGATAAGAAATCGACGTTAATTTTCAGTGATTTACATGCTAATAATAAGATTTCTAATGTCTTCAAAGATTTACTTTATAAAGTTTCGAAACAAATGTATATGAGGACTTTCCAAAGGGGATATTTTGAGACTGCGCTGGCTCCTCCAATTGAAGTTATCTGTTCAAAACAAAATTTCAATTATACTACTGATGAAATCTTTTTCAATTCTACAATCAGACAAGCCTTATTACCATTAGATTTGAACACACAAGCAGAATTAGTCGAACATAATGTACCAGTTAAAGATTGGCCTAAGGCTGAAATGCTACCACTTGAAGATTCAAACTATATGGGAGGTAGTACGATTAGATTGCCATCTATGGAGAGGTTTGTTCTTGAAAGTGCTAAATTGAAGAAACTGGACCAAATGCTTGTTGATTTAAGGAAGGGTGACCATAAATGTTTGATTTATTTCCAGATGACAAGAATGATGGACTTGATGGAAGAATATTTATCATATAGACAATACAAGTATATCAGACTTGATGGTTCATCCAGATTAAGTGATAGAAGAGATTTGGTTAATGATTGGCAAACAAATCCAGAATTGTTCATTTTCTTATTATCAACAAGAGCTGGTGGTTTGGGTATCAATTTAACGGCTGCTGATACTGTCATTTTCTACGATTCGGATTGGAATCCGACGATTGATTCACAAGCTATGGATCGTGCACATCGTTTGGGGCAAACAAGACAAGTTACAGTTTATAGATTATTGGTCCGTGGAACCATTGAGGAAAGAATGAGAGACCGTGCCAAACAAAAGGAACATGTTCAACAGGTTGTGATGGAAGGTAAAGTCGATACCGTCAATGAAAAGGAGGAAAAGGAAAGAGAAAAGAAAGAGATGGCATTATGGCTCTTGGAGGACGACAAATAATTTACTATTCAAGTATTTTCGTTTCTTTGTGTATAGACTTATTTAGTCATATAGTTTTATCCTGTAATATATATGAAAAGCTGTCGATTATTGGTGACACTGCGAACTGAAAATTGGAGAGAAAAAAATAACACCGCGCTTCACTTTCCACAGTTTCCCCGTTTTCTCGCCGCTTTCTCGTGCCTCGTAATTGGTGATACGTAGTTCGTCATTTGCAATCGATAGCTGCCTGGGGCGTCGCCACTGGAGAAAGTGTGCTGCTGATTGGTGTTCTGTTTATAGCTCTAAATCGTGCATTGCAAAGATTAAAGGATTGGGTAACATATCGAATTTTATAAGAGAAGAATCTTTAATTTTTTGATCTTGTTTGCATTTATTTAGATTTCACTGGACGAGATATATTTCACCCACTGGTATAGACCATCATTTAGATTATAGATTATAAAAATAACCACATTTGTACATAATACTAGAGTCAATACTTAACGATAAAGTTGAAAAGATTATTTTCTAATGTCAGAATTCACACCAGAGCAGAAGAAAATAGTTCAAGAGATCTTAAGTATCAAACAGACAGATTATTATAAAGTTTTAAAAGTTGAGAAAGATGCAAGTGATGTAGAAATTAAAAAGTCCTATAGAAAACTGGCAATTAAATTACATCCTGATAAGAATAAACATCCGAAGGCATCGGAAGCTTTCAAAGTTATAGCAAAAGCATTTGAAATTTTGGGTGATGATTCAAAACGTAAAATTTACGATATGACCGGTTCAGATCCTGATTCACGTAGTGCAGGAATGGGTGCAGGTGGTGGACCGGGTGCAGGTTTTAGAAATGCAGGATTTGGACCTGGAATGGGTGGTGGATT
>JAJMLM010000200.1:0-160549 GCA_030569635.1 Pichia thaimueangensis | reverse complement strand
AATGATAACAATCAACAGAAATTGGTGCGAGAATTGTCTATACGAGGAATTGATTCATTGGGAAATATGAAATATGACTTATCAGGTATTGACTATCGAATATAATGACTACTACTATTAATGATAGATAAATAAGTATACTGGCAAGAATACAGAAAGACAAAAAAGATAAAAAATAAACAGATTAGATCTTTAATACTAACTCGTTATTTTCAATGATAACGTTATTCCATAACAATGCGACAATTAATGCAAAGACAAATTCAATTGAGTAAGCAATTGCAGCATTTTGTGCAGTTGCACTGAACACATGGGCACCAAATAAAACAATACCAAAGTTCATTGTTAAAAGAATTAAAGTAATATAGAACATATTTTTTAGCTTCTTTTCTTTAATATTGAATGAGGTTAAGACAGCCCAAACTAATGATAAAACATATATCAGTAAGAATTCGATGTAAATGACAATACTCAAGAAATCTCTTGGAGAATCACCAATCAAAGAATAAATGGTGGAAGTTTCCATGTCAAATACTAACATTTCAGAAATTAAAACAACCGCAACAATTCTTGAAACATATAATTTTAAACTTGAGTTTTTTAAACCACCAAACCAAGCACCAGCACCAAACAACATTAAGTTATAAATCAGCCAAACGTTAATGATTGTTGTTAATGCCAACATTATTAAATTGGATAAAGGTACAATGACTGAATCTGTTGAATAACCATATTTATTTAGGATTAAATAATTTAACATTGTGACCAAATATAAGAAGCCGGTACCAAAGTTGAAAATTATAAATTTATATTGTAAAGTGAATTTCTTATACTTGAGAGAATCGAGGGAGACTGATGTTTTGTCCTTTTGAATTTTGAAATAAATTGTAATCAATAAATATGCAGCCACTGTGAAATACAGTAATGCAAAATATAAAGAATGTATCATTCTGTTGAAATCACTAACTAATAAATTACCAAAAGATTGAGTCCAATCAACTTCAACTGCAATACTTTCTTGATCGGTCGGAACGGTTGAACTCAAAAACATTATACAATAAATTGAAGATTGTGCTATCTTGTAAACGTGATCTTCTTCATTTTTTGTATTCAGCATAAAACTTTCAATTGGGTGAGAAAAGCTATTTGCATCAATCAATTCAGTTAATGTCAATTTTTTCAAGTGTGCTTCATCGGATTCGTGTTCACAATAATCAGAACCTAAAGCGTATTCGTCACAAACTTTATAATAAGGGTTTAGACCGATTTGAACCTTACTCATGTCTTCACCGCTCATGACTAAAGTATAAACTTCAAAAGTATCAGATACACCTTCTATTTTAGGTAAATGGATCTTGATAGATGGTTCTTGGCTATAAAAAAGTTTTTGAAAAAACGTTTCAGAGTTGGAAACGTAAGCACATGTTTGTAAAACTTTGTGATTTTCGATCTTGTAGATATCGGACAACGCAAAGCAAGAAGATGCTAGTGAAAATATCAATGATACTAGCAAAGAGATGTACATTTTTGGATCGTTGAGAAAAGTAAGGAAAATTTGACAGAAGCAAAAGGAACAGGAAATAAGGTTAACAGGAAGAACATAACACGAACAAAACAACCCCTGAAGAGTGACTTGTAAGGTGTGGCCCCGTAACACCTTGTCCTATTATTGGAGAACCGCGAAATCGGCCACCGGCCACGTAATGTTTCTTCTTTCTTTTTGCTTTTTTTTTACGTTCTGAACGCCAGAAGCCAGAAAGCGGAAAGCGTCCAATTTTCACCCCCTCCCGATGAGGGTGTGTAGTGTGTAGGGCGTATAACGATTGAATTTTTAGATTATTTATAAATAGATCTATACATTGCCTAGTCAATAAGCCAATTATTAATATTGTAGATTAAATAATGAAGAATAATTTGTCATTAGTACGAGAAAGTAGTGTAGTTGTGCATTTATTGTACTAAGAAGTATGCAATGATTGCAATGACCAAGACAACAGCTGCAATCATTGGCAAGTTCATATCACCGGAGTCTGATGAGCCACGGTTTGACTTTGATTTAGGTTTAACTCCACCAATTAAATCTCCAATATATAAACCCTTCAATAATTCTAATGCATCCCCTGAATGTCCAATATCATTGAATGCATCAGTACCATCATCACCGGCAACATCGAGAATGACCTCTTCACCACCTGGATGTTCGTCTAAATATTTGGTAATGTCGTAAACCTTTTCCTCAATGATGATCCAAAGATCATCTCTGGTATTGTGAGTGGAAACTTCGTCTGCATTGAATGTTTTAACTTCTGACATATTTTGATGTGTTTAGAAAAGGTGATAAAGCTTTTAGAAAAAGGGGAAAAAACGAAAGAAAAAGGGGAGGGAAAGTGAAAGGAGAACTTAAATAAACCGAGTCAGTTCTGAACAGGAGGAAAAGAAAGGAAAGAGATAAGGATATATCCTACAGAGAAGAACAGAAAAGATCAAAGCGGCATCTGAAATACGCCAAACTGATAAAGAATAAAGCGAGCGCATGATACTCGTTTCAGTACACAAAGCGAGAAAAGTGACGCTGAAACTTTTATTTATACTCTTTTCAGAAACTTTTTCCTGCCACCGGGCGCGATAATATACGAGAGGAACGAGGCGACGCGTCGGTCGCCACTTTCTGGTTTTCGCATTTTTGCATTTTTGCTATTTTTCACCCGAAATTTGAAATTTTTATTTTTTCTTCTTTTAATATCTGAAATTTTTTTAACTCCAAAAAAAAAAAAACTTTCCCTGGTTTATTTCACCTTTTTACTGATCTTACATCACCTATATCATTAACTAAATATGGCAAAGCAAAATAGAAAATCATCTTCCAAGGAATCGACTCCTACCAAAGCTAAAAATGGTAAAATCACGAAAGCTACCACTTCTTCCCCAGCTCCAAAAAGGTCGGTTAATGCGAAAGATTCTAAAAGAATAGAACAACAATTAAAGAAACAGAAGGAGGAAGAAAAGGTACAGCAAGAAGAAAAGGAATTTCAATTACCATCTGACTCTGAAGATGAACATGATGAAGACGTGGAAGGCTCAGAATCCGAATCCGAATCCGAAATCGCAATACATAATGATATAATATCTACAGAGTCCAACGAAAATTCTGAAAGTAATACGAAGGTAAGTAATAAATCTGGTCATACCATCATAACAACCAACAATAATAAGAAATCTTTGAAAGCGTCAGATAATTCAAATAAATCTAAACGTGGTGTAATTTATATTGGTAGATTACCAAATGGTTTTGAAGAAAAGGAATTAAGACAATATTTCCAACAATTTGGTGAAATCACCAGATTGAGATTGTCAAGAAATAAGAAAACGGGTAAATCCAAACATTATGCATTTATTGAATTCAAAGATCTTGATGTTGCTAAAATTGCAGTGGAAACAATGGATAATTATTTATTAATGGGACATTTATTAAAATGTTCATTACTAGCAAATGATAAAATTCATGAAAATTTATTTGTTGGTGCTAATTCCAAATTCAAAATCATACCTTACGATAAAATAAACCAAATTAAACACGATAAAAAGAAATCAAAGGAAGAATGGGAAAAATTAAATGATAAGCATTTAAGTAACATTAAAACTAAACAAGAAACTTTGAAAGCAATGGGTATAGATTTTGATATCAATGATTTATAATTGATTACTTAACTTTTCTTATATTATAGTATAATAATTTTTTTTTGTCCTAAAACCTAGAACCTAGAACTTTTTTTTGCAAAATTCGAATGGTATTACGTAATATCCTTCCAAAACAATAATATGGAAATTGATGTGTCGATCCTTCGATATCTCAGATAATACATTTTCTTTTTTCTTGTTTAGCCAATTTCTCACGTATAGCGTAACACTATATATATATAATATCACTCTTTATCTTTCCATAATGAATATATATGATGAAATTAAGAAATACGATCTAATCTTATGTTCCAGCTCACCCCGTCGTAAGGAAATCCTATTACAAATTGGCTTTGAACCGATCATAATTAAATCAAATTTTGCTGAAGATTTAGATAAAACAAAATACCATAACCCGATCGATTATGTTGAAGAAACCTCTTATCATAAACTAATTAATGTCTATGAAGATATTCACAAGTTGAAAGGGAATAAACCAAAGATATTATTATCTGCCGATACTGTCATTATATGTAACAATAAAATTTTTGAAAAACCGTCAAATTATGAAAGCAACGTCAAGATGTTGAAGGATTTGAAAAAATTACAAAGATCGGGATATAAGATTGAGATTGTAACATGTTGTTCAGTTTTGAAACTTTCAAAAACTGGAGAAATAACTTCGAAAAAATTCAGATCTATCACAGAAATCCATCTAAGTGAGAATTTAACCGATGAAATGATTGAAGAATATTGTCAAACGGGTGAAGGATTAGAAGTAGCCGGAGGTTTTAAAATTCAAGGAAAGGGGGCAATATTATTTGACAAAATAAGCGGTGATTTTTACAATTGTGTTGGATTACCTGCAAGTTTAGTATTCAAAGAAATTAATGAACTATTATTATAATTATTAAAGTATGAAAGTAAATTTTATTATATAGTGGTAACGTCATAATCTTTTATAAACAGCTATATATATATATATATACAAGTCATCGAGGCATATATTCATAAATAAAGGGTCTAGGCAGATGGCAATGGGGATAAAAGTGCAACTAAGTTTGGCTTGGTAGAGGTTGATGCCCAACCAAGGTAGATGACAAAAGGTAACCAACCGTAGTGGGTGATGGTTTGTGCAGTTTCAAAGATTTTAGCAAATCTTTCCTTTGATTCTTCAGATAAGTTTAAACCAGCCATTGTTGATGTATGATGTGTGTCTCTGTCCTCCACAACCATTTCCTCCTTCCAGTTGTTTCCCCTCCTCCACACTGCTCTCCATCTCCCAAATACATGTCGACCCCAAATTGTCAACTCCCAGACTAAAAAAAAAGCGGAAAGCGAAAAAAACGAAGGCGAGACCTCACGCCGATCGACCCTTTTCATCCCACGCCTCCTATCCCGCGCCGGAGTCTTGTTCTCCTAATCACCCGACGGTGCGATCCCACGCACTACACTTACCACAAGCAGCCTATTGTTAGATGAGGTCTCTTATATCCGTCCAACGTCTCTCACGCTTGGCTTCGGCCTACTGTCAACTCCACTTCCCATGGCAGACCCCTTGGTATAATTGTACCGCATTACTACTACATCCCTGTTCCTTCAATACCTACTCTTTTAAAGTACAATCCCCTCTATATATACATACCAGATACAAACAACCATGTCCTCTGTATTATTAACTAGAGCTCCACTATTACGACTATCATCTAGATTTTCAGCAAAGTTAATCCCAACTGCATCAAGCCAATTGGCCGCTTTCAGATACTATGCATCTGGTAAATTCCCTGATCATACTGTGATCAATATGCCTGCATTATCTCCAACTATGACTGAAGGTAATATGGTTAAGTGGCATAAAAATGTGGGGGACAAATTGTCTCCTGGTGAATCAATCGCCGAAGTGGAAACTGATAAAGCTGCAATGGATTTTGAATTCCAAGAAGATGGTTACTTGGCTAAAATCTTAATTCCAGATGGAACTCAAAACATTCCTGTTGGTAAGCCAATCGCTGTCTATGTTGAAGAAGAAGGTGATGTTCCAGCTTTTGAATCTTTCACTGCCGCTGATGCCGGAGATTCAGGTGATGCCGCTGCTGCTCCAGCTGCTGCAGAACCTAAAACACCAGCAAAGGAATCAGCAACCTCAGCACCTGCCCCAGAACCTGTCAAATCAACTTCAACACCATCTACAACTTCTGCGCCAACTGATAGAATCATTGCGTCACCACTAGCAAAGAAATTGGCACTTGAAAAGGGTATCTCTCTTAAGGGTATTAGCGGTACTGGTCCTCATGGTAGAATCACCGCCAAAGATGTCGAAAGTTACAAACCACCTAAACAAGCAGCAACACCTGCATCTGCATCTGCATCTGCATCTCCAGTCACTGCTGCCCCACCAGCTTCTTCATCTTACATTGATATTCCATTAACCAATATGAGAAAAGTTATTTCAAAGAGATTGACTGCTTCCAAACAGGGTGCTCCAGACTATCTTGTCTCATCCACAATCTCTGTTTCTAAGTTATTAAAGTTGAGAAAATCATTAAATTCAACTGCTGACGGTAAATATAAATTAACCATCAATGATCTATTAGTTAAGGCTATTTCAAAGGCTGCATTAAGAGTCCCAGAATCTAATTCATCATACTTAGAAGCAGAAGAAGTCATCAGGCAATATAATACTGTTGATGTTTCAATTGCAGTTGCTACACCAACCGGTTTAATTACACCAATTGTTAAAAATGCTGATACCAAGGGTTTAATCTCCATTGCCAAGGAAGTTAAAGAATTAGCTAAAAAGGCCAAAGATAATAAATTAAAACCAGAAGAATTCCAAGGTGGTACAATTACAATTTCCAACATGGGTATGAATCCTGCAGTTTCAATGTTTACATCCATTATAAATCCTCCACAATCTGTAATTATAGCAATTTCAACAATCGAAAAGAGAGCTGTACCTGATAAGGCCAATCAATTCGGTTTTGTCTTTGATGATGTTATGACAATTACCGGTACTTTTGATCATCGTGTTATTGATGGTGCTAAAGGTGGTGATTTCATGAAAGAATTAAAGACTATTGTTGAAAATCCATTAGAAATGCTTTTATAAGAGCTGTCCCATCATCCCCTCCTTTTAAAAACTACATCATTTATAAGTAAGTAAAAAAGAATGCTTTGTAATTAATATTTTTTTTTCTAATTAATCAAAAATTGGGAGATAATCAATGATTTAATTATTTATAAAGACTACTACGTAAAAATTAGAAATTGCAGTTACACGAGTGCTCAATGTAACTAAAATCATCATGTCAGCGCTAAAAATAGAAAAGATCTGAAGAAATTCCTGGAATCAGTGTTATCGGCTCCTCCAGGATTCACATTACTTTAGTACGAAACCTTTAAATTGGTGTAGTTAAGTATAAACTTATCTACAATGACAATATCAAGTCTACTATTCTAGTTGTAGAGTAACAATCCATATTTTATAATAGGAAAAGAGGTTCTTCCTTCCTTTTTGCTGTATTTTGGTCACTATATTACTCCAATTTTGTTATTCTTAACTGTTCAACTGACACACAATCTGTAAGTTATTCTTTCAAGGAAAAAGTATCTCTGCAGCTTAAGATAGAGAAGAACATAAATATGGTCATAATAGAGAATATTCTGGTACCCAAGAGGTTATAGTGGAACTTAAAATTAACGAAAAAGGGGAATATAGTAAGCAACAAAGTTTTGACACTCCTCAAGACAATTCACTTCTAAATTGTCGTATTGATCTAACCAAATATAGCACAGTGCCAAGTGGGAACAGGTATTTCAAAGGTTACTGGTATTTGGAAATGTGAAAATTATTAGTAGTTGCTTATTATCATATAAAGGGAAATCCATTATTAGTTTCAATAGACCTTATTTCTTCCAACTTTACCACAGAGACTTTATTGATCAAAGATATAAGATTTTATGCATTTCATTTTACGATGTGTTATGATCAGATTGGTACAATTATAAGACAATTAGAGAATGGAGGAAATTGGACCGATTTTAAGAAAAATAATTGTGATAATAAAAAGGAGTCGAAAAGTGAGATAATTTTACAATGATTAAAAGATCATGATTATCAAAAGTATTTCCAAAAGGAAACACAATTTGTATTTAAAAACACATTTGAAATTGTTTTCAAACATGATATTCGTGGTCGGACCCTTTCAACCGTGATTAACTTCCCCGTCCCTGTAGTTGCTAGAAATGATGATACTGACTATTTTGAGGTCAAAGCGTTAAGAAATTATGTCTTTGGTGGTACAATCGTATATGTTGGTTTTGGTTACTGCTCCTGTGTATGCAAATTTCCAATTACCAGTATCATTACCATACTTATTTTCTATTAATTCAGTGGTCATTTACAAAGTACAACAATAATAGAACTTTCGGATATGTTTGAGCCCGATTTTACTCCTTCTTAAAAGGGAGGTGGTACCATGGGTATAGGGTATACCTTCACATCTGGTACAATGTTTCTAACACTTAATGACAAATTCCAACCTAATGTTATTAAAAGTTTCAGGTTTCAAATGTATGCTTGTATATATATAGTGTGCACCTTTAGGAGTATTTGGAGTTACACTCGATGTCAACTTTGGATAAAAAAAGTTTGAATATACTGAGGCAAATATTAAAAGGTGGGGGGTTTGAGGAAATAGAAACGGTATAGTTCAAAATTTAAGAGGATGGATTCACTCTTGACGACGCTTACAACTCCACCCGAATTTAACAAACATTCGACAATTTTATAAAGAAATTAAAACTGTCCAAAATTCCTTAATTATAATTGCATTTATAACTTCTGTTTTTCCTTTCATTTTTTATCGCATAAAGAAATATATATCTTGTAATTTTTTAAATCATGGATTTTACTCACAAATTGAAAATATTTGGATGATCAATGTTTTTGTAATTGTGGAGGAAGGCTGAGTTTGGAGGGTTGGAACATGTAAATAAAAATGATAATAAAAAATGAGGTCAGCCGTCAGCGGTGAGCGCTAGATCTAGTGGAAAAATCAAAAAATCAAAAAAAAATCAGAATCTTGGCGCTGGAGAATGGAATGTGGAATGTGGAATGTGGAAAGGAGAAAAACATTCTGATCTGGCATCTGGCATCTGGCGATATACATTCGCAAAGTATATGGGCATTTAATAAATATCTTTAGTGTTTAGTCCTTTTTTGCTTTAACGCTTTCTCCCTAGGATCACAACCTCTTCAACTTTGCATAAAGCTTTTCTATTTGATACAGACATCCACAACAGTATGGACGACGGCACATTTCTATTTTTTCTGTTTGGCATAATTACAGTTGCATTTTTATCGATTATTCTTATATCATATCTAATTTTCTTTTTTTTATTTCAAGATGAAGATAGTGATAAACCGGAGAATTATTTACCTTTGAATCTTCGTATTGATTTAAATAAATATAACAAATTGTCAACCTATGACTCTTATGATGGATACAGTGATGCTGCTATAGTAAGAGAATTATTATCAGTCGCATATTGTCAAACCAAGAGAAAACCATCATTAGTCCCAATAGAGTTGAGTTCTATCCAAGTAACCACTGAATCTTTGTTAATAAGAGACAGGGGGGTTACCGCGTTTCACTTTGTTGACTATTATGATCAAATCAGCTCCCTCGTAAGTACTTTAGGAAATGAAGAAATTGAACATGCTAATGAAACCACTGCATTACTTTCATCATCTAATGTTGATATTGGTGATCTCAAGCAAGAATTTAAAAATAACAATGTCATGAAATTGTTAAAATATTACGATTATCAAAAGTACATTCCAAAGAGTATACCGTTTGTTATTGAAGATTTAGTTGAAATTGATTTCAAACCTGGTATAATGAGTGAAATGGCACATTCCACCGTATTAAATCTGCCAATTCCAACAGTTAACAGAAAGAATGATGTTATATATTTTGAAACGAAATTATTAGAATATGATTTTTCCTGGGCAGAATTATGTATTGGTTTAGTGACAAATCCTGATTATCCAAATTTCCAGCTACCGGGTTATTTGCCATATTCATTTTCCATTGATTCCAACGGTAATTTGGAAATGACTACGAAAGATTATCAAGAAGGATGTGATGCAAAGACAGTTTTACCATACCTAACAGCTGGTGATGTCATAGGGTTGGGTTATAGGTCGATTTCAGGTACGATATTTTTAACACATAATGGTAAATTGGTATGTGAGATTGTCAAATATTTCAAATTTGAAATGTATCCATGTATAGGTGTGAAGAATCGTTCATCAAAAGCAAGTTCGGAACATTGTAAAATGGGTGTCAATATTGGACAAATGGGATTTGTATATATTGAAGCAAATGTTAAAAAATTGGGGTTCTGTGAAGCTAGAAATGATGGATTAATTGGTGCACCTCCGATTTATAATAAAAACAATCAAACCAATGAGATTTTACTTGATAAGGGTGATGATATACCACCAGATTATCCCGTTGATGAAACCAACTTCTTTGGTCCGATTGTTGGTAGTAGTTCAATGGTTGCATCAAGTGAATGTGAAAAGCAAATAGGCAATCAAATTGATGCAAATTTACAACCAGAATCAAGAGATTCAAGCGAAAGAAGTGATAGCCCAGCGAGTGAACCACCAAGTTATAACAGTGAAAAAAAATCGGTTACTACAGATATGAATGACCAAGAATATGAAAATCTTGTTTCTGCAAATTCAATGGCAGTTGATGATAAACTACACCCTAATGTTTCCGAAACTCAAGAAGAACACGAACAAGAGGAACAACATCCTTTTGATACCACATATGAAACTTCTGCGTTGTTAAGTGGTGAATCATTGGCATCATCTGGGCCAGCGGAGGCCCGTGTTCCAGTTACAGTATCATCTACAGCTATTAACAGGAATATTAAATCCACACTATCAAAAAAGGCTGGAAAAAAAGGGAAGGGGAAGAGGGGTAAGAAGGGTAAGAAGAAAAGCAAAACCCTCTTCTAAGGAAACAACCCTCGCCAAGAATTTGTGCCGGCCGCATAAATACCAACCCTCTCCCAACTTTTTTCTCACTCTCTTCCCTCTCTCCATCTATCTAATAATCTATAGCTTGTCTTTAATCTCCCCTAATGATACCATAACTATTATAAAACATATCTACCATTTCATATACACACACACAGACGACGCATCGGGAGAACCTGATCGTGTCTTTGTATACACTATACTTTATTTTTTTTTTTTTTTGAATTTTTTTTACATGATGATTAAATTGTTTTTTTCAATACAATGGGAATCTCTCTGACATAATTACTAATGGAGAAGAAAAAAACTAAAAATATCTGATTTATTTACTTGTTTATTTATTTTTAAGAAAAAGTGAAGAAAAGAAAAATATGGCACATATGTATAGGTTATAAAAGTAGTTTAATGGCAGTAAACTCTAATTATCTTTCTTAATACTTGCCGATTCGGTAGGTGCAGCATTCTTCTTTTCGTATTGAGCGAATAAGGAATCATATTGTTTGTTTAAAGTCTTAACATCCAATTCCAACTTGTTAACTTGTTTTTGCAATTCTTCGGTTTCGGTGCTAGTTTTTTCATCGGCTAAGCCACCCGAAGTTGCCTTTTCGGCGGCAATGGTGTCCTCTTTTGATAATTCTACCAATTTACCCTTATTTTTAACGGTTGATCTAAGTAAAAATGTCATGAACCAGATGCATATTTGTAATGATAAAACGGCACCTAGAATGTATAAATTACGTTGTGAATAAAACATTTTTGCCCTTAAATCCCAAATGTTTTTATTAATACCATATTCAATAATTTCATCACCACGATGATGACTGCTGAATAATCCAAATCCGTTTTTGAATGAATCAACAAACATAATACCAATTAATGCATCAATAAATCCAACTATAATGGTGATATTAGAATTGTTAATTGCTGAATTGTACAGTTTTAATAAATAACCTTGAAGTCTGGGTGGTAATGGCAATAAAAGGAAGGAAATTATTCCCATCTCAGCAGAGAGGAGAACAAAGACTAAACTCATTTGAATAGACATGTTTTTAAATTGTTTATATAGATGTAGTTAGGTGACTTTTTTTTATTCAAGGTTTTCGTATGGACGGGAGGAGGACAGGTGGGGGATATACAGACCTACAGATATCGACAACGACCTCCTACAGGACATGTATGATGTTGGAGCCGTGGATAGTTTTCTTGTTGAATTCATTCTTCGCGGTCGCCTTTCCCGAATAACATTTTCTTATGATTTCAAGTTTCAAGCTTTATTTTTAATTTGCCGGAAATATTTTTTCCATTTTTTATTATAAATTATAAAAAGGCTGCAAAAAGAAAAAAAAGGTAAAAAAAAAATAAGAATGAATAGATATACTATAAATAGATAATAGATAAAATAATAACTAAAATAACTAAAAACTAATTCTTGATGAAAATGTTAAGAGAAGAGTTTAACATACGGATTAAAAAATGATGTAAAAGGGGGATAGAGAGATAAAACTTATTTTTAAATATTTTTTTTCGGTTTTAATTTTTTTTTGTGATGTTTTCTTATTGGATTAAAAAAATAATGAAATAAAAGAACTTTTTGATTCTAATAGAACAAATCAATACGCTGCAGTACAATAGTTGTATGCATTAAAAGCACCATATGCTTGATAACCTGTAGCATTATTATAATTATTACCATAATCAAAACCATTGTAATGGTAATTATTATTATTGTTATCCGGGTTTGATAAAGACATTTGCATTGGGATTGAATTTAACGTATTCATTGAAGTATCTGCGTAATTGATTAATGATTCATTTTCATAATCTAAATGATGATTTTGAATATTATTAGTGTTGTTATAATAACCTGTTTGTGTGATAGGATTATTATTGACATTCTCATAATAATCATTTAGATAATGAACGTCATTAATTGGGGAGATCAAAGGTGGTAATTGGACTGCAACGGGAGCTGAAACAGGTGCACCTAGATTTTGGAAAGGATTTTCAAAAATTTGATTTGGGATTATATTATTATCATAATAACAACAACAAGAAGGATTGAGTGGAGATGATGCATCTGTTTGGATTGAGATTGGAGTTGGTGGCGTTTGAATGATTGGTGTGGTTGCATTTGTGTTTGCGTTTGGGTTTGCGGATAACAAATCCAAATCTAAATAATTTTGATTTGCATCTAAAGATTGGATGTTTTTGATACACCAAGTATTCCAACAACTTTCAACCACTGCAAAAGAATTAGTTTTAAACAATTCATAATTACAGTCCATAAGCCAGGATCTTTCTAATTTGTTGATTTCTAATAATGGTAAACTAGTTGCATCAGACCAAGATTTATTTCTAAAAGTTTTATCATCATTGAATTTGTTTGATAAAATTAAAGCGGTGATTAAAATTTTAAAAATTTCATCTTCAGTGTAATTGTAACTAAAAGTGTAATCATCATCCATCTTATTGGATAAATAGTTAATGGCCAATAATAAAGTTGACTTTGGTAATCTAGTTGCAGCTAAAACTGAATTGATTGATTTTTGGAAATTTAATGAAGGATTCATCGATTTTTTTACCAAACCAAAGGTAACCCAAGATAAGAATTTGACCATTTGATCTAAATCATAATCTAATACCGAAGCGACACCACCGTTTGGTTGACAATCATTATTGTTGGCATTGTTGTTGGTATTATTAATGAAATTATTATTAATATTGTTGTTATTGGTATAGCTAATAGTATTCATAGCATTCATAGTATTCATAGTATTCATAGTATTCATAGTATTCATAGGGTTAACATTCATACTTAAAGACATATTCATATTCATTGGGACATTCATGTTCATTTGCATGTTCATGTTATTTGGAATATTCATTGCTTGCATATTATTATTATTGTTGTTGTTGTAAATAAAACCATTGGTTGAATTGTAGGTATTTGTATTATAAGTATTGAAGCCTAATGATTGACTATTAGAATAATAATGAGTATTTGATGAAACAATACTATTAGTATGTTGATGATGATTCATGTTGCTGTTATTGTTGTAAGAATTAAAAGCAAGCATTTTTGATATTGCTTTAAAGTTTGAAATAAAGGGTAAAACGAAAACTTAATTAAAAGCTCGTTATAATTAATAATTTGGTGATGATGTAATTAAAAAAAGGGGTGTGAAAAAGATAAATATCAAATAAATTGAATAAGTAATGAAATCTGCTTATTTATTAAAGATCAATCTTTTGTACAAAAGATCAATAAAATAATAGAACAAGTAATTTGGATTCTTTCCTTTTTAAAATATATTCTGTATCAAAGTGATATATGAAATTCTCTCTAGTTAAAGAGAAAATTGTCTTATTTTATTCTGTTTTTAGAATATAAAGTGAAAGTAAGAGTAAGATTTTGAACACCTGCTGAACAAAGACACTGGAATGAAGTGTGTCTAAGTGTATATGCTGGTGGTTGATTTGAACAGATAAGCAGTTGTCCAAAGGAGCCAAAACAAGGGAAAGGATAAAAATATCATCGTTGTCAATGGAGAGATGGCCAACAGGAAATGCTCATTTCTTTATATCAGAAAAGAGCTTACAGAGCGTAGAAGAGCGAACAGCGAAAAAGGGCGAGAAAACGTTGAAAATGCTGAACACGCTGAAAAATTTTATGTTTTATTGGAGTGGGAGGAGTGAGGAGTGAGTAATACATATTATATCCAGCCGGTGTGGAGTCCGCTTATGGAAATTAGCGCTTTTTGTTTGTCGTTTTTTGTCTTTTGTTCTGATTTCTGGTCCCAGCGCTGTCAACAATCCGTGAAAAACAGAAAAAAAAAAGAAATGTTCGGCGCGCCGCGGAACGGGCTGCGGGCTCGGTCGTGGCCCATTTCTTTTTCACCCCGGGGCAACAAGCAGCGACGCGTCGGTGCTGCTACATGGCATCGAGGCGAGCGAAGCTCTCTTGATCCAGACGTTTCGGGTAAAAATCGTACCCTGCCATAAGACTGATCTAGCATTTGACATTTGGCCTGATAAGTTAGGATATAAATTTAGTATAGATGGGTTGAAAAAAAATAACAAAAATAAGTTAAAAATACACTGTTAAAATTGATATATAGAGAAATGGGGGGGAAAGAAAAAAAAAGTTTACACCTGTGTTGTTTAACCACCGAAACCATATAAGGTTCTACCTTGTCTCTTTAATGCATAGACAACATCTAAAGAGGTAACAGTCTTTCTCTTTGCGTGTTCAGTATATGTAACAGCATCTCTGATAACGTTTTCTAAGAAAGTCTTTAAGACAGCTCTGACTTCTTCGTAGATTAATGCGGAAATTCTCTTGACACCACCTCTTCTTGCTAATCTTCTGATAGCTGGCTTTGTAATACCTTGAATGTTATCTCTGAGAATCTTTCTGTGTCTCTTAGCACCACCTTTACCTAAACCTTTTCCACCTTTTCCTCTACCTGACATTGTTATTTATTGATTATTAATTTGTTTGTTGGATAAGGAAAAGAAAAAAAAATTAAAAAGAAAAAGGAAGTAGGGAGGATTTAGATAGTGGGAAACAGCAACTAACACAATTTCAATTTCGGGGGGCAAATACTCTGATACTTATACTTTGACTCTACCTTTGGCAACCCCAAACCAATCGAAAAGGCAACATCTATCTCTCATTTCTTGTAAATCGCGCTATAACATTGTCATCCTGTTTCCTGCCACTATAAATCAACTCAGATTTTACACCTTTCCTCCGTAAAATTCAGCCCGGTCCATGATTTACTCTCTGAGGGTGTAAATCTGGAACCGCTACTTTGCGTGCTCAGATTTACCCCCCCCCCCCCCCCCCACTGAAAAATTTAACACATCATTCTAACGACGCCCCCAGCCTGGCTTAATTATTAACAATCTGATCACTGACCACTCAAACAATTGTACCAATTTACGCCCTCCTCCCGTTTTTATAAATATACTCCAATCTACCCACTTTTTTTATCGAGTGTGCTCTCTTGTTTCCCTAATTTAGCTCCCTACATATTATTTATATTTTTTTTTCTTTTCCTACTACTATCCAATAATCAAACACACAAAATGGCTAGAACCAAGCAAACTGCAAGAAAATCCACCGGTGGTAAGGCACCAAGAAAACAATTAGCTTCCAAGGCTGCAAGAAAGTCCGCTCCAACCTCTGGTGGTGTCAAGAAACCTCACAGATATAAGCCAGGTACTGTTGCTTTAAGAGAAATTAGAAGATTCCAAAAATCCACTGAATTATTAATCAGAAAATTACCATTCCAAAGATTAGTCAGAGAAATTGCACAAGATTTCAAGACCGATTTAAGATTCCAATCATCAGCTATTGGTGCATTACAAGAATCCGTTGAAGCTTACTTAGTTTCCCTTTTCGAAGATACCAACTTGTGTGCTATCCATGCTAAGAGAGTTACCATTCAAAAGAAGGATATCCAATTGGCAAGAAGATTAAGAGGTGAAAGATCATAGATATCTTAATTTCTTCTGTCTATTTTTATATTAGTTGTTGTGTATTGTATATTTTCTCTTTTCAATAAATTTTAACAGGGTTTACGTAATCAAAATCAGAATTGAAGCGCGAAAATGAAAAATGTAAATTTGAAAACTGCGAACACGTAGTAGTAAATTATACTGTGGACTACAGGCCCCAGAAGAACACATGTAAAGAGGCGAGGTGCCTGCGACGAGCGGCGACAAGCTGCGAGGTTCATGGTTCAAGCATGGTTCAAGGTTCACGAAATCAACAGGCTCACAACTTGACAACAATTCACCACTCCTCTCCCTATATTACCACTTGACTGGTCGTACCCTTTACCCAACTTTTACATATAAGCATCAACAACACAACCATGTATTTAACCCCAGAAAAGGAACTCTATACGATCATTCAACAATTCTACTCTGGTAAATACGCAGATATAATTGCGTTGGATTTAGATGCAGAATTTGACTTCTCAAATATTCTCTATGATATTGAAGCACACTTTTACAAGATTCGTTCTTTATTAATATTGGAGGATTATTCCCAAGCTGCAAAATTCCTAAGTAGTATTGAAAAGAGAATTACCGATAATAATGCAAAAGATTTAATTGATTCCAAAACAACAAATGTATTAATCAATGATGTCAAGGTTTTAAATTCATTTATCGATTTTAAAAAATTAAATAGTATAAATAACGAATTATTAAATTCAATTGATAATGAAATCCCATCATTGGCACTCATCTATAAAAACATCATCAATGGAAATGAGAAAATTGACACTCCAACTTCCCCAGATTTAGATTTAGAGGCTTTCATTTATTTATTATTTACCAACTCCAACTCTGAAAATAAAGAAATTGATTTGAAAACAATACAGAATTTAAAATCGCATTATTCAGATTCGTTAATCTTGGATTTTGCAATTGCCTGGTTAGGTTTGGCAAATTCAACTACTGCCAATGATGACGATTTAGTAGCGAATGCTAAAAACTCTTACTACTTTTTCGATGAATTGGCTTCAAGTTCAAATACTGATTCTGCTAAGAATACAATTAATTTATTTGCTTGTCATTTGAAATTGGGTAATATTCCTGAAGCTTTAGAATGTTTAGACAAAATAAAATCTACAAATTCGGCCGACGTATTAAAATCTTGGGATTATTCTTTGTTAATTAACAAAATTGCCCTCAATTCTATTACTCTTAATACGGCTGATCGTGATACTTTAATCAAAGAGATTGAAACTAAGTTCCCTAATTCCGCATATGTCAAAGATTTGAACGAGAAAAACGAACTGTTCTCGTCCATTGTCTCAACTTACAATAAGTAGTATAAAGTATAATCTAGTATTTAGGTATTAAAAAAAAATATAAACGCTATTTGTGTAATTATACAGTCAAAAAAATTATTTACAAAATTATGGGTGTAAATCATGCTCGATTAGATATAACCCTCACCAGATTCTCTCTGTAACTCCTCATCTGGTACCTCTTCTAAAGCGATTTTCTTTGCATCCTTTTGCAATTTTGATTCATCAATTTTTGGGACCTTGATCTCCAACATTCCGTTGAGGAATCTTGCTTTAATATGAGAATCCTCGATACCTGGATAAGCAGGTAATTTAACAATTCTTTCAAAACTACCAAATCTCTGTTCGCTCACCTTTAAAATGAATTTATTGGCTTCATCTGATTCATCGTCATCGCTTAAATATTTATTCTTAAGCTCCCCTTTAATAACCAATTCATTATTGGTTGGATGGTAATCAATCTCAACAAATTCTTTGCTAACACCTGGTAATGAAATGACAACAATATATTGACTCTTAAATTCATAAACATTCAATGGTGGAGAAAATGGTAAATTCTTTTTCAATTGCGGTGCTGAGACCCTAACATCTGAGACAACCGTGACTTTTTCATTACCAGCATTTTCTTTGTCTTTCTCTTCTTCGTTTTTATCTGCCTTGTGAACATTTAACGTTGGAACTGTAGACTTTCTTCTGGCTTTTTGTTGAACAGGAGGGGCAACCATATGTGGGACAGCTACTGGTGGTGCAATAATGGATGGAATTGAGACTGGAGTTGGTGTTGATTGTGCAGCCTTTGCCTTTTCTGCTTCTTCTTCCCTTTCTTCTTCAATGTCTTTAGCCGCAAGTTGACTTAATAAATTAGCTAAACCTTCTCTAGTAAGTGGTGTTTCTTCAACAATACTAGCAGATTTTTCCTTTTCTGAAACATCATTGTCATCATTGTCTCTTTCAGCAGCATATTTAACTTCTGCCTTTTCTTCATCTTCCAATGCTTTAGCAATAGCAGCTTCTTGTAACTTGGAATTATCTTCACCCTGTATTGTATGTGCTTTCTTTGGTTCTTCTGCTTGTGTCTCTTCTTCATCGTCGCCACCGCCTAATAACAATTTAATCAATTTATTGGCATCAATATCCCTTCTTTCTGGTTTAGGAGACGTGACACTATCCTGATAAGGATATAGATTACCAAATCTATCCATTATGTACATCTGTTGTGGTTTTTGTTGTCTTTGGCGTTTATTTGGTAGAGCAGTTTTGGAACCAAAGGTAAATGGGTTAGGTTTTGCTGCTGAAGCATCATCAAAATGAAAAGCACGTTCAGAAGAAGGAGCATAAGAACCAAAATGGAACGCTGGTTTTGCAGGAGGATGGTGTGAGTCAAAATGGGCAGCTGGTTCTGCTGGAGGAGCACCTGAACCAAATTGAAATGATGGTTTTGGATGAGGATTAGAATCAAAAGAAAAGACAGGTTTTTTGGCAGGATAAGAACCTAAGGAGAAAGAGTTTGGAGAATTGGAATATTCCGAAGCATCATCCGATGGAAAAAATGAGAAAGGACTTGGTTTTGACTTTGCTTTTGGTTTGTTCTTTGAAGAAGGTTTTGTGAAATAAATCACATTATCATCTGGTGAGGAACGAGTTGTGAAAGCATTGAGTGGGAAGCCGTTGATAGTATAACCTTGGAGGTCGTCACCGTCATCTTCATCGCTATTTTCTTCTTCGACGGCTTCTTTGGTGTTTTCTGCATCGATTTTCTTGCCATTGTCTGCATTTTTAGCAACAGAAGCTACTTGACCTACATCGTCATCATTATCACCATCATCTTGGTAATATTCGGTTGGATATTTTGTACCAAAGGGAAAATATGGATGTGCCGGTTGTTGAGTTGGATGCCCGAATGAAAAAGGAGCTGCAGCTGGATGTGAATAAGGTCCATAGCTCGAAAATCTGTAAGGTGTTGAAGCGTAAGGATTTACCGATGCTTCGTCATAATCTGGGTTGCCAAAGGAAAACTGCAAAGGTCTTCTTTGAAATTTCGGAGCCTGTTGTTGGGCCTGCTGTTGGGCCTGTTGTTGGGCAAATAATTGTTGTAAGAATGGGTCCATGGCTAGTTATAGAAGCTAGAGAAATTTGGTTAGTTCTTCCTTTACTAATTGGAGGGCAATTGAGGAAGTTGAAGTGTTTGTTAGAAGGAATTGACCGGAACAAGTGGAAGACTGGCGGGAAAGGCGGCTTTGCGTCTTTTATACGTACCTCCGGGAACCGGTGGCGTGTTGTGCATTGGGTTAAAGAACAGTGTGGAGAAAGTGCTCGAAAAAGACCCGGCCTCTCCGACGACCAACCATAAAAAATACTCCAGAAGCTTCTCGCAGCTTCTCGCAGCTACAGCTGTAAGGGCGAGAGGCATCACAACCGACAACCGATAATCGACAATTAGGTACAGCGATGGGAGGCAGAAGTGAGTGGGGAGGGGGGGACAACGCTTGTGCAGGCCACAGGGGGCAAGCAGTCATATTGTCATTGGAAAAACAACAGAAGCTATGTCCGACAAGAAATATGACATCCCATATGCAATGAAGCCCTCCAAAAAGGGCAAGAAGAAAACAAGATACGCAACATATATTGAAGATAGTAACACATTCGTGAACAGAATACTATCATCTCCAGGTAGGAAACTATTGGCATATGTCATCTTTTTCAGCATTTTTGCATTTTTGTTCTTGACTGCCCTAAGAAGCTCGCAACAGCCTGAATCAATGGATTATGAATTGGATTTAGATTTCTCAAACTTAAGAGAAGAAAATTTAATTGATGATGCTTTAATAAACGCTAATACAAAAAAAAGGGTGGCACCTGATTCCGGTGTAGTTGATGAAATCGATATCCTCGATTCCGATGATGGCGAATATGCAGCAAAAAAAATTCCAAAAGAGGCAATATTGGATAGATCAAAACTCAACGGGGCAAGTAACAAAGTCGATCTTGAAGACGAACTCGCCTCTGTTGATAAAAATATAGCTAAAGACGCTAAAAAGATAAAAGGTGAAAAGGTCGGACTTGCTCATAAGAAAGGTATAGATGATTTTGATAATGAATTGAATGACCAAGTATCTTCAGGTAATGAAAAGCTTAGACTTAAACAAATACAATGGGAAAAGATAAATGCTAGTCAAAACCATAAAAATAAACAAAAGAACCAAGCAGTTAAAGAGAAGCCAAAGGTTGCAGCACAGGCACAAGCTCAAATGCAAAAATTGAAACAAATGCAAGATATGGAGAAAAAGGTGGAGTCCGACATTGATGAGCTTGTTTCTGAAAAGAAAGGTCGTAGAAAGAATGCAATTAAAGGAGAAATTTTATAAATTTATTAGTTAATTAATTAATTAATTAATTTGTACTACATACTTCCTCGTTTTCTATCAGCATAGACGTTATTCATAAATTAGTACGTTTATTTCATTACAGAAAATAAGAGTAAATCCTGAGATAATAAAAATTGGTTACTAGAGTGTAAATTTTCCCCCTCCTTTCATTTATATATCCACTAGATGATACCACGATTTTTAGCTTCACTCCTCTCTTGCCAGAGGTTTTTACCAGTACATGAACATACATTTTTATCATTTTCCCAAGCACCGGCACTTCTGGCAATAACACCCGTCATTGAATCCATGAATATTTGTTTTGGATCTTTACTTACAGTAACTGCTCTACCGATCAAACCATCAATGCCGAGTGGTATGGATACAAATTGTTGACATTTTCCTTCAGCATTACATGAAATCTTTGGTAAATTGTAAATTGCATCACCTGTACTTAACGGGCCTTCACTCAAATCACCTGTAGTTCTTATACTTGGATAATATTCAGAGTTAGGTTTCATACCAGTCAATGTAAGATCAACAAACATTTCGCCAACCTTAGTTTTTATTAATCGAGCCAATCCATAAACTTCCCTATCTGAATTATTGGTCGGATCAGCTGCATGTTGTAAGGTGAAATCTTCCAAAATACAGACAGCTGCAGAATTTGGTTTACCCGTACCCCTAACAATGGCATCTCTACCTGTACTCTTAATGGATTCAATGATTTTTGATGGTGGTATTGAAGCTTCAACTGAAATCGTCTGTGCAGTTAGATCTCCTTTCACACTTTTAATACCATCGTTTTTCATAATTTCCTTTGTGACAGATGCTATACAACCATCACATGAAAGTGGGACTTTATAAACAGTTTCAAAAGTTTCCGACATGTTACTTGATGTTAATCTGTGTGAGGTTAATTTTATTCAAAAGAAGAAGTTTGCCGGAATTGATGAACAGAGTTAGGAGGGAGGCGGTTCTACCACAGGTCACTGGCCACCCACTGGATGGACCTTTTGATTATTAATCCGGACATTCCCCATTCCCTAGTTTTTCGTTTTTCGTTTTCCGTTTTCCGTTTTCATTTTGCTCGCCACAGATCGCAGCGCCGTTGGTCGTTGCACTTTTGGCCTTAGTTTCTAATTTCACAAAAAGATCAAAGGTCGTCTTTGTTCCTTCTGTACACACAATAAGCATGCTTGATAGAACCTATAGTACATATTCCCCATCAATCACTCCAACATCTATATATATATATATATAAATCTACATGCGGAAATAACTACTAGGATACTGACCGTTCTCCCAATCCCAGAAGAACGATAGATGATGTGGAACGCCAGGTTTGAGTTCGCAATACATTGCATAATCCAATGTTTCATCACGTACAATTTGAAGATATTCCTCTAAAGGACATGAAAACCCTGGCCCAGATGAACACTTAGGATGAGGTATCACCTGATCATTTAACAAAAATCTGACAAATTTATCCTCGGACTGCTTCTTCTCATTATAACAACTTAATCTTTCGGTAATCAATCTAGCACCCATTGGAATGATCTCTGAAGAAGAAAAAAAGCTTCTGAATTCGATCTTATCAACTGGCAATGGTTCATCTTTATCAAATAATCCCAAAGCTGTAACATATCTTAATAATTCATTGTCGTGTGAAAAGGAAAAGAACAATTTACCAATCTTATCAGAGTTATCGGCAAGTAATGTTGCAGTTGCATTCACATAAACACCACCCAAAACATATGACATATTATATCCCGGACCCTTGTTATGGTAAGATATAACACTCTTCTCGTATGAAAAACCTATCAGTGTATCCGGCATCAATGCATCACAAAATTTAGATGTTCCACAAACATTCAATTCAAATCCACAGTATTGACACATATTGAAAACATCCTGCTCAGTAATTTCCAATCCTGGTGATAGTTTATTTAATCTCTCAGCTTCTCTTTGTTTATATGAAGCTAACGAGAGGTTAACCAGTGGTCCCATATACCCATCATCAAATGTAGAGCATGCTTCCACGTTTGTTAATGAGTTTGCCCCATAATCTTTAGATTCCGGTAACACAACCATCATATAATCAGATGCATAATCATTAAATGTAAACCCCTGTGCAAAAATTCTAGCAGTATCATACAATCTTTTCATATTTGTGGTGAATATCGGTAATGCCTTCGAATGATCAACTAGGTGGTTATATCTATGTCTTAATATTGTTCCTAACACATAAGCATCCGATGTACCTGCATAAGGCCCTGTGAATGTTTCTTCATCATATGGGCTTGACATCGTAAAATATCCAGATCCTAAACCTGCATTATCAACAAACATTCGTTCCCCTTTAGTCTTTTCTTCCTCAAATGTGGAAGATGGTGCAAAGTATGTATAATCGTTGACAAATTCCAATGGGCCTTTGACATCATATTCCGATTTTTGTAATTTGAGTAAAAGTTCCTCCAAGTCTCTGCCAACATCTCCGGTCGGGTACCTTTCACCATGTCTCATAAACATATGTGCCTGATCAATGGTACATTGATATGGTGATGAACTTGGAATTCCAAAACCAGTTGGCTCCACAAATGGACCATTACCACCCAAGTACCTTAAAACATTAAATTTATCTTTTGCGTGTGCAGGATATTGCTTTTCGGCAAGAAAGGCACTAGCTGTTGATATAAGTATTAACAGCGATGAGGCTAATTTAGTCGTAAATACCATGCTTGTCTGTTACAAAATTTATAAATTAACAAGAAGAATCCCTACTACAATTAATGATAAACACTTGTGGCCCGTGAAAACAATGCATTTTTCTTTTCCCCACGCTGCGGGCAGTGGACTGGCAGCCGGCGGTTGGCGTCATTCATGATTCTTGATTTTCTATCTCTAATTCTTTCTTCTTCTGCTATTCGTATTTCTACTCTAGATATGTGCATGCCTATGTGTAGTGTATATACTCGGAAATATTTATATTTGCATATCATGGTTAGCATGTTTTGATATGACATTTTTGACATATATTACACAAATATAGATTAAAAGGGGGTACTACAGTAAGATAAACAAATAGTTTTCATAATAAATTCAAAGGATAATAAATAATAAATAAGGAGGAAAAATAACGATAAATAAAATTAAAAATTTAAAATAAATGAAATAAAAAAGAAAGCTTAGTTTGCATGTGCAACATTACCACTCTTATGAGTCGTAGGTATCAGTATAGCCAGCAGTTTCCCAATCCCAATATACTGAAACATATTGTGGGACAGACGAATTCAAATCACAATCTGTTGCAAAGTCATATGTTCTATTTGCCACAATTTCAAGGTATGTTTCTAATGGGTATAAGTAACTTGAACCGGATGAACAATCTGGATGTGGAGCAACTTGATCATTTAAGAATAACTTGACATAACTTTCTGTGGAAGCATCAGTGGCATTGTGACATGACATTCTTTCAAGGATTATTCTACCGCCTATCGGTATAACACCATTCGCTGTGAAATATTTGTAAAATTCAGCACGATCAGAAGGTAATAGATCATCTTGGTTAATAAAGCCAAAAGAAGTGACACATCTCATTAAGTCGACATCATGAGCAAAAGAAAAATATAAATTGGAATCTGTCTCATTATTAGCTAATATCGTTGCAGTGGTATTGGAGTGTGCACTACCAGTGACTGCTGGCATGTTGTAACCTGGGCCAAAATCATGAGAATAATCAAGATGTAGTTCATATCTATAACCAATAGATGTATCTCTGGTCAATGCATTACAAAACTCGGATGAACCTAATACGTTGGTCTCAAAAGCACAGAATGTACATAAGTCATAAACATCTTCTTTGGTAATTTTTAGCCCTGGGGATAACCAATTTAATCTTGCAGCTTCAACAGCTTTATAATCAAATGTAACTTTGGAAGAATCATAATTACTAAAGTTGTAGTTAGTACAAACATATGAAGTTGTTAAAATATTTAATCCCCTCCCCCACTAAGTGGTTTCTGGCAAAACAAGCATTTGGTAGTCTTGCACATATTCACCAAATGTAAAAGCTTCGGCAATGGCAACAGCGGTATCATAAACTCCCCTTTAGCCAGAAGGAAAAAGTGGTAATGTTTGATCACTATCAACCAATTCGCTTTATTTGGCTCCCAAGATATTACCTAAGAAAAATGCATTCCCAGTACCTGCATATGGACTCATAAAAAATTCTAGCTCTAACCACTTGTTGAATTCAACAAAATATTCATAGTCATTTATGAATGTCGGTGTACCTGTTGGTGTAACAGTAGAATTCTTCAACTTGTAATATAACTTCAACATACTTTTATCTGTACCAGAAATTGAATATCTTTCACCATGTCTCATAAACAGATGTGCTTGGTCAATGGTACATTCCTCTGGGGTTTCTGTTGGGATACCAAAAGCTGTTGGTTCGACAAATGTGCCGAGTCCACCTAAATGTATTTATGAATTGGACATATCGGTTGCATTAATTGAATAAGGCCTCTTTACAGGTTGAGTATCCGTTGTTTCAATAACTGATGGAATAACCGTGGATAATAAATTAGATGGCAACATAATCAAATATTTTGTTGAATTGTGAAATATTTTCTCTTGATATCAGGCGATAAACTGTAATTCAGTATGCTTTTAAATTTGAAACAATTTTAAATACCCTTGCACTGAATATAGGCATTACTTATAACTAATTCAAATCTGCCAGTTTTATCAATTTTGACATCAATTAACTATGTATGCCATTTTATTTTGGACACACTGCTGGCTACTGGTCCCGCTCAAAAGAAGATCGGTAATTTTTACTCCTTATACTACCCTACACAGGTGGTAAAAAATTTTAAGGATAAAAAAAGATAGGTGAAAAATAAAACAAGTGCAAAGGTGTTATTTTTAAATACAAAGATATCTAGATAATCTAATTAAAATAAAACGGACAAGAAAAGTTTTTTTACACTATATTTAATCTTCTGGATCATAAGTTTCTGGATACACACCGGTTTCCCAGTCCCAATAGAATGAAACAAACTGTGGTAGTGAGATGTTCATATTGCACTCAGTGACAAAGTCTACGGTGTTGTTAGCAATAATTTCAAGATAGGTATCTAAAGGACATGAGTAGCCTGGTCCGGATGAACAACTTGGATAAGGAAGAACTTGGTCATTCAGCAGTAATCTTACATAACTGTCATTGGAATCACTAGTAGAATTGTAGCATGACATTCTTTCAGTAATTAATCTAGCACCCATAGGAACAATCTCTGATGCGGAGAAAAATTTATAGAATTCAACACGGTCAACAGGTAATTCATCGTCCATGTTAATAGCACCTAAACCTGTCAGATATCTTAAAAGGTCATTATCATGAGCAAATGAAAAGTATAAATTGGAATCAGTTTCGTTGTCGGCTAATAAAGTGGCAGTTGCGTTGATGTATGCACTACCAGAAACATAAGACATGTTATAACCTGGACCATTACCATAATATGCATTAAGATCCCTTTCATAGCCAAAACCAATCAATGTTTCAGGTAAAAGAGCATCACAAAACTTCGAGTAGCCTAAAGCGTTTGTTTCAAAACCACAATAATTGCACATGTAGAAAATATCGTCCTCGGTAAAATTGAAACCTGGAGACAACTTATTTAATCTCTCAGCTTCGGTAGTCTTATAAGTCAAGGACATATTAGCCATTGGACCTTCGTAATCTTTATCAAAATTAGTACAAGCTTTTGTATTTGTTAGTGAATTGACACCATATGCGCTAGTTTCTGGCAAAACAACCATTGTATATTCTTGATCATATTCGCTGAATGTAAAACCTTCGGCGAACATAACGGCAGAATCAAAAACCCTCTTTTCACCAGCGGTAAATATAGGTAAAACTTTTGATGTATCAACCAAACTACTGTATCTAGCTCTCATAATATTACCAAATGTAAAAACATCCCCAGTACCAGCATATGGACCACTATAAGTTTCTTGGTCTAACCAACTATTTGATGGGATAAAATATTCGTAATCTTTAAGAAAAGATAAGGGACCAGATGGTTCAACAGTTGAATTGGTTATTCTATTATATAACTTAAGCATATGTTTACCGACTTTACTGGTTGGATATCTTTCGCCATGTCTCATAAAAAGATGCACTTGATCGACGGTACACTGATCTGGAGTGTCTGTTGAAATACCAAAAGCTGTCGCCTCAACAAATGGACCTGTACCACCTAAATGTCTTAGTAAATTAGACTTGTCGGTGGCATAACTTGAATATGGTCTTTGAACTAACTGAGCCTCAGAATATGCAGTGAGTGATATAATTAATGAAATTAATATTTTGGATAAAGCCATGGTGGTTGATGGGTTGGTACTGCCTGTTTAATAGTAAGGTCTATATCATGGTTTTTATGGTTCCTTCAAACTGTGCACGCCCATCTTAATATCTGTAGGTTGGTACCTCATCTCTTTATTTATAACTGGAGAGGTTATTATCACAAATTTCTGTCAACAGTTTTTCAACCGATCAATTATAAAATTAACTCCGACCAAAGAGGCACACGTGGCCCCCTTAATGGTCTCTCTGCTAAATTTGATCATATTTTGTATTCTGGGTCATTATATCTCATCTCTCGTCTTTCCTCTTTTGGGATAATCAGTTTTTACTATAATGGGATCTTCTCTACTCTAACTAGACGAATCAAAGAAAAAGAATTTTTGTTGTTCCTTTTTAATTTCCTCTATCGTTAGAATTACTTATTGGCATATATATATATATATATATGTTGAACAATGATAAATTGGTTGGCTGCTTGGGTTTTTTTTGAAAAAAGGAAATTTAAACCTGTACACAATTCAATTTGTGAGTTACTTTTAAGTAAATTGAGTGCACGTGCAAACATTCCAAATTTGGCAAACTAGTGATACATATCAAACTTTGATATTATTCGTACCAACAATAGTTAAATAACAAATGAGACTTTCTAGCTGATATATATATATGTGTGTGTGTGTGTGTGGTATCTAACAATTATCTGATGAAAAGAATTAAATTTAAGTGAATTTTGACTAACCCCAGACCCCACTGTGTTAGCAAAATTGCTAAATTTTGTAAGAATCTTGAATCGTGCGATCGAACATCGAACATGATTTTTTGCATATTTTGTAAGTTCTCAATGCAGAATGTTTACCTGTTCTGCTAAAGAATGGTGACTAAAACCATTAGTTTAGTATATATATAGGTTCCATCTATTTGAACAAACATTACACAACATATTGGCTTCTAACTTATAATCTAGAACTATTTATTATTAATATCACGTTCCTGGATCTCGTTATATTTTAATTTGAGCACCGACAAGAAAGAAACATTCACCATTCACCCCACAAACTCATCCATGAATAATTTTAGAAATTTCTTTAAATTATTCGAAACTGAAAACCCAATAGTTTCATACTCTGTAAGGCGAACATTGACATTTTTATCTTGGGTACCAGTATTCTATGTCCTTTCAGAGCATGTAGCATATGTTGGAGTCGTCGATGGTATATCAATGAAGCCAACATTCAATCCAGATTCGTCACCTTTTTCGTCAAAAGACCGAGTATTGTTATGGAAATTCGGCGTTAAAAATATTACCAACTTAAAAGTCAATGATGTTATATTTTTGAAAAGTCCAATCAATTCCAATCAGATTTATACAAAAAGAATAAAAGCATTACAGTCGGATTTAATAATACCGAGGTATCCTGATACAAGATCAAAAGTTTTAATTCCACTTCATCATGTTTGGGTTGAAGGTGATAATATTCATTCCATTGACTCGAACACGTATGGTCCTATTTCGGCAGGAATGGTTGTTTCCAAAGTTGTATGGATTATTTGGCCATTGAATAGATTTGGTCCGGTTCCCAGCACTGGTGGAAGAGAATGCCGAGAAAAGATTCTCAGATATGGAGACAAAGTATAGGTTTGCAATGTGATGCTTTTTCGCAATATATATGATGTATGATTTATACTTGATCATTATTATTTTATATAATGTATGATATATATAGCGAGTGAATATAAAATGGTGAAATTAAACCAAAGTGTAGAAGTAAAGGAAACGGAACGCAACGAAATTAAAAAGAAAAGAAAATATAGTAGAACAAAAAACAAAAAGAGAACATAGAAAATGAAAAAAACAAAGTAACATATCTAGGTAATGTCAAAAAATATAATGAGTGCATTAATTAGTGATTGTTGCTTTGTATTGATGAAATAAGCTGAATTGAAGCTAAAAAATTAAAGGAAATGAAAAGAAATAAAAAAAAAGAAATAAAAGATATTATGCCACGTTTATCATATATTTTGCTAAATAGGAGATCACTTTCTACCCTCTCGTATTGGTGTATCACGATGAGTTTTATTAACTTTACTGGAATATATCGACTTGTACTCATAATCACTCTGTGCATTGCTTTCATCCCCTTCTTGAACACTATAAACACTCGAAACGTTGTGTTGATAAAATACATTACCAAACTTAGCTTCAAGCTTTTCAGGTGTACTTAATAATGGCGCACTTTTAAAGCCCGGAGAAATAGATTCTGTAAATGAAGAAACCGTATTGCTTCTAAAATGTGATCCGCTTTTTCCTCTGTATCTTGTTCTTGGGAGTGGGACCTTAAACCCTTCATTTTGACTGGCATAAGATAATCTTGAATTTTTGAAAGTATTTTTAAAATTAGTACCATGTTCTTCTAAGTGGACAGCATCTGGTACGGTGTCATTGGTGTGATCAAAGGGGGTATAATCTGTGTCTATATCATCACCATCTACCAGATGATCTAAATCAATTTTATGATTGCCAAATCCGCCAAAAATACCATCATCATTACTGGTTTTAGCATTAGGAGTCGAGGATGAAGAAAACTCATCACTCTGATAATCTAACTCTAATTTGTAAAGGGTTAAATTTTCATTGCTCTGACCATTGTTATTATTGTTAATATTACTATTTGAAATAGAATTAATATTTGGCAGAAAACGCTTGCTTGGTCTTGCTTTGGATCTCTGGTTGAAATCAACTTTATTAACTGAAGAAAAATCTAAAATGGATGATGAATTTATACTTTTGATCGAACTATGTGAAGTCTTTCTACTCAAACTTATACTTGAAGAATTTCTGGAATTTTTCCTACTTAAGCTGGATTCTCGACGTAACAAAGTTAAATTTCTTTCCTTTTCAGCTTTAAACAACGGATCATCCATCTCAATGTAACTCAGAGATTTATGTAATATCTTTTCCGTGTCATAATAGTCTTTGTAACCACCCTCTAAAACTACGACATCAGGATAGTAGAGGTTTGGGTAGAAATCACCACAAATACTTCTATCAAAATATCTTAATTGATCAGCTTTCATGGGTCCTCTGTGGGATGAAAATTCACAATGGAAAACCAACAGTCTCCTTTTATCATCATTGAACTCTATTGGGCTTTGTTGTAAAACAGAATCATTAAAAAAGAACGCTTCGAGTTCTGTGAATGAAGATATATTAATAGCGCCATCAATATGACCGCCTTTAAATTCAAAGGAAAATCTGCAATCCACAATCATCAACTCGTCAAAATGTTTGCAAAATTTACCATCGGAGGACCCGGACTTATTCTTATACTCCTTAAAGATTTTCTTAAATTCGCCAACTGAGATTCTAGGAACTTTCCCATGTTCATTGCTACTGAACTTAAAAGTGGCATCCTGCAATGCTGAATTTCCATAAATAGCCTCATCATCATCGCTTTCAACTGTTAATCCATTGATATTAGATGCTAATTGGTCCGTATCAAATTTAAGATTTGGATGGCAATAAATTGAAGCTGGGGTAGAACTATTTCCAAACTGCATTAATGATTGATGACGGTGTAGCTTTATATGATTGATATTGTTCCTTATGGTGTTCTTATTGGACTTTTTCTTTTGAAGCGGTGAGCCTAAATCTAAATTGGAATTATCAGAATCATCATTATCGTTCCCATGATCAAAAGATTCATTTACCAAATGACGTTCAGAATCTGAAATATTTTCATCGCTTGAATAATAAGAATCTGTCTCACTATAATTTGGAGTTGAAAAATTAGAAACATTAGTAACATGAGATTCAGGTGAAATTATAAAATTACTGTTAGCTTGACTAAACAGAGTTTTAGAATGTGAATGATTGTTTGATGGAAGTGTATTCAACGTTGTTGTGGAGATATTATCATGCGTAAAATTAACTATTGAATCAATACTTGGTTTTGCTGAAAGATTTGTGAACAGTGTGTTTGGAGTATTTGAAGAATTTGATTTTGTATGCCTATGAGAATGACCCATTCCATGACTATTACTACGATGGTGACCCAGCTTATGATTATGATTATAATTCTGACTGTGACTGTGACTGCGGTTGTGACCATGAGTATGATTACTTTGACATGTTCTAAACAGATTAGTAGAAGATTTCTTCTTCATTTGTCTTTTGAAAGACGCCTTTCTAGATAATGTCTGATTGCCATTGAATGTAAATGATTTATATAAAGAATTGTTGGAATTTAGATTTGAGACATTATTGGATGTAATAGTATTCAACGCATGATGATTAATATTTTCCTTATTAAAAGTTGAAAAGGATAAATCGGAATTACTAATAGAATTAGTATTGAATTTCATCCCCGTTTTATGAATTAAAGGTCTATTTATTTTATTTGACAAACCCAAACCAAGAGTATTTGATCTTAAAGTTGCTGTGAAAGTTGGAGATTCCTTCAAAGAATTAATGGTTTCATGACGAGAAGGTGAGTCGATATCCATCATGATATAAGTTTAGTTAACTAGTTGTATTAATTAATGTTGTGCAAAGTGTTGTATTGTCAAATAATTTAATAATTAACAATAAAATAGTGCTAGAAAGTTGTTCTAGGTAGGTATACGTGAATAAATGAGTGAATAAATCAGTGAATAAATGAGTGAATAAATGAGTGAACAAACGAAAAGACTTGTAGTCGGAAATATTAACGACGTAGTAAGTTTTTCTTTTCTATTTTTTTTCCATGTGAAATCAATGGATAAAAATGTGATCTGTAGCAGATATAGGTAAATTCAGCTGACAGAAAATCTTATTTATTTTCAAAAATAGAAGAGAATGTATAACGTGAGGAAGAGGAAGAAAGAGGGAGAGAACGTCTTTTTCTAGTCAAATATAGCTGTCAACTGGTTCAACTTTCGACAAACTAGTGGACGACCTGTTTATTTTGGAAAAAGTTGATTCAGACCTAAAATACTGATTCTAGTAGCAAACAGAAACCCCTGAATCTAGTATTGACGTGTATTCAACTAGTAAGTGATTTAGCGTATCCGAATGTAGTATGTGTGGGAAATGCCAAATACAAATAAATAGTATGAGTGCGCTGTAAGATTTAAGAATGTATGAACGCTGAATGTATTGGAGACTATGGGCAATGCGAGGATTGTATTAGACTTTGGAGAACTTGGGAATAAAGGGTTTATAAGAGGGTTGCTTAAGGGCCGGAAAAGATGTAAAAGAATGCGATTCTTGTAATTGTTGTAGATGAACTTTGTAGATAGGGATTGTTTCAAATGGGGAGTAGAATTGGGGTGGGATTGTTGCTTGGGTGAATCAACTGAAATAGGGTATATGTCGTAAAGCTGTTAAAACAGTTAGAAATAGAGTGAACAAACAAAGGAGGAATGTTGAACAGATGCAGCAACCGAAGTTTTCGATTGTTTCTGTGTAGATCAGATTTTCAGAATGACGGAAAAAAAATAAAAGTGTACAAGAATTTATCTCTATTGAGACAGAGAAAAACAAAAAAACAAAGGAATTTGCAAAGTACATAGAAGCAAATAATAAAAACATGAACTCTTACCGTGGGATTGTAGATTGTACGTTTAAATGCGTAAATAGTGATATAATAAAGTTTTTAGAATGTAAATTTTGTTGCAGGTGGAAAGCGGTTTACGAGATCCGAGAAAAGACCTAGATTATTGTTCCTCAATTTGATAATAATTTAAATTTTGTATAAACGTATAAATATACGCACATACAGCTTGCACCATATACTTTACATTATTAAATCCTCTCAGAATGTTTCATTATAGCCCTAAAACAGGTTGATCTAAGCTTTGAAACAAATCACTACTTTCTTGTCCTCGTATTATTTTGTTTTGATTTCTCCAACTTTATGTTGTGGGTTAACGCAATTACAGAAACTAGAGTTATCTCCTGTTTTCCTCCAATAAACATATATATCTCTTTGCAATCTTTAACTGTTTATCTTTTATCAAATCATATATGTAATAATATGATTTAGTGAGGAATAAAAGCTACAAAATATTTCTTTAGAATCAGTATAGTATTGTGAACGTATCATTTTATCAAAATGATACGAAACAATTTCTGGATTGTTTCATCTCAGTTCTCAGTTGAACTATTAATAAATCCATGCACAATGTAAATTAAAATTCAAATCTATAGCAAACACCATAAAGAATTATAACTTCAATTTAATAATTAACCCTTTTAGGAAAATTCAGTAAAAAAAGAGCAATTACTTACATATATCAAAATGGAAGTACAATTGTTTATAATACAAAGCACTATTTATTGTTATAAATTGATGAAACATTCAACTAGCAGTGACCTAGAAGTTGTAATAGAGAATTTAACTGATCTATGAAGATAATAGATCAGCATTAATAGAAAAATTTTCGTAATCGCTAAATATATTCAAGAATGTGTCCCTCATATTTCCGAAATAGGAACTGTAAACACTAAAGCATATTTTTAAAGTAGTCACAAGCCATAAGCTTTACCAGTAACATGTGCACATTAATTGCCCCAAATGGTTCCAGGCGGTCACAGGAGACTTCAAGCTGGCCCAATCTGCCCTCTACAGCTGCACCGGGGCAGCAATTATAACCAATGCTGCAGCCGAACTCGGTACACGCTACACCTAAGTTGCGCCCGAGCACTCCATAAAGTGAAGGCCATTCCCGCATCGAGACACATGCAAACACCGTGAATCTATTGATCTTTACGCCAAAGCGGAAGCCATTCTCTTATTTTTCGCGCGTTTCTGTTGACACTTTCCCGCACGGGGAAAAAAAGAAACAGAGTTGTCCAGACCGCGACACGCCAGTTGTGAATCTGCAGATAGAATAATCCATATTAATCCTTATTAATCCCTATTAATCCAGCAAAACTCTAAACAGTAGAAAGGTCAACATTTCAGCATACTTTCTCAGTATTCGATTGGCAGGATCTATATCTCGCGCTTAGCGTTCCCCTAACTACTGACAGGTTAGGTATTTAGTGTCGTTTAGTTACCAATTTACTATAGCTGGCTAACTGTTCTTAATAAAATCACATTTGGCACTTTGCAGATCAATTATTATTTAAAATCTCGAAAATGTGGACCATAACCGCATTTCATGTCAATTACAGGAGATTGCAATTCACAGACAAATTCTCCATATACAAGTTAAATCTAGATAACATTTATTAAAACAAAATCGTTTGACCCAAACTATAAATCATGCATAAGTAACTTTCAAAAGTTTAGCACTAAGTAATCGCATATATTATTTTATGGTTTTGATATCACAAATTAATACTTCTATTGGAAACTGTATTGATACATATATATATATATATATATATTTGTGACGTATAGCTAGTTAACCAAACTATCAAGAATATTTTGGTAACAGCCGTGGCAAGCATTGTTAGCACGACGAAGTAATTTTTCTGCCTCTTTGTATGTGTTTTCTTGGTCCTCACATTCAAGTTCTAACAAATTGCCATATGTAATCAAAGCCTCCGCAACGTTCACCCAAGTCTTAGGATCTTCTTCGTCGTGAGCATCACGTAAATGTTCGATGGCCTTAACAACAAGTCCTTTACCAGCATCACGAGCTTTTTCAACCGCAGCTTTCATTTCCTCATCTTCATTTTCGTCATCTTCTTCACGATCATATTGATAGCTGCTGAAAAAGGCAATCGGTTCTTCTGCCTCCATCAGGTAGCTTTGCCCTAGTTTTTCGTTAATACTCTTTTTGATTTGTTTATCTACATCTTCCCCCATCAATTCCCTATATTTTAACATATTCTCCCTCCAAAACAAATTGTAAATATCATCATTTTGAATATCATACAAGGGATGATCTTCTGATATTTGAAAATCACTTTCTTGTAAAATATCATTATGGGCATCCCTTTCGCCGTTTGCTTCATCATCTCCTTCATCATCACTATCTACTACTTCAGCCATCTGCGTTCCAAATTTATCAATAATATCTAAAAGATCATCAAAAATGTTTAAAATTTCAAGTATCCATTCCTCATTGAAAATTGAAAAATCCTTTTTATTTTCACATTCTTTGATTGCCTCATTCCAAGTATCAATAAATTGTTTGAAAAGTTTTCTTAATCCTTTGAATTCTTTCTTCGTAGAATCAATAGTCATCCTTCCAATAAATTCAATTGCAATTTTATTCAACAAGATATTACATTTTGCAAATTTAAGTCTAATATTATCATCACCAAACTTATTAAATCCCTCATCAATTCTATCCAATGAATTTTCAAGCCAATCAGTAGTTTCTTGATCTGATTTGAATTTGGCAATATCGCTCAATGCTTGGCCATATATACTGTAAAATATATCGTTTAATTCAACTTCTTCTTTACCTCCATTATTAACATGATTTCTTAGAATTCTGTCACATTCATTAATTATACCATTTAAAATTAATTCACTGTTTCTATCTCCGTCTTTCCATGTTTTCCATAAACCATTAAGCTGAGATAGCGGGTCTTCCGGGTTAACTTCACTAGCTAATTCCACAGTAAGTAGTTGATCTTGTTCATTTTGTTGGCCTTGGCCGTCTTTTTTCGTAACAGTGGTGACAGCCTCTGGTGTTTTATCTTCAGATTTGACTTTTTGCTTTTTTGCCTTAATATTGCCCAAACCTAACTTTCTTTTAGCCATTTTCTTACTTTGTTCCTGTATTCTACCTTGTTTATATCTTTATACAATTCAAATGCTACTTGAACTGTTCAACCAGGGCCAAGTATTAGGCGACTCATCATATATTAACTATTAACATGAATGCGATTTTTTCTCCTGACTCCTGACCTCGAAAATTTTTTACATGATCCTAATTAGGAATGTTGCGACACAGCCGTTGCAACGGGAAATATAGAAAAAATGTACAGGAAAGTTTAACTTTATTTGTATACATAATGAACAAAGTTTATTTCAAAAGAGTTACAATTTGATCCAAATCTACATTTTCTTCAATTGAAAGACCCGTTTCAACAATTCTAAATTCCTCATCATCTTTAAGCTTTGTATAAACGTCACAAGCCCAACCTGTAACTATTAGTCCTGGAGGTCTACTCTCAATTTTATTACAAACTGCAGCCAAATCACCCAATCGCGTCCTTATAACTCTTTCATCATTACAACTTGCTCTTTCTACAATAGCAACAGACAAATTGGGTGGCCACTTTTTCTCCTCAATTAAAATAGGTAAAATATCAACAATTCGTTTAATACTCATAAGGAATATAACGGTTCTCTTTTCCTCAAAAATAGGTAAATTATCTGGAATTTTACCATGTCTGCCAACACCAGTACATACCATAACTTGATCAGCAACGCCTCTATGTGTAGTTGGGATTCCGGCATTGACAGCGGCAACAAAAGGACTGGATAAACCACATAATACGTTGACTTTATATCCATGTTTTTGGAAAAAAAGATATTCTTCACCACCTCTACCGAAAATATATGGATCACCCTGTTTTAATCTTACAACATTTAAACCTTTTTGAATAGACTCTAAACCAATGGTTAGTAATTCCTCCTGTGCCTTGTCCGCATTACCTGGAAATTTCCTTGCAATGAAAACTTCAACGTTTTTTGGTATCAAATCTAAAATTTCTTGTGGTACCAATTTATCTGCAAGTATTAAATCCGCTTCGTATATAGCATTCAATGCACCAATTGTAAGATTGGAGATAGAACCTGGGCCTGAACCAATTAATGAAATTTTTCCAGCTTTTGTTACCGAGGTTGACCCATTTGATGTATGTGAAAAATCTAGTTCATTTAAATCGTCCTTTAATTTGTCTATAGAAATATTGGCTAATTCACTTAATGGATAATAATCAATAATTTGTGATAGCCATTTTAGCTTTTCCCTTTTATTCAAATGTTCGTTTGAATTAATTGATTTTCTGACATTTGATATATTTGTAATTATATCATTAATATTTGGGGGAATTGATTTGATCAACTCTCTTTTCAGTCTGGAGGACATTTTACAACCATTCAAATTTGTAGTAATACCAATTTGCAAATCACCGTGATTATATGTTGATAACAGAGTAAACGTTGAAAATTGTGCCGAATTGAAGGTATTGATAGGAATTCTGTTTTCGGTACATGTTTCATAAATCTGTAATGCTAAATCGTCCTTAATCCCAGAAAGAACAAAAACTCTGTCTACCACATTTTTGACTTTAGGTCTACCCAGAGTTAGTAAATCGTCAAAATTAAAAGTTTTTGTTAAAACTGTTAACTTCGACAGTAGGGATTGGTCATCTAGTATTGCAAGATTTTTCAATATTGCATTTTCTGATATATTAGCATTAATGAGAATGACTTTATGTGGATTGGAGTTTAATGAAAGCAATAATTTGTTGACTAAATTCTTGGATACCGAAGAAGAATCATCAATTAAGAGAATCACTTCATCATGGGTATTTAATTGTGTCAAAAGTTTCATATTTATTGTGGTTGTCGGCGATATTTTCTTGATAATATTTCACAAATAGAATGCTTTATCAGATGATGTATAATATATAGGATATACACTTGAAGTTTTGAGTTTGGGTTACCTGGAATATATAAATGAAAAAATCATCGGGGTTTTCAACGTTATCCGATCAATAGCAGATGGTGAAAAAAACAATATTAATTATCCCAAAAGAGAAATTACAAATTTTCCATGTTATAACTGTGGCGTTGTGCTGATTGCGACATTCCACGTGATCAATTACTTATCAGCGAGGCGGGCGAGTGGACATGGAAACAGACGCAGGCAATCCTCTCCGTCAAATCTCTGGTAAATATAGCCTTATTGACTATGATCTGGATTTAATGGTATGCCTAAATGCCTTCCCAAATTAAAACAGAAAACAAAATGTATCTAATTAATTTGTCTGCACTTAATACAATGTTTGGAATTCAATTCAATTAATGATCTCTCATGAACTAAGGTAAACAAGAAACAACATTAAACGCTAACAGAAAATAGACACATTTTATTGGAAATATGTCATGGAATTTATTTTGAATTCGCTAAAATAAATTCCTCATCTACTCAAAATTCTCATAGATTGAAACTTTTATGAAAGATATATATGAAGACATGGAATGTGTCAACAGTTCTTTGTATCCCCCAAAATTGTTTTCAATTCTTTATTTAGAACTTTGTCCAAGTAATTATTTCTGTATACATATACCTGTACTTTTATGTAAAACAAAAACAATTAAATACTATATAAGTGTGATATGTAGCTTCGCTATTTTTTATTAATATGAGTCCTTCATTTAAAAAAAAATAGTTTGATAAATGTGATATAAAAGGATAATAAAACCACAAGGTAGATATTTGCATAGAGAGCCCCCGCATTATTGATTAAAAAGTTGTTTGAGATCTGGTCAAAAAACATATGTATTATGTGAATGATGATAAAAAATGTTCCGAAATAATTCTTTAATAAACAAGTCATTGAATGTCGCATTATCAATAATTTTTTTATTCTTGTTATTTAAAAATAAATATTAAACACTTTCTTTGGGTGCTTAAAGTTCAAACTGTACATTGCCAAAATTGAACTCGTCTTGAAATAATATATTAGTGTTTTCTACCTGTGTACTCGAATCTTTGAATCTATCAATAATAATAGATAAGGTAATTATGTACAAACTTTTGATTTTGACAAATTCTGGATGATATCTAAGCTTATCTCAGAAAACCTTTCAAGTAAACTAACATCTATTTCCGTTTTCCAGCAGCAATACAATATGATTAATCCTAAAGCTATCATACCGTGTAAACATGTTAAATTTACTTCTCATCCATTATGCAATATTGAACGTTAAGCCACCATGGATTTATGACACTTTGTTTCACACCTTTTTATAGAATCAGTATACGGGTTTGAGAACTTGGGTTGGGTTTATTTAAAATAATTGATCCGACAGAATGTCTTATTTTCAATTTAAAGTGACAATCAAAAGAATTTGGTAGTTTTCTATCTAATTGACGGGACTAATCGGCCAATAATTTTTGTACATGTGCTTTCTCCTCATATGATTCTTCTAGATTTAAAGAATCTAAACCGAATGGTTTGTAAAAATAATTTAGAATGTCCAAGTAAATTTGGTAAATATTTATAAGTAACAAATATGATTTGATTTGGAGTTTGGTGTAAGTTGTCAAAGCATCCAATGGTTTCCATTCATTATTTATAAATATATTTTCATTAATCAATTGTGGTAAATAACTATTAGTTTCTTGATCATGCAACTTTAAACCTCAACCAAATTGTAAGGCAGCTATTATCTCAATTAAGGAAAGAACACCAGAATAAACAATTTCTTCATTCTTGTTGCAAAACACTAAATCGGCTGGCTTCATTTCCATAGATATTTATTTCTATTGCTATTGGCATCGAAAATCTGCTCAAGTGCCACAAGTCTGCTGTATTAGTTTCAAATAAAGTTGTGGTGAGATAACATAGCAAAGTCCACAATAAAGATTGTAAAGATTTTTCAAATCCATTGGACAAAACGCTTTCTAAATATACACTTGCCTTATTGTAATATTCCAATATTGTTGGTCAATTAGTATGACTACCAGTTTTAAATTTCTTTTTAGAACGATCTAATTCTATAAATAAAATTATAAAAAAGATAAATTTTTCTTGTACTGATACTTTTGTGATTGCATTGTACGTAAGATTTAAAATAATTTTTCATTTTTTTATTTCTGATATTGGGTAATGAATATGAACATAATTGATATAATTTGAAATCGCAGTGGCAGCAACTTTGTGAGGTTGTAAAGGGGTATGAGGCATTGTTATTAAATAACCAAACTGGTTAAAATTATCAAACTTGTGTGAATTCAATCCATTTGATACACCCAATTGTAATGGTTGAACCATTATACTTGAAAAGTTTAGACTGATTGAAGAAGGATGAAAATCATTATGTATTTCTTCTTTCTTTAAATTAGAAATTGCCTCATGTGATAAGTAGCTATTTTTGCTTCATCCAGATTTTCCAGTAATAAGTTTCCCTGGTTTATCATTTTTTAAAGAAGCGTTGGAGCTAGGTTGAGTTGTTATTATAGCATTTGAATGTGATCCATTATGTGGATGTGGGTTGTTTCAAGGTTAAGTTTGGCTGTCTTTGATTGTTAATTATTGATAGTGTTTATTAAGGAAACAATTGATCAATATTTAAAAAACACATGATTAATTATATCACAAAGCAAAGATGATGATTCGCACTTTTTACAAATGAGAAAATCACACAAACACTATTAACAAAGCAATGGTAAATAGAATTAACAGTAGAAGTTAGTTTACGTTTTAATAAAGAATTAAAGTCATATTAAGGAGAAAATATACGGAAACATATCTTTATCTTTTTGACCTTACAGTTGGAACATGATCCAATATCGCTAGGAGACAAATACATCTTTGTATTATTAAATGCATCTTAAAATAAATATAGTCGGTGATTCTCCGAATGTTTGAAATAGGGAGTAAATAGAAAAATTCTAATTTGATACGAGATGGACAGTGACTTCTCTTTTTGAGCCACGAGCAACGTGCAGATCGAAAAAAAACACTCTTTTCCCTTCATGCTTCACTCTTTACACAATGCACGGTGATCAAGGATATTGCCCGCCGGCCGCTAGTAGCTACCAGGCACTTCGCCATTATATCTCACATCTCACATTCTCATGTTCAAGTTTCAAAATTTACCATGGAGACTTTAAACATAAACCTCTTACAACTCTCAAAAACATATATATTTGAAAGTACAACGAAATTGTGTAAGATTTATCGGTTCCCATGAGGAGTAGATAAATAGCGCTAAAAATGGACATCAATTGGAAAAAATCGGATGCTGTTCAATCTTGCACGAAATGTCAAATGAAAAAGGTAAAATTGCAAGGTAAAATATCTTGTTGTAAACGCTGCAAAGAAAGAAGGTTAGATTGTGATGTTCTGAACATGTTCACTTTAGTTACTCAACTGTAATGACGTATTTAAAAAAGGCCAAAAATTTGGATCGTAAATTAAAGAAGGTTGAATCGGTTGAAAATAAACAAGAAATATCAACAAATAAGCCAACACTAAATTATAATAATGAACTTTCTTATAAAATTTGAACTTTAATATATGCCAATAAGACTGAAAATAAGTTTATTGGGGCAGCAACGGGCTCAAATTTAGTCAAATCAGTTTCGAAACAAATTAATTTTCCACCATGAAATGATTTTAACACTTTGCACAACAATTTTCCACCTAAAGCTTTTGATTATCAATTGGTTACCAATGCATGTGCACCGTTGCCACTTTTTAACAACGTAAAACTAGCATTCAATTACTATCTTAATTATATTCATGTTTATTATCCGTTACTTATAACGGCTCAACTGCTAGATATGCGGAATGAAATATATGATCAACCAAAAACACTATCATATCATTACAAATATTTAATCTTTATGTTAATAGCCATAGTTTTTGAACGGGGAAAAAGGAATTCTTTATTAACAAAGGATAAGTTGTTTAAGTCGGTAGCGTTTTATAACACGACCAAACAATATTTAAAAACAATAATAAGAACAGAATCAATTAATACAATTCAAGGATTGGCTTTAATATCACTATGGAAAATTAATCCTAACATGTTTGAAAATGATAATGGCAACTTATGTTATTTAGGAAGATAAATTATGTCATTAGCATTAGAGTGGGATTTAAGAGAAGATAATACTAATTAAATTTCATCAGAATCAAACCAGGAGGGGTATAGTAAATTATTTTGGGCGGTGATTTTTATTGAAAGATCAAAAGCTGTCAAATTTAGAAGAGATATATGTTTAAAACAGAAAAACGTCGACATAAAACTGTCAAACTCTTTGATGAGTGATGATGTTTCAATACATTTATCCTTCGAAGTTTTCAATGAAATTCAATTTAAACCCTGCAAATTATTAATTTAAATCTATAATATTTATAGAATTCTGTTGGACACCATATATACATTGAAGTCTAAAACTGTAACGAAAACTTTTGTTTTTGTTAAAATTGAAATTCAGGAATCCATTAGTAAAGTCATGTTCAAATTAGACAAACGAATTCCACCTGTTTTGATTGTTATCACGAGTCAATATAGCATCAATTTTACTCAATAGACCATCGCCTCTATTTTCAAATCCCAGCGTGACTTCTTTATTGCCTTGTAAAGAAAATTAAGTTCAGTCAATGAACTCTTTTAACATTTTAAGTATTGAAAATTATAAATTTAGTCCTGGATAGTTACATGATTTATTTAATGTAAGTTTATCTATGATATACTGTTGTTGAAAGACTTAATCCAACTCTGAGTCATTTGCTTTTTTGGCTTCACAGGATCAAACTTTATAAACTTTAAGTGAAGGAATATATAGATCAAAAAATCTCACCTCTAACTCGGAAGCATCTCAAACACGTGAAGGAATGATGAACAGAAACATCTATTCAAATTCCGATTCACAAAATACACAATCGTTAGAGGATTTACCAACTCAAGAGCTATTTCAAGATGCTTTCAAAAACTACTATTTTCAAGGAAACGAAGGTGTCAGGGAAGACATTGATCACTCATTTCATTCGTATGAAAATAAATATGAAGTGTTATATTAAATTGATGCATATCTCTAGATCGTATAGCATTTTTATATTCATGCATTGTAACAATTTTTAATCAGGCTTGTGAAAAATGGAAAAAAATCTCTTTAAAACACAAGACTTGCAGCTTAGTCCGTTGTTCGGAGTATTTATACATGATTATAGCATTTAATAACGAAAACCCCGACCTCCAACCCCTGAAGCTCCGAAGCCCTGAAGCCCTGAAGCCCTGAAGCTTTGAAGCCCGGGGTTCGGAGTGTTTATTTGACAGACCTTCCGGGGAGTCAGGAGTCCCGGAGTCGAAACTTTTTTGCTGGTTTATTAAGTTAATTCTCAATTGTTTTCGAATTTCCAGATAGCAGCATTTTGATGTTTCTTCTAGAAACAGCGTGGTCTTATGCTAAATTTTCATACTGTGTTCGTTTCACTAGCCAGCTGTAACCTGTAACCAATAGACAACCACCGGTCTTCACTCTTCACTCTTCACTCTGGCCGCTGGCTTAGTGGCTAGAGCCTTTTCCGCTTTTTTTGAAATAATTTTGAGAAAAAAAATTAAAAATTATAAACGCGGGCAGCCCGCTCGGCTCAGAATCGAGCCGTCTCCGGAATAGCCGGAAATTGAGGAGTCTGGCCATATAATACATGTCTTAAATTTCGAGCTTCGAACATTCCGGATTGTTCGGACTAGGAGGCAAATTTGTAGGGCGTATGGCGTTTTCGCTACTCGGTATATACAAAATAAATTGTTCACGGAATGTTGGCAACATTGAGTATAGACTATAGACTATAGATCGACTACTAATAGAGAAGTGGTGACACGATTCGGCGAGGAGAAGTGGTTTGCGCCCTTTTAGAGTTTCGGATCTGTCAAGCATTGTTTAACTTTATAAGATTTAGGCAAACATTGCGGTTCGTGGTTTGTGCTGACCTCAAGCCTGGTATTTCATGACCAGCTTTGTTTGGCTTTATCACTTCTTGATGAGAAGTATTTAAACTAGCTCTAATTCCTTCTTGTCTTTACAGCTGTGTTTACAACGTCTCCCATCCTAATCGTCTGTGATATACTTGCTTTATTCTTCTTGATTAAGTTTTTAACAACAAACAAATTTCAAATTCACAATGTCTAAGTTCATTCTCTACATCCTTGCTATTATTTTCCCACCTATTGCAGTTTACATGGTTGAAGGTGGTAACAAAACTTTCTGGGTTAACTTATTCTTATGTTGTTGTATTTGGTTCCCAGGTATTTTACACGCATTATATATTGTCAGCAAGAGTGAAGAAAATTAAGTAATACCCCAATAATTTATTTTCGGTTCATGTTCTATAATCTACTCTTTATAAATTGATGTCTTTATTTGTTCTTTAATACAACTTTTAATTTTAATTTAATATATATAATTTAAATAAATTCTAATGAAACTAATTCTTATTTAAAAAATTAACTGGAGACTCAATGAAAAGAGTAACCGTTCGATGTTTACTTGAAATGTAAAGTAATGTTTTACTCTTTTCTGATATAAGTGATTATTATCACGTGCTATAAGCTTCGACTTTAGACAGATAAATATTTTGTCTGAATAAAAATAATTTTACCAGACATAAGTGTAAGTCTTCTTGAAGAAACCATATTTTGTATATTGCCGTTATAAAACATACATTGTTACTAAATATATAAAAATACTTGAAATTCTTATATATGATATATTTGATATATTTCTTGAATGGATATATACAATAAACTGGAACATTGACACATCGCGGAGGCTCGTCCTAGCGCAACATTCAACGTGTAAGCTAATTTATCTTTAATCCAATCTTGAGAGGTTATATTAAAAACGTCAAAATGTATGAAAACCTGAAAAAAATTCACAGATGTGCATCTAATTTGGATCAAAATATAAAAGGGGATATATATAATAAATCATTTCTGGTTACGCCAATTCTAATCCAAGCAAACTTAAGCCCAAAATGTTTAAGATCGATGTTTTCAAACTCACTGTACACAAATGAAATTTTTTTTCTAATCATCAGATTTTTCAGCTTGCTGTTAACATTTTTATTTGCATCTTTATGTATTTCATTTTGCAATACTTTCAAAGTTCTATGCTAGATATTGGACTGTATTAATTACAAAAAAATTATATAGCTGTGCAGAGACTGATATCATAAAAAAGTTTATAGTAATAACATTATAATATCTATTTAATCCTGTAAAAAGTTTCCTGTGGTGACCTTTTTCCTTTTAAACCCTGAAAGAAATAGGGTCTGACATTAAAATCGTTTTCACTTGTGGAAATCGATGTATATATGATGTAAACTATTGTTAAAAATAAAGGTAAACAGGTTTTTCGTCGCTACCTGGCATTGCTCTATAATGTTAGGCATAGTTTGGGGTCTGCAGTAGATAGTTCGATATCCGATGTCCTTGATGTTTGAGAATTGACGACGATAGTTCGCTAAAGAGATCTGTGAAAATTGCTTGGGTCTTTACGTAATACACAACCCTGTGATTTCCCATTCGAGCCTTATCAGACGCAAATGCCCCAACATACAATAGGTCGACCAGTTAACGTCCAGAATTCCCACAATTAGAACGCTTATCTCAAAATTTTAATAAATGGAGTCGTTTATTGTGCGCTTATAATTAATAAATTATAGCGATGACATTAAATTAATTAATTCCTATTGTGTTTTGTGTTTTGAATTTAAATCGGCTTCTATAATTATTATTTTGCGACGTCATATAGGGTCTAGGTGTCGGTTGTCAACTTGTATGTTCTTGCTTTTATGAACTTAATTTGAGGCTATATAATATATGTTTGGGGTCTTCCCAGTTTGTTTTTGTTCCCTCTTCACTGTCGTTGCACTTTTCTCCTTCTTTGCCTACAGATATACTATAGTTATTTTTTTTCCTCTTTGAAGATTATTAGATTTTAAATAAAAATATAGATCTTGATATTAAAGATGGTTGATACAGATAAATGGATTCCTTTTTTGCTTTGCTTCATTGTTCCACCAGCGGCAGTCTTTATGTGTGAAGGTTTCTCAAAGCAATTTTTTGTCAACGTATTTTTCTGTTGTTGTATTTGGTTCCCAGGTGTTCTTCATGCATTGCATATCGTTGGTAAAACAAAATTCAGATATGATGAATCTGAAAAATAAACCTGATGACAAACTAATGGTCAAATCTTAAATCCAATTAATGTTTCTTTTTTCCCCTTCTATACTTTTAAATTTAATTTTTTATTCCTTCTTCCCTTCTATCAGATTTGTTATTTAATTCAGTTTTAATTTTACAATATGTGTACAATTTAATATATTTAAAATAATGTTAACAGAAGATTAATAATTAATTCTTTAATTAAATAATTGGATCTATATACAAATTATAAATTTCGCTTCCTATAAATAGTACATGTATAACTAAAATGTGAGTATCTATTCAAATTGTGGAACCAACATATCCATAATTGGGGATTGAATTAAAACAACACCAGCTGCAAATAATACAACATTAAGACCAATCTTACCTATTGGGGTGCTGAAAAATCCTGGCTCAGAAGCTGGCTTATCTTGTGGCATAGAGAATCCGTTCATCTTATATATGTATGTTTGTGTGAGTGTATTTGTTGGTTGATTTGTGTATAGGTCTAATCCTGGCTTTTCTAACACTTCCTTTCTTTCCTTTAAAAACTTCCCCAAATCTTCGACAAAGTTGTGAGAGACATGAGAATGTTAGAAAATTTTAAGATTCCACGTCGAGCGACGCAAATAGAATTTAACATCTGTACACCGCACATTTCTCTTCCATTTCCAAATTTTCATCTTTGAAGATGTTCAACTTGCAACTTTAGAAGGAACTAAACACCTAAAGCAAATTTGTAAGAATAAAGCAGCAAAAGCAAAACATTTCACTACCAACCACAAAATGATGTCTATTCGTCGTATACCTGCTACCGTTAGAACTAACTACTCAGTTAGATTATTTTCTACATTTCAACCATCATTAGCACCAAAGAATAAAAAAGAAATAGAAGCAAAGAAAGCATTAGAGAAAAGGCAGGAACGTAAAGATGCACTAAAGAAGTTAAAGGCCAAGAAACCAGCAAATACTTCTCCACTATTTATGACTATTAAAGACGCATTAAAATATTTAAGAGCAACAGAAGTTGGTAGATCAATTAATGAAGCTTCCATAACAATTCAAACACCAATTTTAAAAGATCGTGGTGTTGCACCATTACAAGGTGCAGTCAGATTACCAAAGCCATTGAAGGAAACGAAAATTTTATGTTTAAGTAATGATGAAGTTAAAGTTGAACAAGCATTAAAAAATGGTGCATATATGGCAGGAACATCTAAATTAATCGATGATATTGCAAGTGGTAATTTGAGTGTTGATCAATTTGACAAAGTTTTGGCAACTCCAGAAATTGAAGCATTATTAAGAAAAGTAAGCAAGATTTTAGGTCCAAAGGGTTTAATGCCAAATATTAAAAGGGGTACTATTTCAAATGATTTAAATAACCTAATATTGTCGACATTGGGTACTCAACCTTTCAGAGAAAGAAACAACTATGTTTCTTTAACAATTGGAAAATGTAATTTCACAGATTCAGAAATTTTAAACAACATCTTAGCAACATCAAATGCATTTAAAGAAAGTATTCAAAATACCAAATCAAAGAAACCAATTTTAATGGGTCAAACAATTTTAAGTTCAACCCATGGTCCTGGTATAGTCATTAACTTCTGATTCATCCTCTTTTATACTTGTACATACACATATATACGTATAGAAATTCTATAATAAACCTATAACATTTACCCAGAAAATTTTGTAACCTCTCACATTCATGTAATCGGCTATCGGCTAAACTGATTTTCTTTGTGTGCACGCGTTGGAAATGCAAAAAATCAGGGACTAGATTGTTGTCTTTTTGCTGAGGGATAGGGAGCAAAGTGGTTGTTCCTTTTCAATCCCAATTTTCCGGCTAGCTTATCTTGCTAGACTTTCCTTCTCTCAAGTTAGTAAGTGGACATAGATACAATGAGTAATAGTTTGAATTCCGATGAAAAGAAAAATTCTTCTGTTAAAGAGGTTGCAGATAGTAGCACTAGGTTCTCAATTATAATAATATTGCTATTGACATCAATTATCATTGGGTTGCCATCGTGGTATCTAACGACGTCTGTTGAAAGAGCGACATTACCAATTGATGAAATGACCTCACTCAGTGAAAAATATTTTAATAACGTTAAATATGAGATTCCAGTTCAGGTAATTGATATACCGAATCCGTTGGATGGATTAATTAATGAAAGTCAAGAATTAATTGATCAAAAGTTAAAGGATTCTAACGTTGGCATTAAATTATATAAAAATGATCAATTTGAATCACACTATAAGCTGAAATTAGTATTAAATGAAGAGTATGATTCACTAACTGTTAGTCCATATTCTGATAGATTAATTAAATTATTTATTACACCTGGGATAATTTCAAATGGGTTGGTTAGTGATTTAATTTCAAGAGTTTTAATTGATAACGTGTTTAAGTTGGAAATTGAGAGTATCAACAATAATAGAAAAAATATTGTTAAGTTTCCATTCAGTGATAGTTATAAAGTTAGCATCAATTTTTTACATTCAAATAATAAAATCTTTAAATTGGATGATGGTACTTTAGAGAAGGTTATGCGTAATTTTCAAAAGTTTGTCAAATCATTAGAGTTATTTGCTAAATTTACGATAGAATTTCAAGAGCTGTGGTATGAAAATAGATTAATCACAGAAGACGAATATAAAGTTGATGATACAACATATATTAAGGATCCAAGTATGTTAATTGATTATTCCGATTGGGGGTTAGATCAAGATGTTGAATTGGAACCAATAATTAATCTCAATCTATATTTACCAGATGATGAAAAAATAATTATTGAAAAGTCATCCAAAAATTCGTTCATTATTCCACAATGGGGAGGGGTTGTTATTCTAAATCAAGAAGAAGAGGAAAAGCTTGATTATGATAAACTTAATGAAATATTTGACGTTTTTGCATTTCAACTTTTGACATTAATTGGTGTTGATAGAGATGTTAATAAGTCATTATTTTATAGAGTTGATGAATTAACTAGAATTCAGACTATCGATAACATCAACAATAGTTTGGTTAATTTTAAAAGTTTGATAAAATTAATCAATCAATTAGATACCATTCCAATTCCATTACAATCAGTTAACGAAATCAATCAATCAATTGTTCATATAAAAGATTGCCTTAAGGACTTGGAACAATTAGATTGGATCAAGGCATACCAATCATCTACGCTAGCCTTAAAACTTTCAAACAATGCATTTTTCCATAAAGATATGGTTCAGCAGGCATACTTCCCTGAAGAACACAAAATGGCCGTATATTCTCCCTTATTGGGACCATTTGTAACAATAGTCGTTCTGGCCCTCATAAGGGGTGCCAAAGAGGTACGAGGGGAATAGCACAGAATGTTTGTGTGGGTGTATATCATGTAAATGTGTTTTATGTCTAAATGTCTAATAATAAAATTTGACCGATTTTAGATTTTAGATTTTAAATCTCATCGGGCTTCGTCTACCGTTAATTGATCGACGTCGCTGTTCGCTGTGTGTAAACTTGATTTCGTCTAACATTAACACGTCACCTCGGCTTTCGGCCTATTATATCTATTGTGGATTATATGTTCTGTGTTTTGTGTTACGCCCGTTACTCGGTCGCCAGTCGCCAGGCATAGAAATTTTCTTTCTTCCCTTCTCGGCTGAGTTTATGCAGGGAAAACTCTAGGCTTATATTACTTATTAGCAGCCTCCTTTTTGTTCGATGGTTGATGGAGGTCCATTCGGCGTTAATGTTTTTGACCTTTTCTCTTCTACCTTTCTTGTTTTTCCAATTTGGATTTTTACATCCAAAAATACCCATCCATCAACATATATATAGACACACATAATAATGAGGATGCTCATGCGGAAGTCGATCATACTGGAAGCCGCCGTTTTAACAGCAATTTTTATCATAACATATAAATTAACTTTCAGCGAAACTTCAATAATAAAACCAACATCAAGTCAAAATGAAATTACCAAAATTTCAACAGATGTTCTTGATTCCATAGATCATCTGGCCAATCAAGATGATCATGACCCGAGACATATTGTTGATGTTTCTTCAGGAATGACGGAAAATGTGAAAGATGCCACGAAGAAGCAAAATACTGGTTCAACAGATTCAAACTCAGACTCACATTCTAAGCCCTTCATACGTCCAGGTTTAGATCCAGTTATTGGTAAAAATTTGTTAATTGATACCTATGAAAAAGTTAATGCAACACTGTTAACATTATGTAGAAATGAGGATTTGAAGGGTATACTAGGATCAATTAGAAATTTGGAAGATAGATTTAACAAGGACTATCATTATGATTGGGTATTTTTAAATAATGAACCATTTAGTAAAGATTTCAAAGATACCGTTTCCAAATTTGTTTCTGGAAGAACCAGATTTGGATTAATTCCTGAGGAACATTGGTCTTATCCTTCTTTTGTTGACCAAGAAAAGGCCAAAGAAGAAAGAAAAAAGATGGCAGAGGCCAATGTTATTTATGCAGATTCTGAGAGTTATAGACATATGTGTAGATTCAATTCGGGGTTTTTTTATAAACATCCAATTATGCAAGAATATAAATATTATTGGAGAGTTGAACCAGATGTTGAATTTACTTGTGATATCAACTACGACCCATTCAAATATATGGTTGACAATAATAAATCATATGGATTTACAATTACCATTCATGAATTTGAACGTACAATTCAAACACTGTGGCAATCTACTAAAGAATTTTTATCTGCACATCCTAATGTAATGAATTCGAATAATTTAATGAAGTTTATTAGTAACAATAATGGTGAGACATATAATTTATGTCATTTTTGGTCCAATTTCGAGATTGCAGATATGGATTTTTGGAGATCGGAAACATATGAAGAATACTTCCAACATTTAGATAAAACAGGGGGATTTTTCTATGAAAGATGGGGGGATGCACCAATTCATTCAATTGCAGCAGCATTATTTATGGATCGTGAAAAATTACATTTCTTCAAAGATATTGGTTACGTTCATGGAGTTTATCAAATGTGTCCAATTGAAGACAGTATTTATAATCCTGGTAGATGTTACTGTCAAAAAGAACGTGATTTCACATTTGATGGATATGCATGTGGTAAGGAATTTTACGATGCTATGGGATGGATCAAACCTGATAATTGGGAAAAGTATGCCAATTAAACGCTGTTATGATTATCATTTATTAATATAGAGTATTTCTTTTTGTATTTTCGTTTTTTTATATTTTGTATTTTTTTTAATTTACACATTCCTTTCTATATCTCAATATATATATATATATATATATATATACATTCATCAATCTATAGTTTACGATGGTTAACCTCTTTATTTGCTCTAAGATCAAAGTAAATTTATTTGATTAGACGACACTCCATCAACGCTTAACACTTATGAGGCTTAACCCGCGTTCGGGGCTTATGGATTATAACGGGGGCTAATTAGAGCCGAATGGGGCCAGTTCTCCGATTAAGGGGGCTTGGGGCTTGGCCGTGAGCCGTGGCTCGTGGCTTGTGGCAGGAGGCGGGAAAATTGGTCTGGAGTCTGGAGATTGTTCCGCGGACGACGTGGAAAATGGAGCCGAGTTGTGCAGTGTGCGGTAACAGAAAACGGAAACGGAAAATAGAGGCTTCTTGATACTTCTTGAGACGATGGAGGATGGATTGTGCCTGAGCAAGTTGCAAGTCTTGATCTGCTCTTTCCTTTTTGCCTTTTAGTGCACTTCTCTTCCCACTACACTTATATTTTGTCCTTGGTTTTCTCTTTACAAAGTGCCAAACAATAACGATGCTATTGAGAAGACACAAACAGACTCTTGCATACGCTGTGGTGCTTCTATTGGTTGTCTATTTTGCAACCAGTTTGTCTAAATTATCAAATGAAAATTCCACTTTGTCGTTATTGGAATTGAAATTAACCGGCAGCAAGGAGGAAACTAACAGTACTAGTACAGATATTACTGAAGATATACAGAAGGAAAATGAAGACAAGATAGATTCAGAAAAGGAAAGTGATACGAAAGAAAATACTACCCCTGACGATAATAATGATGATAATTCCAATGGTAATACCGATGGTAATAACGATGATGATACTGGTAATACAGATAACAACGAAAATACTGATTCAGATCAATATAGTGAAGAAAGTGCTATTGACACATTTCTGAAAGAGGTTGTGAAAAGTGATGATGATCAATACGGATCATCCGCACTGAAAGAGGATATTAGTAAAATGACTGATGAAGAAATCCGAGAAAGGATGAAAATGATTAAAGAAAAACAAGCTGAAAAGGAACGGGAAAAGTTGAAGCAGCAACAAAAAGCTAAACAAAGTCTAACTGATAAAAATGATAATGTCGAAGGAACTAAAATTCAAAATGATGAAAAAATTAGAAAAGATGAAAGTCCTGATGGGTTACCATGGGCACAATATGAAATTGAAAGGAGAGTGCCACCTAATTATAAAACTGATGAATTTTCAAGAGCTAATGCAACACTGTTTACGTTGTGTAGAAATTCAGAATTGTATGAAATTTTGGATTCTGTTCATCAATTAGAGGAAAGATTTAATAAAAATCACCACTATGATTGGGTCTTTCTAAATGATGAACCATTTAGTGAGGAGTTTATTGAATTGACATCAAATGTAATTAGTGGACGAGTTAGATATGGTTTGATTCCAAGAAGGCATTGGTCTTATCCTGATTATGTTGACGAAAATAAGGCTAGAGAAGTTCGAGAAAGTAGAAAATGGTCGTCTATTGCATATGGAACGAGTGAATCATACAGACATATGTGTAGATTCAACTCGCTATTCTTTTATAAACATCCAATAATGGACGAATATCAATATTATTGGAGAGTTGAGCCTCATGTTAGATTTGATTGTGATGTTTTAGAGGATCCATTTAAATTTTTAGAAGAAAATAATAAAAAATATGGATTCACGATTTCAATGAAAGAAATACCAAATACAATCGAGACTTTGTGGAAAACTTCTAAACTTTATTTTAAATCGTTAAGTAAAGATTATTTTAATACGGAAGAAAATGATAACTTAGCAAAGTTTATAAGTGACGATGATGGTGAAAGTTATAATCTATGCCATTTTTGGACTAATTTTGAAATTGCCAACCTAGATATTTATAGAAATGAGATATACGAAGGATATGTTCAACATTTAGATCATGCGGGTGGTTTCTTTTATGAAAGATGGGGGGATGCACCTATCCATTCTATTATATTTAGTTTAATGTTAAACAAAGACGAACTTCATTTATTTCAAAATATTGCATATGAACATACTGTTGCCAACCAATGTCCTCTTAATGATGAATTTAGAAAGAAAGCAAGATGTGTGTGCAATCCAATTAATGACTGGACTATTCGAAGTGCTAGTAGTTGCAATTCCAAATTTCTGCAAGTTGGGAATTATGAAAAGAATGTGGATTATGATAAATATGTTAAACTATTGCATGAAAAGCAAGAAGAGGATGAAAAGCTGAAGACTGAACAAAGAAAGCTAAGACTGGAAGCGGCTAGAAGACAAAGTGCAGAGAGAAGGAGGAAGTCCGAAGAAAGGCGTAAAGCTAGACTTAAAAGTCAACAAAGTCGAAGAGAAAAAAAAGCAAAAGCTGAAGAAGCCAATTCAAGTTAGAATTTCTATTATGCATATATTTTATTATTTTATTTATTCTCTATAGATTGATAGAATTGTTTTCTTTTTCTTTTTATAACATACAACATACCCCGTACCCTTTACTCTTTATCCTCTAAATCATAAATCCGTCGACGCGACGATCATTCCTGCCTGCAGCCTGCTATTTTTAGCAGCGTCGTTGCCCGTTTCTTTTGTTTTTCACGTTCTCGCCGCCGAAAAGGGGAATAGGTAAATTCGCTGGTTTCCAAATTTCAACCGGCTACAATAAGTTGATTTGCTAGAGATGGTTATTTGTTATGGGGATGGAAGTGATGTGCTGAGGTCTCATTTACTACTAAGCTGTCTTCGTCTATATTCCACTTCTTTCTTTTACTCTTTTCCTCTACTCTTTCTTTTTATTCCTTATTTTCATCTTTACAGTCAACTCCCCTAATTTAACAACATACAATAAAAGACAAGATGCTTTCTTACGTTTCCTTAGCTTTGGTCCTTGCTTCATACATCGCTCCATCTGTTGCTACTCCACCAGCATGTTTATTAGCTTGTGCAGCTTCCGTTGTTAAATCTTCTTCAACATGTACTCAATTAAACGACATCGAATGTGTCTGTTCAAATGAAGCTTCTACAATTGAAAGTTGTTTGGAATCAACTTGTCCTGAAGGTGATGCAGATACTGCTTACTCTGCATTTGAAGACCTTTGTGATAATTTAGGTGTTACTGCAAGCTCAGCTTCTTCTTCTTCCAAATCCTCATCTAAAAAATCTTCTTCTTCTTCATCTGCTGCTGCATCTACTTCCTCAGTTGCTCCAGCATCATCTGTCATTTCGTCTTCCTCAGTTTCATCCTCCACAGAAAAACCAACTTCTTCCTCTGTTGCTCCAACCACTTCAGAAGAACCAACCTCTTCTTCAGCAGCTGCCACTTCTTCTGAAGTACCAGTCACTTCATCCGTTGCTCCTTCAACTACCGAAGAACCAACTTCCTCTACTTTAGTTACATCATCATCAGAATCTGCTTCATCAAGCTCTACTCCAGCGATTGAAACTTCTTTCAACATGGCTGGCTCATTAGAGTTCAATGGTATTTTGGGTGCAGCTGCTTTGATTGCTGTTAACTTATTATAAATAATTTGCTAGTTTCTGTTGGTTAGAAATATTTGTTAATCTTGATATCCTTACATCCCCATAACAAAAAAAACTTCACTTTTCATCAATATGTCACAAACACTTAATAACTGTTTATACCCCCTCTATCTATACTTCTTACTTTCGTTTTATTTTTTTGTAATAGCTAAAAATTTTAAATTATATTGATTCATAATTTGATTTCGACTAATTTTTTTCTTTTGTTTACGTAAGCGCACGCCAAACGGGGAGTTGCGTGGTTTTGTTAATCGTGTATTGTGCACCACTTGTATCAACATGTAAACAACAGTTTCATATACACCACTTTTTCTTACCTTTTCCACTTTTTTGATTCAGTTCTACAATCAAAAAGGTCTTTTGCTAGATATTGCATACATAATTATACACTTTTCATCTCAATATGTATGGGATTATGCCACTTGAAGAGTACGTTGCTAATTACGATTCAATACTTGAAAACAAACCTTTTAAATTTGGTAATATGAAAGGGAAGGTATTAAATAAATCTAAGTTCTTCAATGATTTTTCCGATTATGAGATATTACTAAGAAATGAAATACCTACTAAATATTTTAAATATTTCAATAAGGTAGCTAAGGAAAATTACGATGATGATGCTATTACCAAGATAAATGATTTAGATATTGAATATGCTAGAAGTTCAAGACAACGGCAGCAACAAAAACGTCAAAATATTATAAGTCAAGGAAGCAATCTAAATTTAAGTCCTGTTAAAAATCAATTAGATGTTGGAATAAAGGATTCTCAGGTTACATCGAAAGAGGAAAGTAAAATGGATTCTCCATTGAATTTGGCATCTTCATTTTACAAAACTTCTAACAAATTGTTTAACGATGAACATGAGTACTCACTTGATCTGGGAAATTTAAATATCAATAACTTGAAAAAGAAAGCACCTCCTAAAAGCCCGAAAAATATCCCAAAAACTTCGAAAAACATTGATTCTTTTACGTTAGATGTAGATCTAGATTTAGAAGATATGGATGAAATATATGAGAAAACTTTCAAATTGTTGAATAGAAATAGTCTGGTTGACAATGAAGGTAAACAATTAAACTCAATGATTCAGTCCTTGTTGGAAACTCTAAAATCGGTTAAACAAGAAAATGACAAGCTACAGGGCAACAATGACGAAATGAAACTAATTATCAAAGATTTAAATATTTTAATTAATTCTTACAAATTGAAATTAAGAGATTACTATCAAGAAAACAAATCATTGAAAGCGATGATAAAAAGCGAAAGAAATAGTAATATTGAAACTAAAATTAGGCATGAAGAGCCTGTTCTCGATATAAGTGATTTATCAGAGGAAGATGATTCGACCACGGACGCCATAGATAGAAAAATAAGGGCATTACAGGAAAAGAAAAAAAAAATTCAACATAAAAAAGCAGCTCTTCAAAAGAACATACCAGAAATTGATTTCACCAATTTGTCAGAAAAAATAGTTCAAAATATAATGTATCAGTTGAAAGAGCATCTTAATCACAGTAACAAACAAAATGAAAATTTTATGACAGAAAAGAATAATGAACATACTGATTGTCCATTTTGTAAGAAATCAGAATGTGAAAATATTTTATCTAAACTATTGGTAAATTCTGACTCGTGTGCTTCGCAAATTAATTTAGAAGAATTGGTTGAATTATTAGCAGATCGTTTTAAATTCAAGTTGGATAGTCTTAACAGCAGCAAAACCATTCCTGATGTCTGGTAAACTTAGACTTAGAAATTTATTTGTATTATAATATATAACTCGTATAGTATAGAAATTATTAAAAAAAAAGTGATTATACAGAAAATATTATCCGATTATATTTCATTTCTTTCCTTTCTTTTTCTTGTTTTTCTTTTTTTGTGTAGTCTCTACTGGTGCTTCAGATGTGTTTTTGATGTTCCCAACGTCTCCCTGTACAACAGATGTAGCGTCACCGGCAGCTATATCTTCCTCTTTAATTACATCAGTCTTTTCACTGTTGGCTAATAGTAAACTCAATCCGTCGATATCTTCACCTTCAATATTGCATCCTCTTGGTCCTAATGCATTGAAAAGCTTAGAAAATTCTTTTATTTTATGAGTCTTATAATTATGGCAAATACCTGTTCTAGGTTCAAATGTTTTGAATTTGATTATTGACTTCAATTTGTCTTTGCCATCATCCTTCTTACTTTGGGATTTACTATGTGTGTATGTTATCGTTATCGTTGTTCCCGAAGGGTTTGACTTCAATAATGATTGGGTAGATGTGATATAGGAGTCTATTTGTTTTACCTTCATTCTGAGTGATAGATGATATGTAATGACGGAATTGATAATCTTCCTTTTTAACTTAACACCAGTATAGTGTTTGTTGAAGTGAGGATTCACGAAAATATGAATCTTCGTATACACTTGACTAAGCAGCGACACAGTGTGGACTACATAAAAATTTTTCATATAACCCATCCATCCTTCCTAGTAACACTGTATAAAGCCTGTGTAAATTCTGGTTTACTTTCGTATAATAAAGTGCTTGATATGGTACATGCTATACTTACTCGTTGCACTGCCCACTACACTGCTTCTTTACTTTGCTTCAAACCGTTGATAATCATACCATAGGTATTTTTATTGATGTCCAATGGTAGAGATTTAAGTTCTAGAATAACATCATTAGTACCCGTATTAATAATCGTCTTTTGAGCTTCAATCAGCTCAAAATGGGTACTATATGGTTCAAATACGACGAAGTCTTTGATATCATAAATTCCATCATTCATTTTAAATGATTACTTAAATAATAATTCTGTATATAAGAATGTACCTAATGAAATTTTTGAAATTTTATTTATTGCAGCTATTGGGTTAAATCGAGACTGTAAATCTGACGAAGTAATGTAGTAGTAATGTAGTGGACAGTGCGACTAGTAAGTATATCAAGTACCGTATCTTAACAGATTTACAGTCTACAAAACTTTACAAAATACATTTACATTTTATTTTCAATTCAATAATTATTTTCAAATATGGATACTTCATATTCAAAATTAGTGGATTTGCAAGTAGAAATTATTCAAAACACTACTGCAAACAATTATCCAGTTCCCACCCTTGATGTGTTTTCGGTCAACCAATTACAAGTTGGTTTCACCAAGGAAGAAGCAGATGACATTCTTAGAACAATCAGAAGATCAGTTCCATCTAAGAAGGCTGGTAAACTAACTTCATCAGCATTATTGAAAGTTTGTTTTACCGGTTGTTAGCAAACAACATTAATCTAACTCCTACTTCTTGGGACACTTTCTTAACATTTGGTGAGGTTGATTGTGGTACTACATCAATTACTACTATAAATCAACTAGATTTATTCTTCTAAGAAGAAATTTCTGTATTCTTTAAACCATCGTGTTTTCAAAGTTTATATCCGGGTTACGGTTCATCTCCTATCGCTAAAATTAATAGAGATTTCATTATGCTATCTAACTTAAATAAAATTCTCATGTTAAAACAATTAATGATGGCGCTCAAGATAGATTGATAGAAGAAGCACAAATTGTTGGTTATGGCATTTCTTCTTTGACAAATACTGTTGTTAGAATGATGCTTGCAGCTCGGTATATAGCTACGCTTCAAAAACTTATGTTAGTTAAAGATCTGAATACTTTAGATAAAGCAATGTTGGATATCAGCAACTTAGGTTCAATTCTGAAAGATCTTCAAACAAAAACAATTGGTGATTTCACAGAACCTTATCCTGAAATAATGCTCACTGCTGCCTTCAAAAACAAGTCTAAGAAAGAAAAGAAATATAAATATAGAAACAAAAAAAGAATAACGATAAAGATGCAGATGAATAATTTAACTCCAAGAATAATAAATTTAAGAAGTCCTATGGTAAAGGATCTCGTGGTGGTTCATCATACTATACTGAATTCGATTCAAATTCAGACTACGAAAGTATGTATGTTGAAGAAGAAATATATCACGTTGAAACTAAAAAACAATTAGGTGCTAAATTTATTGTAGATACATGTGCCACGACTCACGTTGTTAATGATAAAAGATTATTTTACAAAACTTCAAACATTCAAATAGGCGTTAAAACCCTTCATGATGAAAGAAAAATCAACTTAGTTGGTACAGTCAAGATTGGTAAGCTTACATTACACGATGTACTTTATATCCCATCTTCCACAAAGAATATAATTGGTTTAGCTAAAATTGTTGACGGTATTGGTTATAATTAGGTCGGTTCTGGTTTCAGAATTGATATAAAACAAGGAAATCATATTGTGACAACGGCAAAGAGAGAAGGTAAGTTCTCCTGGTTGCATTCACATAAAGTCAGTTCACCTGCGGTCTTTAATGTTGAAAGTGTTTCGGAATCTTCTGATTTAAACAAAGAAGTTAGAATGGCGCATGTTGCATTAGCTCATGCTTCACCTTCTCATGTTGAAAAATACTTATAAAGAACTTTGGACAAAAATTTTACAATCTATAATATCAGAGATCAACTTATAGATTGTTCATGTCATGAGATCAACGTTCCTAAGAAAAGGGGTTCCAAAGCCAAAACAAACAGAGTTTATTCTATTGGAAAAGTTATTCATTTAGATGTTATTGGTCCAATTAATCAACACTATGCACTTATTGGTACTGACAGAGCATCAAATTATGTCGTTTCAAAAATTTTGACCTCAAGAGATCAAGTCAATAATGGTTCTATTTCAATCTTAAAGCATTTTCAAAATCTACTTCAAATAAGAAATTTATCTATCTGCCTCGTTAGAGCAGACAACGAATTCAAATCCAGACAATTTAGGGAATTTTGTTCACACAATGGTATCATCTTAGAAAACACAGCTCCATATTCCTCTCATCAAAATGGGACAGCTGACGTTATGAACAAAATTATTCAATACGAGATGAGGAAATTATTACAAGGAGGAAATGTTCCAAAGAGACTATTGGTCATATGCATTCAATCATACAGTTTTCTTGCACAATCACTTTGATTTCAATATTAACGGTGCTACTCCATGGGAAACCATTCGGAAAACAACATTAGACATCAAATCCTCTGTCCATTTACCCCCATTCTGTTGTAAGATGACATCTTACAATAACAACTTAGTTCAAAAGGTATTTCGTGCTAACATCAATCAACATAAAACCACCACTACCACAAATAATAATGATATTAACACTCAACAATCTCAGCTTGAAACTATTGCCAATGACCTTGATAAAAATACAAAACAACCAGAAGAACTGAGAATAATTTGGAACGGACACCAGTCCTAGTTCCAATGCCATCATCAAATCAAAATAAAAATAACAGCGAAGTCATTGAAGCTACTTCCGCCACAGTTGAACTATTACATAGAGTCGACATTAACAGTAATGGAAATCCCAATTCTGAAACAAATTACCTACCTACCAATAACACAGATGCTAGCCCAGTATCTAGAGCAGGCAAGCAGTCAGAGAGCCAAGTCAACAATTAAAAAGATCAAATTCCGTGTCCACCACCTGATACACCTTCACCAAAAGTTTCAAAATCAGCGAATGTCACTAGACTAAAGCGGTCAGCGAATCAAGTATCACCAGTCTCTAATAGAAGTAACTCATAAGTGAATGCACAATCATCCAATAGAACAAAAAAGAGACTAAAATGCCAGAGGCAATAACTTGAAATCCTCAGTTCTAATTACTTCAATCTAATTACTTCAAGTTCAAACAAAATTCTAGCAAATTGTACATGGAAATTTCAAATTTCAAATCTGGAAAAAACGTATCGCTCACAGTTCGCAGTTCGAAAGTCATTTGCTCAGTTTTATCAGCTCCTACCCGGTTATTTCAAGCGCATGAACAAATTACGTTATGCTACCACATTTTATGTGCTGTAAATTGAAAATAATTAATTCATATATACAAGTTAAAATATAAAATATAAAATTGTTTATGTATAGAGTTATTCAATCTTTAAAAGCAAAGATTTTGGTAATTGGTAACCTTTTTCATGTAAGGATTTCAGGATAATTGGTATAGATTTACCCAATTCAATATTAGATTCACCTAACTTAGCTAAGATTTCACCAATAAATTGAGAATCATTAGCAGTAATAGCTTGAGATAATAAGAAATAGTATGTATAATAATTTGGCAATAATCTAGTAGTTTGAGGATTTGTCTTAATTAAGGATTCAATATTTTCCATGAACTTTTTTGTTTCTGGAATGTTTGGACTTTTTGAATATCCCTTTAAGATTGAATTGTACAAGAATGCACTTGGTAAAATACCATGCTCTAATGCTTTGTTGTAATAATACAATGCATTGTTCATATCTCCCTTATTTGAAAATGCAGTAATAATACCAGTATATCCAACTTGATTTAGTTTCAAGTTAGAAGATTCAAAAAGATGTAAGAGTTCGAAACCCAAATCCATCGTTTCATTATTTTTCAATAAGTTAGTTACAACTGTAGTTAATGCGACAGAGTTCAGTCCAACATTTTGAGAGATCATTGTTTTAATAACTGACGTAATCTTATCCAAAATTTCTTCTCTTGATTTATTAGATTTTAATGAACTTTTCAAATAGAAATCGATAATGGTAGTCCATGTAGCAACATCAGGAGAAAGATTTTCATATTTTTTGCTTAATAAATCACCTAATAGATTTTCCGCTTCAGTGAATCTGGAATCGTTGATTAATTTACTTAACAATTTATTATAAACTTCAATAGTTGGCACAAAGCCTTTATCGCCATTTTCGTATAATCTAAATAATTGATAGGCTTCGTTTGATTTGTTTTGAACTATTAAAAATTCAATAAGAGCACATTTCAATTCAGAATCAAATAACTTTGGGTGATTCTTCTTTAAGTCAGAAATAATTGATTCAGCTTTAGAAACCTCGCGGTTCTTTAACAAATATTTAAGATAAATTGAATATGATTCAGAATTTGGTGAAACACTTTGATTTAACAATTTCCAGACTGACTCAATCTTCGTTTTATTATCCTTCATTGAGACACGAATAAACGATTTTAAGAGTTGATTCCATACATCGATTGTAATTTCAATTTTGTGAGTAACTGCAAATTTCCACATTTCAATTGATTTTGAATATAACTTCGCACGATTCAAATATTCCATATAATGAGAAATAGTAGAAGGTTTAATTTCACTTTCTCTATTTTTATACAATTCTAAATTTTTATTAACTGAATTTTCTAAATGAACAATTCTACCATCAATGGAGGCAATTCTAATTCCTTTTAAAGCTTCCACAGAATTGATATCGAATGATTCATTTTTATAGTTCTCATAAAACTTTTCTATAGTAGATCTATCATCGGCTGGCAATGATAGACTACCAAGATATCTTGTAAATTCTCCCATAGTAGCAGTTTTGGAATCACCGAAGATTAATTTAATGAATTCAGAATCTACCTTGTCTTCCTTATTAACTATTAAAGAAAGTAAATATGAAGTTAACCCAGCTAATTTATATTCTTCTAATAAATTCTCTCTTGCTTTAGAAGTCTTAAATACCTCTGGTTTTTCTTTGAAATAATTAGCATTTTCAATCCAAATTGTTAAAGCATTCAAATACTTACCATCGTTCAATAGTTTCATAATATATCTGTTAAAATGAGAGGCGTGAATTAACTGATAATCAAAAAGTAAAGTAATAATCTCCTTGTATAGAATACTTGATGGAATTTCATTCTGTGTTGTTTCCTTAATTTGATCAATTTTATTAAAAATTGTATGAGCAGTTGAAACCATAGGAGCCACTAATTTTCCAGAAAAAGAAGGATTTACATTTTTCATTGTATGTTGGATCTTTTCAAAGAGTACTGAAAACTCAGTGTAATCTTTTGCTATTTCATTTCTAAGTTGGGGTATAACATTAGGTCTTGATTCTCTGTTATATTTACGTGGGGTTGACGGATGTGAGTCAATCTTTGCCGGTGTTCCTTCTGCTTTATGTTCTAACGTTGTTTCTGTTGGAGCTTCGGTTGATGTTTGGGAAGATGCCAATCTTACCGAACCTATCAATGACAGAGCTTTTAAAGATTCCTTATTGGAAGTACATGCAATACGAACTGAACGGGAAAGCATGACTAACTATAGTATTCTGTATATTTGTGAACTTCTTGTTGATTCTATCTTTAAATTCATCCCCCCATAGTAGTAACCATTGGATTTAGAATTGTCGACGAATTTTCATTTTCTTATTTTGCGAATTCTCGGTTTTTGTAGATTTTCTCGTTTATTGGATTTTTTCTAAAAAGTCTCCGCTTTGAGAAATTCATAATCGACTTTTCTTTCATTAGATCAATCCCGTTTCGTTCATATTGTGTGTATAAATGGTATATAACATAAACTTTACTTAAAAAATCATCACTATGCTAGTATGATTTTTTTTACAAAGGCTTTTATAAATAAAAAGATAACAATTCATCATCCGATAGACCTAATCGACTAGAATAGAATATAAAAAATTCATCAATACGCAACGGTTTACTCTCTGTATTTTCTTCAAGTGAGTAATGTGACCAATCTCCGTTTTCCATCATATCTATATGTCTAGTTGTGTAGTCTTGTGTTAACTGGTATTCACTTATAACCCTTGTATTATTACACTCTCCCGTGTGTGAAGAGGTGGTTAATTCAGGGCAATCATATATGTTAATCCAAAGTTTATATTGATCATCAAAAATGTGGTCAGGTTCATAATTTCTAGTCAATGCAGTTGGGTATAATCTCCAAATTATACCTTCGTACTTGTGAGGAAAATAAGCACGTACTCCTTCAAAATACGATGGGATCATAGATGATAATTCATCAACAGTATACGCATTATCATTTTTACAATGAACTAACTGTTTTTCTTGTTGTAATTTTTTCAATTGGGCCATCAATGTATCATGATAAACATCATCACCTTCCAAAGCAAAGTATTGATTCATTTCATAATCCTTGTCCACTAATTTTTTAATTTTGTCATTAATTTTAGATGATTTTAAATAATTATCAGTCCATGATAATGCAGTGATATCCAGATAAATCCCTGTATTAATATCAATTAATCTACCGTCAATAACATTATTTCCATCTCCTTTAAATCTACTATAATATGCAGGGTTTATATCAATTAAATATCCGGTCATCGCAGCTTGAAATCCATCTTTGGTACTATAATCAACAATCAATGTTTGATTAAAATTTCTAGCCAATAAATTTAGAGATTCCATCGTAACAATAACATCTATATCACCATCCCATGGTAATGTTAATCCATTTCTTATCCATCCTAACATCGACCCATAAGCAATAAAAGTCTTTAATCCATTTTCCAAGCAAAATCTAAGCCAAGTTCTTGAAAGTCTATGAATGACAGATTGTCGTTGGTCATTGGTAATTAATGTGCCTGAAAAAAATCTCCAATCGTAATGTGATCCAATTGAATGTTCATAGAGTTGCGCTTCATATAAATATTTAGGATGATAACCATTGTTACTTCTAAAAGCTTCAAGACTTTCCAATGTATCGTATAACCTATTATCATAATTGTTTTCCTCATCCCCGATAGAAGTACTTAACTGAGATAGAAATTCTTCCTCATTCCAAATAAAATCATCAAATTTCCAATGACTCATTTTCATCTTGTTGTTTTCTGTCGAATGATCAACTGCAAGGTAAGTTCCCTTGCTGTTGATTGTTCTATGCTTTTTAATATCAATAACCTTAGAAACACCAAATTTGTTTAAAAGAAAAGATGTTCGTTTCCTTAATGTTTCTACAGTCCATCCAGTTTTTAATACTGTTTCTAAAGTATTGGCCGAGTGTTTAACTTCCCATTCTATAAATTGCTTCAATACTTCACTATTCCTTAAAATCTTTTTGTTTTTTGAACCCACCTCTACGTCGATCATTAGACTACCCTCTCCCTTATCGCCAAAAATATCTAATAAATAAATCTGAGATGGTGGTGGCATATGAAACTTCAAATAAGATCCACTATACAATAATCTTCCAGGTTCTTTTATTTTGGCATCTGTTGGTCCGGTTATTTTAAACTTGTATGGATACCCATGGCTTGAAGTTTCTAAATTTTCACACTTTCTCATAAAATTTAAGTTTCCCTCACATCCATAAAGCATTGCAAAATTCTGACAATCTAAATTATATAATTCATCTAAATTGTTTAAAAAGTCATCCGAATGAACCGAAAGCCAGTTTACCAGATACTCATCATCATATCGAATTTTTGAATCTATATCTATCCAGTCTTCCCAACTAAATGGGATAGTAAATTCCTCACGTAATGGTCTTTTAGTAGACAATAAATGTGACTGGATAGATAGTAGTAACAACGCAGGTGTTAACCTGGAATCGAAAATATCATCAAGTTCTGCAGATAGACCGTAATTGGGAAATAATACTGACAGATAGGGGATTATAATTTTATGCAATGGAGAATGTTCAAGAGGTTGATCCATAAATGATGGACCAGTATAGCTTGAAGAATATCTATGAGATAAAAATAATATGAATGATAATATTATCAAGGATAAGAGCATGGATACTGGTTTAAAAAATTTACTCTTTACTGGAACTATCTTTTGTATTTCATTCCAGGTTGTACGTAAGTATAATTTTATCTTAAAAACTGTTTGCTCAAATATTTCTTTATAAATACTTTCTTCTGGTTTACTGAAATATTCTTCATCATATCCTTCATCTTCTTCACTAGCATAAAATTCATTCGGATCATTGTTAGTTTTGAGAAAAAAATCATTGTCAAAATTTGATCCCGTCCTCATGTGAATATTATTAGTTATTGACGATTCATTATATCTTTTACTCTGTGGAGTATTAGACATGTCTATATATTATCCGATTATTGATATTGTTCTTGCTTTGTAGTTCCTAGAACAAAATTTGTCGCAAGTGAAAAAGGGTAAATTTTAGGGTGCTGTATAGGCTGAAGATTTACCGAAGCGTGTCAGTCAAGGCTCTAGGCCAAAATTTCAGGTTTGAGATTTGAGGATCTACAATATAAAATCGAGCTATGCATAATAATCACTTACTTTAAACCTCACAGGAAAATGATAAATTAGGAATAGAACCGTAAAGATGGAAAATGCGTAACATATATATAGATAGATATATAGATACAAGGTATAAACATTGTAAAATTGGTAAATAATAAACGGATGAATCAATGTCTCTAGTCTTTATTCATTTAGTTACAGCCCATACATTTCAGCTTCTGCCGGCTTTTGTAATCCCTTAAATTTAAAATATTGGTTCATGCAAGAGAAGTCATCAAATGTGAAATCTTCCCTTGGATCACAAGAACAACGTCCATTAATTCTAGTTTCCTTCTTCAATGGGCAACTTGTAAACGGACCATGATAGTATCCGATATCATCAAAGAAATGGATTTTTTCCTTGTCCATGAATAAAGCAGCTGCGATGGAATGAACAGGGGCATCTCCCCACCGTTCATAAAAAAATCCACCAGATTTATCTAAATAATCAAAAAATGCATTATACGTTTTACCTCTAAAGAAATCCAATTTACCGATTTCGAAATTAGACCAAAAATGACACATATTATAAGTTTCACCTTCATCATCGGAAATAAAATCTAATGAGTTTGATTTCGCCAAGGTTTTGGGATGTTTCTTAACGAATTCTTTTGTTGTTTCCCATAATGTTGGTATTGTCTCAACGTATTCATGCAGGGCAATTGTGAAACCATATTCTAAATCATTATCTTGCATATATTGGAAAATATCGTAATCAACATCACAGTAGAATTTAACACTTGGTTCAACCCTCCAATAATAATCATATTCATCTAATAACGGATGCTTGTAGAAGAATCCAGATTCATATCGACACATGTATCTGTAAGATACTGAATCACCATAAATCACACCTCGTTCCGCCATATCCTTTCTTGCAGCTTCTGCCTTGTTTGTATCGATCCAAAGTGGAGTAGACCAATGGTCAAAGGGTATAACCCCATATTTAGTATCACCAGATATTGACTTGGTAGTTTCAATTTTGAATTCTTCGGTGAATGGTTCATCATTGAGGAATACCCAATCATAACCAAATTTACTATTAAATCTGTCTTCCAAACTTTGAATGGATCCTAAAAGTTCATATAAGTCACTATTTCTTGCCAATGTTACAAATGTTGCTTTTACCTTTTTCTTTGCATCGGTTTGTTTCTGTTTTTGAGTAGCGTGGATAGATGGGCCATTTTTCTTATCGTCTTTAGTTTCTATTGTTTCGGATGAATGGAAAGTGAAATAAAAAATTAGCAATGAGACGATTGCTATAATGACAAATTTATTGATTCTTGTCTTGACCTGAGACATAGGTACAACTGCCATTGTTTCTTTTCTAATAAAGTTGTGGCAATATTATGTCTCTAGCTATTGAGAAATTTTAAAGAGGAGCTGAAACTTCCAGTATAACCAATATGCTGTAAAATTATGTCTACGTGGAAAGTAGAAATTAAACGACGCGTTCAATATTCAACTTTCATCAAAATCAAAATGAAAATTAACAAATTAAAATTTAGTCTCAATTTATTGTACTAAAAGAGGTATGAGTTCTCTAAACGAATATGGTATTTAAACGACAGGTTATTTATTTATAGATATTTTTTAAAATAAAAGTGGTATATACCATATATATCATCATAAATATAGGAAACAGAATTTCATGGAAAAGAAAAAATTATTAAAAAAGAATAAGTGACAAAAAAAATACATAATTTAATCAGTAAAACTAATCACCATATTTTTCCCAACCTGCTGGTTTTGTTAAACCCTTTAATTTATAATACTTATTATTACAGAAATAGTTCTTCCAAGTGACATCCTCGTTAGGATTACAAGCACAATTTCTTTCAAGTCTAATTTGTTCATTAACAGGACAGTTATTGAAAGGAACGTGGTAATATCCTAAATCATCAAAGAAGTGAATCTTCTCTTTATCCATGAATAAACCAACAGCAATAGAATGGATTGGAGCATCACCCCATCTTTCATAGAAGAATCCACCTGCTTTATCTAAGTATTCAAAATAGGATAAGTAAGCTTCAGATCTCCAGAAGTCTAATTTACCAATTTCAAAATTTGACCAGAAATGGCAACCGTTATAACTAACACCACCATCATCGGATAACCAATCCATAAAATTATTCTTGTTTAAATATTGAGGATTTTCTTTGATGAAATTCTTAGTTGTTTCCCACAAAGTTGGAATCGTAGCACCATATTCCGGTAATGAAATTGTGTAAGAATATTCATAATCATTATCATGCATGAACTTGAAAACATCATAATCAATATCACAAAAGATCTTAATACCTGGTTCAACTCTCCAATAGTAATCGAATTGTTCCATCAGAGGATGTCTAAAGAAGAAACCAGATTCATATCTACACATGTGTCTATAAGAAATAGAATCACCATAAATGACACCTTCCTTTTTCATTCTTTCTCTAGTTTCAGCAGCTTTTTCGGTGTCTATCCATTCTGGGAAAGACCATTGTTCTTTAGGAATTAAACCATAGTGAGTAGTACCTGAGATCAATCTTGTAGTTTCTCTTTTAAATTCTTCAGTGAATTCTTCATCATTAAGGAAGACCCAATCATAACCAAAATTATTGTTAAATCTATCTTCAATTTGTCTGATAGAACCCAAAACTTCCCAAACATCCGAATTTCTAGCTAAAGTAACAAAAGTTGCCTTAACTTTATTGGATGGGAATTGCTTCTTACCAGATTGGGGAGATGGGGTTTTACCATTTGCACTTTTCGTTGAATCATCTTTTACTGCTGCTGCCTTTTCCGTAGAACCTACTTGAGTGTTAGTATTGGTGTTAGCAGATGCTGGTTGTTGAACAGCATATGAAGTTGAAGAACCTTTTGAAAGAATGTATGCAGAAAGGATTAACAATAAGGCGAAAAATCCAAATCTGACCAATCTAGCATTTGACCTTGCCATTTTGAAAGTGATAAGTGATAGGTTGGATGTGTATGAAGGTCTAGCTTAATTAACTCGAGTAGAGGGAATGAATAAAGGACGGGAGAAGGAATAGCAAATGTAGATCTACAACCGGACACTATTGACTTGGAAGCTGGGAATCAGTAGTATTCAAAAAATACACTTTGTTAACACGTATAACGAATAAGCCATATTTAAGCTCTCCTCCCGCGTTGCGCGTGCGCCATCATCAAACTAAGAGTGAAAATTGTTAAAAGATGGCGTAGCGAAGGCAACTGGCAACAGAATTGAGAATTGAGAATTGAGAATTAAGTATTTTCAGCTGTAGCAGGTTTATTGTCCCTTTACACTGGTGTCTCGGGTTCACGTTGCACAATATAAACGCCTTGGCGGCGATCGACCTCTGTGCGCGCCTTTGTTTCCTTTTTGGGGCAAATATCAACATTTAGTTGTTATTGTGACGGCTCAAACGTCCAAACAATAAATTTTGGCCAAATTTGCTTATGCATGATACCTGATACTACAGCTTTTAGTTTTTAGTTGAGAGTAACAGACCTAAATTTAATAACAAGATTATACTCTGCACCCTGCTCCGTATTCTCTCTAATTGCAAAGGTACACAATCATACATCTTATTCTTTTTTTTCTTTTTCTGACATCTACTTAGTAATTCCACTGTTTAGATTTACTCTTCTCATTTCATATTCTTTACGAAGCCAATCAAAACAATGGAAAATTATAAAGGTGAAGTATGGATCACTTTGGATCAGGATGCTTCTAGTTCAACAGATTCCATTTTTGCAAAGGGAGAATTGATTGAAAAAGTGGGAAATACAAATAATTATAAAGTCAAATTAATTAATAATAATGATTCTCCAGATTCAATAATTGAGGTCAATGTGTCCAAATTGGCAAAATCAAATCCAACTAGATTTGATGGTTATGAAGATATGGCATCTTTAACTTTCCTTAATGAACCATCTGTTTTAAATAATTTGAAAATACGATATTCTGATGATAAAATATACACATATTCAGGTTTATTCTTGGTTACTGTTAATCCTTATAAAAAATTAAATATTTACAATACAGATTTTATCAATTTATATGCTAATTCTTTAGATGATACCAAAGTTAAGCCCCATATTTTTGAAACAGCACAAAAAGCATATCAAAATCTAATTAACAATAAAAAAGATCAATCGATTTTAGTTACTGGTGAATCCGGTGCTGGTAAAACTGAAAATACCAAAAAGGTGATACAATATATCTTATCAGTTTCTGCTCCTTCCTCTACCTCTTACTCATCTTCAAATAATACAAATGCTGCCTTAATTTTAGAAAATCAAATTCTGCAAGCTAATCCAATTTTAGAAAGTTTTGGTAATGCAACTACTGTTAGAAATTTGAATTCATCACGATTTGGTAAGTTTATTAAAATTAAGATTAATCCAAATAATGATTCAAAATTATCAGGTGCTCATATTGACTGGTACTTATTAGAGAAGTCCAGAGTCATCTTTCAAGACTCTAAAGAAAGAAATTATCATGTCTTTTATCAACTATTAAAGGGTGCAAATTCCAAAATGTTAAAAGATTTATTGATAGATAATCCATCAATTCAACATTATCAATATTTGAAGAATGGTCTAACTGAGGCGGTTGAAAATATCAATGATAAAGCAGAATTTAAAGATTTAATTAAGGCTTTTAAAATCATGAATTTAAAGGATGAAAATATACTAAATATTTTCAAAATTCTTTCAATCATTTTACATTTGGGTAATATAAATTTCAAGAATCTGGATAAACAAGACAATAAACAAGCAGTATTGACTGATGATTCTGAAGAAACAATTGATAAAATCGCTGAATTGTTAGGTGTTACTTCAATGGATTTTAAAAAATCATTCCTTAATTCTAAAATGAAGATTGGTAGGGAAATCGTTAACCAACAAAGAACTGCACAACAAGCAAAATTCTCAATTGATGCATTGGCTAAAACTTTGTATGAAAAGTTATTCCAATATTTAATTGATAAAATCAACGAAAACTTTAAAGCAGCAACAACAAATGATGAAGATGATGATGATAATAATGTATTCCTTGATACCAATAATTATATCGGTATTTTAGATATTGCTGGTTTTGAAATTTTTGAAACAAATTCTTTTGAACAATTGTGTATCAATTATACAAATGAAAAATTACAACAATTTTTTAATCATCATATGTTTGTATTAGAACAAAGTGAATATTTGAAAGAAGGCATTTCTTGGAAATATATAGATTTTGGTAATGAGTTGAAACCAACAATTGAATTAATCGAAGGTTCAGAAGCTAATAAAAGAAAAACTAACATTTTCTCGATTTTAAATGAAGAATGTGTGGTTCCAAAGGCAAGTGACAAAACCTTTATTGAAAAATTATTTAAAGAACTAGAAATTAAGGATACTAAAAATGTTGATAAAACAGCTTTAACATTTAGACCAAATAAAATTAGAGATGGCTTTATTATCAAGCATTATGCAGGTAATGTCGACTACTCAATTGACGGCTGGTTAGATAAAAATAAAGATCCCCTAAGTTCAACAATGGTTGAATTATTATCAAATTCCAAAAACAGCTTTATCAATAATTTTTTTAATTCTGATGATTTAGATATTAATCTTTCAGATTCACCAATTAAAGGTGGCTCTCCAAAAAAGACCGGTATGTTTAGAACTGTGGCAAAACGTCACAAGGAGCAGTTAAACTCTTTAATGGATCAACTTTCAAAAACTTATCCTCATTTTGTTCGTTGTATTTTACCTAATAATGAGAAAAAGCCTGGAATTTTCAATGATAAGTTGGTATTACATCAATTGCGTTGTAATGGTGTCTTGGAAGGTATCAGAATTGCACGTTCTGGTTATCCAAATAGAATTGATTTTAAATCATTTGCAAATGAATACAGTATTTTATTATCAAAACATGTTTCTTTAAATCCATCAAATACTGATGATTATAAACAGGTTTGTGAGTTAATTTTAGATGGTTTGGATCTAGATTCAGAAGTATATAAAATTGGTTTAACTAAATTATTTTTCAGAAATGGTGTTTTGGCCAATTTAGATAAAATGAGGGAAGAACAATTATCTACAATATTCACTGGATTTAATTCATTAGCTAGAGGTGTCCTAATTAGAAAGAATTTCCAAAATAGGCTTCAAAGATTTAGAGCTTCTAAAATATTAATTACTAACTTCCAACATTATGCAAATCAAAATTCAGATCCTTGGTTTAAATTAGTCAAATCATTGAAACCAAGATTAGATGATTCAGGAATGATTGAAATTCAATATAACAATAAGATTAAAAGGCTTGAAGATAAAATGCAAGATTTAATTAACCAACTAGAAAAGGAAAATTCAGAACATAGCTCAACTACAGAAAAGGTGAAAACTTTAGAAGGTGAAATACTGACTCACAAATCAATGATATCCAAGAAAGATTCTGAATTGGATCAATCAAAAGAAAAGATTGTCAATTTGGAGAAAGAAATATCTGAACTCACCCATGCTGCAAATGAAAATTCAGCTATAATAAAAGAGAGGGAGGAAGAATTGGTTTCTTTAACTAAATCTAACGTTGATAATTTAAAAAATATAGAATTAGAGAAGACTGAATTAAAAGAATCGGTAGAAAAATTTCAAACTAGGCTTAAATCTGAGAATAAAATGATTTCCACATTGAAGGATGATATTGCATCATTGAAAATTACCATAGATAATAAAGAAATGGAATTATCAAGTTTGAAACGTGAAAAAAGATCTAAAGATACTGAAATTGATAATAAAATAAAAGATTTACAATCTAAATTGAATGCAGCGCTTGATGAAAAGATAAAATTTAAGAGTGAACTCTCATCCAAATCTAAATCTTTGGAACTGAACAAAAATTCGTTAACTGATTTGCAAAATGACCATTCTAAGGTGATTGAAGAGTTGAAAATACTCAGAGAAAAAACCGAAGATTATGAGGCGAAAAAATTGGCATATGATCAATCCGAAAAAATCAAAAAGAAATTCAAACAACTAAAACATGAATATAATCAAACTAAATCATTGCTTGAACAAAAGGTCAAAGATGAAGTTGAATTTAATAAAGGTCGTCAACAATATAACAAAGAATTGGAGGAAACTAAATCATTAATTAAAGGCTTGCAAAATGAACTTGAAGTTGAAAAACGTTCAGCAGTTGACTTGGATTTGAAATTACAACAAGCTAAATTGGAAACGGAAAGGGCTATAAAGATAAAGAAATCCTTAGAGATGGACAATGCACAGCTAAAATTAAGATTACAGAATGTGAATCCACTTCAAGCTAGTATGAATCAATTAGAACTTAATAAAAGGAATAATGAATTAACTCCGGATGTTCATCAATTACGTGAGGAGGTTAGATTGTTACGAACAAGATTGGCATCTGAATCATATGAAAATAGGAATCTGAAGGCAGTAATAAAAAAGGGTGGTATCAATCTAGCCAACTTCAAGCTTTCAGGTGTTGAACCTTCTCTGTTGGATAGTTTTGACGGTGACATTAAAATTTTCAATGATGATCAAACTGTCGAACTGAGGGAGAAATTGGAAGTTGAAAAGGAGGCAAATAAGAGATTACAAGGTCATTATGTTCAACTACAAAAGGATTTAATGTATTATAAGAGTAAAATAAATAATTCCAATGATGTTTCTCATGCAAATAATAATGATATGTTTTTGCTTGATATTGATTCAATGGAATACAAAAGTAAATTTCAAATGTCTGAAATTGAAATTTCTGATTTGAAAGAACAAATTAAAGATTTGAGATTACAGATCAAGAGAAATGAGAATAATTCGATTGGAAGCAAAAATATTTTATCTGATGCTACTAATGTTGAAAATAATGTTAATTTATTTGGATCTGTTAGGATCAATGACAAAGAGCAAACTAAGCTAAAGCATGAAAATTTGAGATTAAGTTCGGCGTTGAATGAATTGAAAACAAAATTGAATCGTATTGAACAAGGTAATGGCAGTAGGTTTGAACAAGAAGAGGAGATCATTCAATTGAGAGGCAATTTGAAAACACTTCAATTGAAAAACGGTGCATTGACTTCAAGTGTTGAACTTTATAAAGGTAGGTCTGAAGATTATTATAGTAAATTGAGTAGGGCTGAAGTTGAATTACAAAGTTCAGTTAGGGAACGTGTTAAATTGCAAGATGAAATTTCACATTTGAAGGATAAGTTAAAACGTTATGAATTGAAGTTTGAGGAAAGTGATAATCAGGTTCAACTGCTCAATAGTTCGATTAGAGATTTGGAGAAAAAAGTTTGTGATAAAGATTTACAAATTGATCAATTAAATGAACAATGTGAAAGTTTGAAGGATAAATTCGAAAATAGTGAAGAATTGAGAAAATCTGTGAAATCTGTCAATCATGAATATCAAGAAGCTGAAATCAATAGATTAAGAGATGATTTATCCAAGAGCGTTAATAAAGAAACTGAAATGAATAAATTGTTAAAGAGCTTAAATTTACAAATTGAGAGTAGTAAGAAAGAAATAAATACTGCCAAATTTAATAACAATGAATTATTCAGAGAAAAGAATGTTTTGAAGAAGGCATTGAACGATTGTATGTGCAAGAATGAAAGTTTGCTTGCTGAGGTAAAAGAAAATATTTTGAAGGTTCAAAATTTGTCTAAACAAGTTAATGTCTTGAAAGTTACTAATGGAGATTTGTTAACTGAACGCGATGATTTATTAAATTCAAAGAGATCATTGGAAGATAAGTTGAATGATATTACCCTACAATTTGATGAACATTTGTCCAGGGTTAGAATCAGTGCTAATAACGAAGTTTTAGCAACTCAATTGGGTGAGAAGCTATCAAAGGCGGAATCCAATTTGTCAGTTTTGGAAAGATCACTAGAAGAATTTAAGTTGAAGAATGACGAAGTTAGCAATGAATTCTTAAAAGTTCAAGGTAATTACATGAAATCAATTGAAGAGAATAAGGAATTGACTAAATTCAATAAGCAATTGATGAACAAATTGCATGAAACTGAAAACAGACTTCATGCTGAATTAAAGGCGCAAGATTTACATTGGTCCAAGAGAATTGCAGAATTGGATGAAAAGCTATTTATGACAAAATCTTTACAGCGTAATGAAGGTCATAAAATTGACAATTTGAGTAGAACGATCAAAGAATTGGAAATTCGTAATAAAGATTTGGAAAGATCTAAAAAACATTCTGATGATGAGATCAAACATTTGGAAGCCACTATTGAAAAATTGAATTTGAGTTATGATAGTTTGAATAAGAGAGAAATGGAGGCACAGTTAAGATGCAAGCAATTATCAAGAGAATGTCAAAAGTTTAGGGAAACTGCTATATGATTTTTTTTTCATAAAATTTGATAATTTATAAGTTCGTTTTTTTTATTTTTTATATTTTATTTCTAGTATTGTGTACACTTAATAATTAATTATGTTTTTTAAACAAAAAATAAACAAAAAAACACATCATTGTAACATTCTTATGATATTGATATTAAAAAACGTAAAAAGAAAAAAAATTTAAGCATATGCCTGCACCCATGCTGGGAGTCGAACCCAGAATCTTTTGATTAGAAGTCAAACGCGTTAACCATTACGCTACACGGGCATTGCTTGCTCTCAAAAGTCAATCTTCTATGATAAGGTATAATACTAGAATATGAGATTAAATATGTTTTCCTAACTTTAAAGAGTGCCAAGCTTTCAGTGGTGTGAGTATAAAATGAATTGTGTTTGGACTTGAATCATTTACCAATGTGAGAATACAAAAAGTTAAAGTTTGATCATTTTCAAAAATATTATGTAACTGAATTTCCAATTTCAAAAAGTTGTATTTTGAAAATGTGTAAACTTGATTTTTTAATTAATAATTTTTGATCAGAAACCGGTAAATTTTAAAGAGAAATCATATACAAGGATAGAACTTTTATGATTTGGTGATATGATATGGAATTATTGTACTTAACTGTCTATATTGAATTTACATAAAGGATGCTGCTAAATGTAAATATAACAATGGAGGTGTTGTAGTTAATTGTTATGTTGTTTGAATTAGTTTAATCTAAACTTTTCGGATTTACCGATTTGTGAACAGTTTACATGTACTCAAGGTTATTGGGTACTAGAGTATATAAATGAAAGAGAATTCCCTCTTTCATAGTAGTTATTCTGTTTTATAGGTTTATAGTATTTTATATACAGTTATTTAATACACAAACTAGTACCTTCCAAATGTATACAGCTAATAGAATAATTAACCTACAAAAAGGACTAGTTTATGGAATCCTAATTGTAGTGGCAACACCTGCCTATATGAATGTATTTTTAATTCTGATACACGCAAAGCTGTCTAGTTGCCGGTTTATTCTGAAGTAAGTCATTACAAGTCGTGACCCCATGCAAGGATCTCTTTAACCTACGTTCTAGAGAAAATGCTGCTACTGCAATAATATCGTAAAAAGGAGAAATTTTGGTATTTTTTATTTGGAGAGTTGGTACAGCCTAAGTGCTAAGAAAGGTGGTATCGTTGGGATGGGGGTGGAGGGTTGAGCGCTATATTTGACATTCGAATACTTGTATATATATATATATGTCTTTCGGTTTATACAAATCTAAGTGAATTCATCTCATTATGAGTATTGAGTACAGTTTATTTTAAACGAAACAGGGGTAAAATTACGATGATATATATAATTTTGAGTTTTGGATTTGCAGATAGCAAGCAGATAGCAAGCAGATAGCAAGCAGATAGCAAGCAGATAGCTGATGAAAATTGCGTGTTCACACGTATAAAAAAAGAAAGTACAGATTTGAACTTTTCAATGGGTTGCTAGACTGTTGCATGATTCAAATGCTGAGTGTGCGGGAGCGGCAGCTGACTGCTTAGTTAGTTGAGATTAGTTGATGAGGGATGAGAGTAAAAGATCGAAAGTCATATAAATATATAAATAAATATATATTTAAGGGTGTATTAGTTGATAGTAACTTAGCATTGCAATTAGGCATGTAGATGAATACGATGATAACGATAAATTAAAATTTATAGAGGGCTGAAAAATATATTTATGTATAAAACAAAAATGTAGAGTCGAATAAAAAAGAATATAAAGGGGGATAGATAAATGATAAATAAAACAGCTGAAGAAGTCATAACACATTATGTAATTCATGAAAACATGTATATGCATAGAGAAATTTTTTTTTTAAAAAAATAGCTTGGTAATAGATTATTATTAATTTCAGATAATTTTTAAAACATGAAGAATGAAAAAATGGAGTAACAAAACGTAAACTAATAAAATTAACAATTAGAGTGAAACAAAAAATATTCATGAGTAAGATTATAAGTTATGTTATATTTTAGAAGAATTTGACAAATAAAGCCACCTTTATTTGTTGAAGAGCGGTTGTTTTTAAATAATGAGAATTTCCTCATTTAAAGTTTCGACTGATGAATGATGAATATGGTTATTAAAATGTTTTGAATCTAATGAATAATCGATTTTGTAAATATTATGGCCAACAGTTTTCAGTTCTTCAATGGAAGATAAAGAAGAACAGTTTGACAAAGAGGGGAAATCTTCATGGTTATCATGATGGTCATGATCATGTTGATGATGATCAATTTCATCCAGTTCACCAGAGGTTTCTTCAACTTGCTCAAGTCCTCTTCCAATTTCCTTCTCGAAATCAGATTTGACCGATTCAACATAATGTTGAAGATTTAAAACACTTTGTTGGGAATGCATTCTCACCAATTTGCAAGAATTGATTGTATTAAAACTTTCGTCATAAACATCATCGAAATAATCACTAACATTGGCATCGATATCGGTTTCATCATCATCATCGGATTCTAAATCTGAGTAAGAAACGGAATGAGAAGATTGAGAATCGAAATTTTCAACTTGTTCATCATTATTATTTTCAACATTATAATCATCGTCAACACCACTTTTAATATTCAGTCTCTGTAAAGCCAAACAACAAAGTTCATTTGGATCTATATCATCCTCTTCAGCATCAACATCGGATTCGAAATCGGAATCATCTGAAGTATAATAGATATCAGAAACATTTGATCTTTCAATTGTGATTTCACCACCATCATCATCTTCATAATAATACTCCTCTTCTTCATCATCGACGACTTCGCCATCGATTGCATAAGTATTAATTTTAACGATATTATTATTATTATTATTATTATTATTATTATTATTATTATTATTGTCATTGTTACTATTGTCATTGTTACTATTGATGAAATTTGAGTTTAACAGAGGATAAGGAGTAGCTTCGATAGAGTTATAATTGACTGAAGTATTTGAATTTTCATTATTATTTAAATTTTCGATTAAATTATCCAATAAGTTTGCTTGACATACCAATCTATGTAAGTCGACATCATTTTTAATAGCTTCTTTGGTCAATTTCGCCTTGACTTTTGAGGCCAGCAAATAAGTTTGAGCCAATTTATCAGAATTGTAATTTGATTGAAAGTATGAACTGATCATCATTTTATCTTTTTTATTTTTTTTTTTTTAAAAAATTGTTTTCTTAGATAGTCGTTAAGGGAGGGTATTTTTTCTTTCTGAATTTTTATTGTTATTTGTTGTTGGTACAATGCTGGAATGTCATTAAATTAAAGTTTTTACGTGAATTTTGGAGGGAAGATGGAATGGAATGAACTATGTAAAATATATATAAACGTGAAGATAAATTTAAAACAAAGGTTTTTTGCGAAGGTATTTATTTTGAATTTGGAGATGCCGTTGTGAATATAATATCATATAATATTATATTATATTATATTATATTGAATATGATAATGAGTGACCCTTGACAAGGATTGGTTCTTGTGAGAAGAGCCTAACCAAAAAGGAGGAGAAACGAAAGATAAAAGGGAGAAAACCTGGGAAAAAAACGGAATTTAGTGATATTTAATATTTAATATTTAATATTTAATAGAAGTTTGACACCCGAAGAAACCGGTAATAAGGTTGTATATGCAAAAAGAAGCAAAGAGGAGACTCTTTGAGCAAATTCAGCAATTCTACGTTAGCCGTCGGATTAGCCGATGTGTTGGTCGTGAGTCAGCAGACGGCTGGTTACAGTGTATGTGTGTCCGGGAGGCTAGAGGGTAGCAGCTATAGCTTCTCCTAGTGGGAGAGATCGTACGAAGAAAAGAGACCAAAATAGCCAAGAGCCGGCCCCGCTTGTTCCGCTTATTCCGTGTTCCGAGCAATTTTCGGCGGGAGCGGCGGCTTTTTTTAGCCATAAGCTTATAACCTCAAATAATTCCTCAATAGCCGCCCCGGCTACCCTCTATATCTATATATATCTATATATATCTATATATGTATATATACACGCTGGCCCTATTTCTGGACCGCGGGGCCCTGCAGAAAGAACCGACCGCCGATCTTTCTTGTGTCTTGTGCAATAGACATGCATGAACGCTCGGCCGGCGGAGAACGCGACTGCCGACTGCCGACTGCCGACTGCCGACTGCCAACCGGAGTTCCCACTTTCAACCTCTCGGTTCTTGCTATTAATTTATGATTAACGCTAATTAAAGTAATTTGCTATGGATACAAACCGATAAAAAGAAGCAAACAAAGAAACAAACAAAATTAATCTCACCAACTACCAACTACTGCTATCCCACTTTTGAAGCTCCTCCGCCTGCTTGGCTATATCCTTCTGGCACTTCTTACGCATGTAGAAAATAGGACAATCTTTATTCTCACAAAGAACTTCTTGATGTAGCGATCCTTGACACCTCTGACATTCCGTCCACAATTTACTAAACCTTTCCTCCAACAAATTCATCTTACCAATCGATTCTCCATAAATTACACCACCTTTACCAATACAATTCTTACAGAGAATCTTATCAGCGGGTATAGCTGCCTTACAACCTCTACATTGGTTGGATTTCTTAGCAAATTTCATTAACATACCCCCCGCTTTGGCACCCCCAACTTTGACAATTCTTGTATGTGATCCATGTAATAATTCTCTCGTTCTTTTCTCCCCTAGAATAGGTTCAAAGATTCTTGTCAATGGTTTGCTTAATTGATTATCCAAATAATATTTCGTATCAATAGGTAACGAATTCTCTAAAACATACAACGGATCCTCCGATTTCTCATAATTCTTATCACCAGCAGCGGTTTTAATAATAACATATGCAACTCTATCTCCAACATTAGGTGCAGATCCTGCATCTCTTTTACGCATTCTCTCAGCCAATTCAACATGCGGTTGTTTGTTCGCATAATCTTGTCTACTGAGTTGTTTCGAAATAACCAATTGCGATAAATCAACCCTATTTTGTAATAAATCGGCAATCGTCCTTTTAACAAACTCTTCAGCTTCTTCAACATTTCTATCCTCTAAAATCAATTCTAAAACTCTCGTAATAACATTTTGAACTAATCGACAATTGTCTCTTCTAACAGTCTCAATACCTTTCGTATCCATCTTATCAAATTTCTTAGGATTCGTCCAAAATAATCCAGCATATCTTTTCTTATTAATCAATAAATAGGGGAAATAAACCTTTTCAAATTCCAACTTAATAGGATCCTTAAATAACTTCGAAACAAACGCTGCAGCTTCTTCACCATAATTCATACATGTCTCCAAATCACTAAATCCAAATTTAACCATGACAGAATCGGTATCACCATAAATAACTTGTGCATTATATTGAAATCCATTTTTAATGCTATATTTTTCTTGAACTGCATTCTTAGTGGCTTCAATCATTTCTCTACCAAATGCTGTAACACTCGATGAAATAGCCAAACATGGTAATTTACCAATGGTTGCACCAGTGAATCCATAAACTGAATTTGCTGAAATTTTTAACGCTAACTGTCTACCATTTAGAACTTGCTTTTTAAACGGATCCGTTTCATTTTTTAAATCATTTTTCGCTTGCTTTCTTGCACATAATAATTCATTTAAAATAGTAGGTAAAATCCCCTTTCTATGATGTTCCTTAATAAAATAATCCCCATTAGGCGTCTTGACATAATCATCACCTTCCTTTAATTTCAACCTTTCAATGGTTCTTTTACTTAATAATGTAGTATAACATAAATTGTGTGCCATCATAATCGATGGATACAATGAGGCAAAATCTAAGGTCGCAATTGGAACATCATAATAACCTCGAACAGGTTCAATAACAGTTGCACCTTCATATTCTTCATTAACATTTTCCGATTTCATATTCGGTATAACAATATTTAAATCCAAACATTTTCTAAATAATTGAGAAATAACTTTAATTTGTTGACCTCTACTTAATAAGAAGGAAAATGGAACACCAGTAACTCTTGCCATCTCGGTATAATTGACCAAACACATTAGTTTTTCCATCAATCTTAATGGTAAAAATGCATCCTTTAGACAATAAACGGCTAATCTTCTACGCGTTTCACTATCTCCATTTTGTAAATCCGTGATAATAGAATGTTGAACATCTTCCTTTTGTTCACCCAAGAAGTGAGAAGAGACTGCATTTAATGTATATGATCTTAATTTAAATTCTCTTTGAATAAATTGTAATAAATCCAATTGCATTCTACCTTCGGTATTGATAACTTTGGATTCTCTTGTACCATAAGCTCTTGAACTGAATATCGAATCCTTGATTTCTTGCTTGGCATTAAACAACCTTCCAAAATATGGAAATTTTTCCAATTTTAAGGTTTTAGCCCTATTAATCAAATAAGGTAAATCGAAATTGACAATATTATAACCTATAATAACATCGGGATCAATTTTAACAATAAAATCTCTCCATTTCATCAACATTTCACCTTCATCTTCATAACTGAACACTTCAGACCCAACAATAGGTGAACAACTTTTAACAGTGAAAACATTTCTAACAAATGGTATATTGTCACCAACTTTGGAAACAACATTGGCAATTTGAATGACACTGTCAATTTCAGGTTCGGGGAAAATACCCTTTCTACCGGCACATTCAATATCAAATGATAAAACTCTCAATGGTGCCATTGATAAAAAATTACCCTCTGGTTTATGACTTAGCAAGTCTTGATAATTGATGTTTACTTCTAATTGACATGTTGAAACCTTTTTATCATTTTGAACCATTTGGTATGTACCCGCTGGACATGTAAGCCAACTCATACCGGTAATACCACAATCAACCATCATTCTCAGTAAAAATTGTAAATTATCAAAAGTGACAGTCCCACTTGGATTAAACAATTCACGATATTGAACTTCACCTCTTTCAAATGCTGTTCTGAGTTTACCGGCAAATTTAGGGTGTGTTAAAATTATTTTAAGAAAGGGAACCTTTTGATCACCATGATATTCCCAAATACTTTCCTTTAATTCAATGTCAATAGTCTCAATCATTCCAGGAAATTGCTGTTTCAATTCTTTTGCAAACTCATCATATTCAGTAGGAAATCCACGTGGAGCAGGAACATAAAAATAATGACGGAATCCCAAAACATTACATAGAACTGAATGTCCATTATCACTAACACCAAAAAATCTAACACAACCTTCTTCTTTCCCTGAATTGAATATATTAGCTTCTTCCGCATCTAACTGTTGAAAGTTAATATCTGTTGTTTGAGGATGGAAATCTTCATTTAATTGAGGTCTACTCCAGATTTGCGTTGAGGTTCTCGCAATTTTTGAAGATTCAGCTGTCGGTTGTTCTTGCGTCATTGTAAGTAATTCCTTTTCAAAAGATGAAGGTTCGGCCTCAATATCAGGAAGACTGAGTTTTTTATGAATGGTTTCGGTATTAACTTCAACATTATTAATTGGGATGACAAAACCTTCCTTTGATACTTGGTCAGATGTCAGACGTCTACGTTTATTTTCAAGTTCGTAGATATCTGTCTCTGCTATTTCTCTTTTAACTGTAGTCATGATTTTATAATCTGATGCTTTCCAAAGAACAAGGTATATGCTACAACCGTTGATAGATTGGATAAGGGGGCAAAACTGTGTGCTCCAATATCCAATACCGCCATGAAACACGAAAATCGGAAAGATTTGAGGACTGGACATAAAACGCGTGCGGTTTTTGAATGTGCATGCGCCACACTTACATTGCGCACGTGACCGAGTTTGTGGGGGCGGTGCAGGGTACAGAAGAATGGCAAAGGGCAGAGCGGATCAGGCTAAAGGCTTAAAGGGCTTGAGCTAGCGTGATGATAGGACCTTGGTGGCTAGAGGGCAGGAATAAGGACAGGGGGCAGGAAAAGAAACACCCCAGGACTACCAATCCTACATATAAAAGGACACAACAGAACAATGAGTTTCAATTTCACTGGAAATACAGGCAGGAGAAATGTAAATTTGGGAAATAGATCCCTCATTGGTAAGAACAAATCCATGTTCCTTAAAACGGCACAGCTGGAACGACAGAAGAGAGAGGCAGAACGATTGAAAAATAACTCCGCAAAGACTATACAAGCAGCCTGCAGAAGATATGTGGATCTCTCAATCTGGAGAAAATCATTGGCCTCCAATTGGGACGGCCAATCCATTGTCGAATTTCAATACTTTTTCCCATATCTGGTCAAATTTCAAGACGTTAACCAATCAATCAGTCAGTTAAAACTGATAGATGCAAATATGCAGCAATATTCACCGGAAGAGCTAATAAAATTAGAAAAAATATTGTCAGAATCATTTATATTATTATCAGAGCAGCCAGAGGTGTATGAGGAACTTTTGAAAATTATTTTACAATTGTTAGATGATACACCCCTTGGACAAAATAAATCAGATTCCTTTGATCAGAAATTCACAGAGTCACTTATTATATATTACCTGAAAGGAGAGAAATATGCATTGAAGTATATCTTGAAATTTGCCGCTAGATCTTCATTGAGACTATTAATTGTTTTATTTGTAGACACTGATCTACTTAAAGATTCAATTTCCTCCAATTTAATTGACGATTTCATAAATTTCGAAGTTCAGCTACTACAATCTTTATCAGAAAGTCCAGATATTATTAATTATTTATCAAATATAGAAATAATATCTCTATTATCACAAATCTCATCTTCAATGTTTAATTTCCCACAATTTCTATCTAACGATTTGTCCATATCACTAGAAACGATATTAACGGTTATCACTTTATTATTGAACTCAATTTCAACAAAAATAGTTATTGCAGATGAAACAATGATAGACGCACATACTTTACTACCTTCAATTCATATGCCTCAGGTTTTTCTTGTTAATTTTAAAATACAGATCTCAACATCTGTTTATGAATCTATTCAACCATTATTTCAATTTAACAACTTTAGATGTTTTCATGACAAAAATTTACGAGCAGAACTTATTGCTTATCTCTCAGCTTTATTACATTTTGTATCCATTGTTGACTCAGAACAGGCAAATACTTTAAAATCAAATATTGACCTTAACTGGGTGCTTAAAGAAGATAATAAGGATTTAATTTTATCATGTTTTGACACAATTTCTTCGTTTGACTTTTATAAAAAATATCTATCACACGAAAAGATACCTTCACAAAATTTGGCTTTCTTAATGTTTAATGATGATTACAAAGGGTGGTGGGATGCCCTGATAGTTTTCCATGAATTTCTATCAAACGTTCTCTTTTTAACATCGGATGAAACTTTTTCAAAAGCTATAATAATACCTCTTGCTGATTTATGCGTTTTTGCAAAATTTTTAAAGTCTTTTGTTTCTGATATATTACTAAGATATAGGGATATTACCAAACCTGATAATTATAACTCATTACGATTTACTAGACTTTTTAGAAAAATATTGTCATTAACTCATATGTTATATATGAAGGACATAAAGCTACAACTTTTTGATAAAAATTTTTGGATATTGACAAACCATGAATTGGAATTGAGATTAATAGCCTCGGCAATTCCAGAAATTGAAAAAATACATAATAATTCCATTTATGAAGATGCGATGAGGTTTGAGGATCAAAACGCATCACAAGATGATATCGATTTTTTAGAAAACTCCAAGCTTGTATGGCTGTCCAAATCTAATATTCCGAAGAAAATCATTGATATATTTTATATTTTAACTTATGCACCATTTATGATTCCATTTTCGAAAAGAGCAGAAATATTTCATATGTTTATTGAATTTGACAGACGAAACAATAATATTAATGAATGGTTTCCGACCAAAGCGGAGGGAACAATTGCAAGAAATAATATGCTATTCGATTCATTCAAGGCATTTGGCAATCTGACAGGAAAGGAGTTCAAAGGTCAGTTTTCAGTACAATTTGTTAACGAATTTGGGGAAAAGGAAGCAGGTATCGATGGTGGTGGATTAACCAAAGAGTTACTAACCACCTTAGTATCATCTGCTTTTATACCATCAGAAGAAAATAGGAAAAATAATAAAGGATTACAATTTTTCAAACAAGGTGAAGATTATAAACTCTACTGCAACCCTGAATTTTTCTTTAAAATGCAATATGAAAAAAAGCATGCAGATGAAGTTATACCCTATGCATGTACCAATGAAGAATATTTGAAAATGAGTAGGTTTTTAGGTATGGTTATTGGTAAATGTTTGTATGATAATGTGTTATTAGATATCTCATTTACATCTTTTTTTCTCAATACATGTGCAACATTAGGAAGCAGATTTTTTAGGAATTTAATTGGTGATAAAGTTAGTGTTGTGGGTCGTACTAATTCATTTGATGAATTGAAAAATTTAGATTTATCATTGTACAAAAGTTTGAGTTATATTTTATTACAGACCGATGAAGATAAATTTTCCAATATGGGATTACATTTTTCAATCAATGATATTTTCTACGACGAAAATGGTGATGTACATCATGTTGAAATCCCATTATTACCACAACGTAACAAATCTCTTGATTCCGATATTTATGAACCAATACCGGTGATGTCAACTAACAAGATGCAATTTGTGAGGTTGTTGACGACTTTTAAATTATTGAAGCAAAGCAATCTATTTATGAAATATTTTGTCGATGGTTTATTCCAAGTTATCAAACCATACTGGTTGCTTCTTTTTAACCCATTCGAATTACAAACTTTGATTTCTGGTGATGACGATTTGATTGATATTGAAGATTTAAAACAAAATGTTGAATATGGTGGATATCTAGATACCGATGAAACCATTATTTATTTGTTTCAAATTTTACATGAATTCAATAAGGATGACCGTGCTAAATTTATTAAATTTGTAACGTCATCGCCGAAACAACCATTGTTAGGATTTAAAGAATTGTATCCCAAATTTGGAATAAGAAATTCCGGTAGTGACACATCAAGATTGCCCACTGCTTCAACATGTGTGAATCTTCTTAAACTTCCCGATTATAGAGACAAAGAAATATTAAGACAGAAGCTTTTGTATTCCATAAATAGTAAGGCAGGATTTGATTTATCTTAATATTTTATTGTATAGAAAGTAATATAATTATCCTTTTGGGTATTATAATATAGAATAATTTAAAATTTAACATAATCTAAATAAATTGTTAACATAACCAACCAAAAATGAAACAAAAAAAAGGTAGGAAAAATAAAGTAAAAGAGAATTATTATACAAAATTTATAAGGATTTGCAAAATATTCAACCCATATTGATATTAATTACTAACTCTAGAAATGTTGTTACCACTATCACCACTGCGTTTTAGCAATTCCTGATGTACAAACTGCTGAAATTCTGAAGATTTCACATCTCTACCGGTATCTCCTAATTGACTGATTTCTCTCAATTGGTTCATATTATGAATACATTTTGAAATAGTTTGTAATAATAATGAAGGCTTCAAAGGTTTTGAAAGATATTCATCCATCTGTGCCTTTAAACAGCGTTCACGATCACCCAACATGGCATGCGCTGTTAGTGCAATAATCGGAGTTTTAAAACAAATTGCAGCATCTGCATATTTTTTCTTTTCCCAGTCTCTGATTAAACCAGTAGCTTCAAATCCACCCATGACAGGCATTTGAACATCCATAAGGACGACATCGTATGTATCATTTTTAATTGCATCTACTGCCTCTTGCCCATTTTCAACAACTACAACTCTATGACCATGTTTTTCAAGGATTTTGACAGCCAATTTTTGATTTACCAAATTATCTTCAGCTAATAAAATCTTATATGATACCGTACCATCATTATCCGGTGGAATGATTTTAGATTCTAATGCAGGTAGTAAGACAGAACCTAGATCTGTAATTGAGCATGGAATATTTCCGTAAGAAGTTATACCTAAATCTAAACAAACCCTCATGTTTAATTCAGGTAAACAAGGATGTAGTAGCACCAATGGGATATACTTTATATCGGGTAACAATCTCAATTTATAACCCGTTTGTAAGGAATCAATAATAATTGCATCATAAGATTCTGCATCTGGTATACGTAGCTCATTATTAATGTCATCAATTAATAATAAATGAGGATCTAATTTTAAACTTGTCAAATGAGCCATTAATAATGCTTTATTATTTTTAGCTATTTCGGTTCCCACAATCAAAACTTTATGGGATCTATAAGGACGTAGTATTTCTAATTGTTTATTCAATGAAATATCAACCGGAGAAACTAAAATCGTGAAAAAGAATTTAGAACCTTTACCATATTCAGAGGTAACCCAAATATCACCACCCATTAAATGAATTAATTGTCTAGAAATTGAAAGACCTAATCCCGTACCACCAAATTTTCTAGTTGTTGAACCATCTGCTTGACAGAAATTATGGAAAATTAAATCTAGTTTATCCTTAGGAATTCCAATACCTGTATCGGAAACACAGAATTCCAATTTTATTTTATCATTAACGATTTCACCTTTTGTTGTTGAAACAATAATTTTCCCCTTACTAGTGAATTTAATTGCATTACCAATCAAATTAAGTATCACTTGTTTCAATCTAAAAGAATCACCAACAAGATAATCCGGACATGAATAATCAACTTCATAAATTAGATCCAATTGCTTTTCAATCGACTTGACAGCCAAAGTCTTCAATGCACCGAAAATAGTTGTTCTTAAAGAGAAATCTATTTGTTCAATTGTCATTCTATTTGCTTCAATTTTGGAAATATCCAAAATATCATCAATGATTGTCAACAAAGAATTAGCTAAATTATGAACAATGGATAACATTTCTCGTTGATATTGAGTCAAATCAGTCTCTAATGTTAATTGAGTCATACCGATAATACCATTCATAGGGGTTCTAATTTCATGAGAAGTATTTGCCAAAAATTCTGATTTTGTTTTATTTGCTAATTCTGCGGCCTCTCTCGCTGCTGTATTTCTTTGAATAGATTCTCTCAAATTCAAGACCATTTGATTAATTTTAGTTTTCAAAGCATCCATTTCACCAGATGCTTCGACAGTAATGAATCTAGTGAAATCACCATCGGTGGCGGCAGCAGTAATTTGCGCAAATGCTCTAACTTGTGATGTTAAATTTGAAGCCATTGTATTAACATTGGTTGTAATTTCTTTCCATAAACCTTCAACATCGTTAACTTCAGCTTGAACACCCAATTTACCATCGATACCGACTTCCTTTGCAACTTTTGTAACTTCCTTTGCAAAAACTTGTAAGGAATCCACCATCTTATTAATGGTATCCTTCAATTGTAAAATTTCACCTTGGGCTTCAACAGTAATTTTTTGTGATAAATCACCATGAGCAACTGCAGTTGTAACTGTCGCAATGGATCTGACTTGATTTGTTAAATTATTTGCCATAATATTAACTTTTTGAGTGACATCCTTCCAGGCACCTTCAACATCAGTGACATTAGCCTGACCACCTAAAATACCTTTGGTACCGACTTCTGTTGCTAAAGTTCTAACTTCTTCAACGAAAGTTGTTAATCTATCAACCATTCCATTAATGGTGTTTTTCAATTCTAAAATTTCACCTTTACAATCTGCCGTAACTTTCGTTGATAAATCACCATTTGCCACAGCCGTTGTGACATTGGCAATGTTTCTAACTTGTGTCGTTAGATTTAATGCCATGGCATTGACATTATCCGTTAATTCTTCCCAAATACCAGAAACATTTTGAATCTGGGCTTGTCCACCTAATCTACCCTCCACACCTGTTTCTCTAGCAACTCTTGTGACTTCAAAGGCAAAAGTTCTTAACTGATCCACCATCGTATTAATGGTATTTTGCAAAGCGTAAATTTCACCTTGAGCTTCAACTTTAATTTTTTGAGATAAATCACCATTTGCAACGGCGGATGTAACAATTGAAATTTCTCTAACTTGGTTTGTCAAGTTATTTGCCATCGCATTAACATTAATAATTAAATCATTCCAAACACCTCTTGCATCTTGATATTTAACATTACCACCTAATTTACCATTGGCAACCTGGTTAGCAAGCTCGTTAACACCAGTTGTGAAATTGTCTAGCTGATCAACCATAAAATTAATTGTTTTTTTAACTTTGAAAATTTCTGGGTCATTCAATTCATCATGATATTGGATATCATTTAAATGGTTATGCAAATTATCATTATCATCATCACTATTAACAACCGCATCTTTAACAACTACCACTCTCTTTGATAAATCACCATATGCGACGGATGTGATAACTTCACCGATTTCTGATAACGAATTTCTAAATGCCTCATTTCTTTTAGACTTTATCTCTAGTGTTTTCTTTAAAATTGTATTTTCACGTTTTAAATTTTCTAACTGTTCCAGAATGACCAATCTTAGAGTATTTGAATCATCTGACTCACCTATACTATGTTGAAATGATTCCTCACTTGATAAGATGACTATCAGGTCATTCAGCTTGTTATTATCAACAGGGTTATTGCCGTTGAGGCCATGTGACATACTCTGAATGCAATCATTATTATTGGTGGGAGCTGACGGCATGTTGTTCTCAAATGATATCTGCATACCAGTTGGCTTGACCTGTTTTAATATTATATTCCTATTTGATTCTGCTTGCTTTGTCAAGACGTGACTCTAGAGATTGCAGGACACCGTTATAAGTATCCAATATATATACTACTACTGTTTATTGTGTACCCTGTACACTGTACCCTGTACCGGGTATTGCGGTTCGTGTAACAGCTCCTAGTTCCTCCTTGAGCAACTTGAACCCCCCAGCCGACAGCGCAAGATTCAACATCGAGACCGAAATTATCTAAATTATTTGCGGCTCCCCTGAAAAGAAGCGATTTCTCTATTGTTCAGCGGATCAGCCACCTGCGTACACTACATACACTACGTAGTATAAACGTGCCTGCAGAGGGAGCGCTCCCCTTTAAAGTCTATATACGTCAATTTGACATTTTACGCCTGCTTCGTGTTTCACCTTTCTCTTCGCATCCGTCACTTCGCTTTCTGTTGTCTGTACAGTGCACTGCGTTCACAAAGGTGAAGCACCAAGGTCCAAGGTGGGGGGCCTTTGTTGGATTATAACGAAAAAAGAAAATCCTATTATATACACATATGTATATATATTAATAATACCGAAATGAGTGCAAACAGTGAAATTCCTAGAAATAGTGGAGAGAGTAGGAATAGAAAAAAAGTAAAAAAGTAGTAAGAAAATACAAATAAAAAAATATACTAACCCTTAGCATATTGTAGATCCCATGAGTTTAACGTTGGTCATATACATATATATGCCATAATTTTTGATAAAAATGTATGAAATATATATCCAACTCCTATATTGACTGATATATCTTAATGAACCGCGACTCCAGTAGCATGGACCATACTTTCTTTCAAATCATTAACGACTGGTTCGGCCTTATCAACAACATCATCTAAAACCTTCACAGTTGTAGTGGAGGTACCCCCTACAACCCTATCAAATGCTGGCTTGATGGTCTGATAAGCATCTGTTGATAATTTCCTAGTTGTGTTGGAAACAGCTTGTGTTGTAGATTTTGATTCTTTCAATTCATTTCTATAAGTGGTCGAAACATGGGATGGAATTTTGGAAACACTCGAAGCAGTAGAATAAATCCGATCGTATGTTTCACTCATCAATTTCAACATTCTTTGGTACTGTGTCTCAATTATAACCTCACCTTCCTGGATTTCCTCTTCAAAAACCTTAGAATATGGTAAAATTAAATTTAAAACGTACTCATAGTAATCGTTAGTAACCTTTAAAACGGGATCAAAAAATTTAACAACTGAATCAAAATATGGTTGTGCAGTTTTGGAAACTGCTTGGTAACGTGAATTCACACTTTCAGATAATGATTGGTAAGATGAATTAATTGAGAAAGTTTTGACAAAAGGGACATTTTCATCCAATATTTTTAACCAACCATCAATAATTGAATCAACTAGATTACCGTAGGAAACAATTAATTCAAATGAAGATAAGTATGACAAAATTTGGTTCAATAAGCTAGATATTTGGTTGCACAATAATTTAACAAATGAGAAGGAAGTGGAAAAATCAGCAACTTCCTTAACAATAGGGTAATCCATGACATGATGATATGCTCTCAAGTTGAGCTTCTTCTTTGTACTAATTTCTGTCATTTTTCTAATTTCTTTGTAAAGACTTGATTGTGTAGTATGTTTCCTAAGTTATAATATATGTAATTTATTGTTAGAAAAGACCTCTTTGTTGTCTTTTCAGGGAGATAATAAGAATGCTCAGACATGCACATGTCCCAGCAAGGGGCAATCTCTGATAAGGGATCGCCGAGCGCCGAGTGCTGAGCATTAAAATTAAAAATTAAAAATTAAAAATTAAAAATTAAAAATTAAAATAGATTTGAAATCTTTCGATTTCCGAAGAGCTCTGTGCCCGCTCCGAGATTGACAGTCTGGAACGCGACAATACGCACGTCGCGTGTAGAGCTGGTGCACGGGCACAAAATTTCAGCTTTTCCAGCTTTTCCAGCTTTTGCCAATTTTCATCTTTTTTCAGTTCGAGATTCTTATGGAGTGAGTGCATCATGGGGACTATATCATACATGATGTTGAGTGCAGGACACAATACACTGGAGGCATTTCCTTAGTTTTATAACAGCCAAATACTATCCGAGAATAGATCATATCAAGTATGTCGTCTCTTGCGAAAGCTACCGGAAAGCGTTATAGCAGGGAATTAACTCGTTACCCTCATTATACCCGTAAGATGTTTGAGCAAATGCAAGAACGTTCGCAAATCCCTGCGTTTCGTTCAGAGTTTGGTCAAGTCGAGGAAAAGAAACGTTATACATTACCGCAACAATGGAGAGTTCAACCCGGCGATATCGTCCTAATAACAAGAGGTAAATATGCAGGTACTACAACAAAAGTTGTAGCATTACAAAAGGAAACTAACCGTGTGTTCCTTGAACAAAGTGAAACCAAAAGAGTCGTTGTTCCAAAACAATATTGGCAACCAGGTCAAACTTCTCATATAATTGATTATCCATTACCTCAACATCCACACGATTTGAAAGTTGTCGGTACAATGGTTGATGAAGCAGGTAACGAAAAGAAAATTGCTGCTGATAAATTAGTTTTTAAAGGTGAATACTGGGATGAAGATTATAAAAAAATGATGCCTTATAGAAGGGTAAAATATAATGAAAATATTATAATTCCATGGCCAAGACCTGAAAAAATTGAAGATTGTTCATATTCCACATCTGAGGAATTAGTTGAGGAAAGAACTTTCTTTCCAAATTCAATTATTTATTCTGATTCACCAAGCGATTTATTAACTTCAATGAGACATCCTTTGATCAAGAGACGTTATAAATGGGATAAAGAATACTTAACCAAGAGTGATATCAAGAGATTGGTAGGCCCAAAGATGCCATTAAGTGAAGCTAAATTAGCAGGTATAGAAGAAAGACAAAAGATCAAGGCTTCCCTTCCAACTGAACCATTACCTGAAACCGTCGATTTAGTTGGTGATAAAGTTGCTTCCTTCTTGAATAATATTACAGATCCTTCATATGCTAAATTTATTAATAAATTATCTCCTGATTATAAAGATCCAAACAAATTGTTCAAGGAAAAGCAAAAGAAATTATATGATGAAAAGATAAGAGAAAATAGAGAATCAAATAAGATTAGATCTTACGTCGAAGCCAAATATAAGTTAAAGAGAACTAAAAAACTTCATATCTAATTCAATTTATGTAATAACTAAATAGCTTATTTATTTATAATATCAAATCTGTATATAGTAGATCTCAAATTCCTACATTACTATTAAATTAAAAATTTTCGACAATATTTTCTTTTGTTACTAACATTAATTTTATAAGTATAAAAGAAGTAATACAATTCTTACAAAATTAAAGCTTTTCGTAATCCAGCTTACCTTCAAGCTTTTTATTATCAACCATCTTTCTAACAGCTTTCAATAAATCACTCTGGACAATATAATCTCTATCTTCTCTAATCGCAAAGAAACCAGCTTCGGTAATAACATTTCTAATATCTGCACCATTAAATCCGTCACTCATCTTAACTAATGGTTCAAAATCAATTTCACCTTGCTTTTGAACTTTGGAAATATGAATTTTGAAAATTTCTAAACGCCCACTCTCATTTGGTAATGGGATCTCAATTTTTCTATCTAATCTACCTGGTCTCAATAAGGCAGGATCAAGAGTATCCGGTCTATTGGTTGCCATGATGATCTTTGTCTGTCCTAATGAATCAAACCCATCCATTTGATTTAATAATTCCATCAATGTTCTTTGAATTTCACGATCGGCAGATGTACCTTCAGAAAATCTACGACCACCAATGGCATCAACTTCGTCCATAAATATAATACATGGTTCATGTTCTTTAGCATAACTAAACATTTCTCTAACTAACCTTGCAGATTCACCAATATATTTATCAACAATTGCAGAAGCCGGAGAAAATATGAAATTTGCACCAATTGTTGCAGCAGCTGCCTTTGCCAATAACGTTTTACCCGTACCTGGAGGTCCATAGAGTAAAACACCTTTTGGTTGTTTGATACCAACTCTTTGAAATAATTCTGGATTTTTCAATGGTAATTCAATAACTTCTCTCAATTCTCTAACTTGTTCAGTCAAACCACCAATACCTGTAAATGATATCTCACCGGGTTCAAATGTTGTCATATTATAAACAGATGGATCAACTTCACGTGGTAATATTCTCATAATAGTTAAAGTAGTCATATCTAATGCGACTCTCACACCTTTGACGAGTTTTTCTCTATCGAGTGTAGAACGACATCCGACAATATATCTAGGACCTGATGACGCCTTAACAATATAACGTTCATTATCCAATTGCTTCAAAACTTCACCCACTATTTGGCCAATTGATTGTAATGCCTTTATATCATCTTCTGTTTTGTCGAATTCACGATCTAAATCTACTAGACTTTTACGCATTTCTTTTAATTTGGTTTCGTAATGAAGATGTTCAATCAGTTTATTTTTTAATGCAGTTAAAGCTTCTTCACGTTCTCTTTCAGCAGGATCTATTACCTGTTCAGGCTGAGTTTCAGCAGCAGATCTTGTATTCGTTATTTCAACATCTCCATCTGCATTCCTTTGTGTAGTATTGGAAGCCGACTGTTCATTACCCGCTGTTGCTTCACCGTTTTGATTTCCACTTGACTGGTTTTGTTCATTGTTGTCATCTTCATTGAGAGCAGCTAAAAGGGGGTCGTTCTCTTCACTCATTCTTATAGCTTAGATATTGATTTCTTGCTGATAATTGGGGATCTTATATGTTAAAGGAATTCTGTTGAACACCAGATAACTTTGTTTAAACCGAAGGCGACAGCGTATTTGCCACTGAGTTGAGAACCGAGAGCTCAGAATAATCGAGCGTGGGCGTGAGCGGAGCTCGCCAGCTCAGAACGCATAAATGTCGAGCTTAATCTACATAGTGAAAATTTTTTGGTAGAATCAGAGAGGGAGAATAGTGGATGTTTGGAGGGTTGAATGTGCGTTATATTTACCATTAGACACTGTAGGAGAACATATCACATATAAAAGGAAAAATATCTATATAATGGAGTTTAATGCAGTCATTTTCTGTGGACAGGGTCATAATTTAATTCCATTGACATCAGCTGGAGAATCAAGAATTTCTAAAGCGTTATTACCCGTTGCCAATAAACCATTGATTGAATATGTGCTAAAATGGTGTGACCAAGCGCCATTTAAAACCATTAACATAGTAACACAACACAAGGATGAAAGACAAATAGGCGAAGTTGTTTCTCAGTATGATAAGTGTAGAGATGCTGAACTACGAAATTCAAGTCCAATTAAGGTAATTACATCAGAATTGACATCAACTGGTGCAATTTTAAATGAGATTTTTCCACTCAGTGACATAGATGATGAGGATTCCACAAGCTTGGAATCAGATGAATTAAAACTAAAGGATTCCGATAAAGAAAATTTTGTTATATTACCATGTGATTTTATTACCGATGTTCCACCACAAGTTTTTATTGAAGTTTATAGAGGAAACAGTGATGAAAATATCGGTTTAAGTTTATTTTACAATAACAATTTTGAGTCTATCGATAAGAAAGTTTTGAAGAGCAACTACACTGTTTATTCTAATCAAGAGAATGGTAATATGGTATTACTGGATATGTATTCAAAAGATTTTGTTACGATTGATAAATTTTTGAAAATTCGTACACAATTACTTTGGAGATATCCTAGTACTTTAGTTTCAACTAAATTATTGGATTCATTTATATTTTTCATGAATTGGAAATGTAGAAAAAACAACAATATTACTGATAATCAATTAAACAGACCAATCAATAAGATTAAACGCGATCTTTCTAGAAATTCATGGAAACATTCAAATACTAAATCTACTATTGGATTATTTGCATTACCAGAGGGATCGCTATTTGTGCGTTGCAACAACTTACCAGTGTATATGGAAATGAATCGTTATTTTCTAAAAGATGCTGCTAAATTCAATCCTAATAAACATAGCAATGCCAATAAGGAAAATAAGAATTCTGCAACTATTGGTAGTGATTGTTTAGTTGGCAATAATACTGAATTGGATGAACGTACTAATGTTAAAAGGAGTGTTATAGGTAATAATGTCAAAATTGGTAAAAAATGTCGTATTTCTGGATGTATATTATTAGATGGCGTTACTATCGAGGACGATGTTCAATTAGAAAATTGTATCATTGGTAAAAATGTTAAAATGGAGAGTAAATGTCGATTAGTTAATTGTAATGTCGAAGGATCATATACAGTTGGTAAAAATGTCAATATAAAAGGTGAGACATTAAAGAATATTTCATTAAATGAATTAAGTGACGGTGTGTTATATTCTGAAGATGATGGTGAAGAAGATGAAGACGACAGTGAAGATGAAGACGATATTAGTGATGGTGAAAGTTTTGATGATGAAGGTTTTGAAGAAGAGGAATACGAAGATGATATCTTTAGTCGGGGATAATTGTATGGCTTCATAATTATTATAATTATTATAACTCAATTTAGTAACGATTCTGTAGAGATCTTAACACATTGTATACTTTTTTACAAAAAGGAAAACACAACCAATGGAGACCAGAGGACATGTCACTTTAAATCATGGTTTATTTTTAATGTCTGTATCATGACTTTGAGATCACGTTTTTATCTAGTAATTACATACAAATTGTTTTCCCAACAGGGTGAGCCCAATTATTATGGAAAATAAGACCATAAAACAACATCAGTAGATTAAGAAACTGCCTCTCACGGTAGAGGACAACATTAGGAGGCTGTACCACACTAGTGGTCTACTGGAGCATATAAAGGTATTATCGTCAGATATGTTAAATGATTCAATATAGAGATTTGAAAGATCGAGGAAGGGAATGGACAAGATATTGTGAGATCCATGAGCCGAGAAATGGAAACTAAAAAGGCTGGAGGTGAAAAAGTGCTGCCACTGATGAGTAAGAAGGGAGAAAAAGGGGGGGAAAGTGGGGAGAAAGTGGAGAGTTAAGGGCGCGATGGAATTAGCTTAATGGGTGATGTCACGATTTCTTCGTTTGAGATGATGTTACAAGAGACAACGTACAGGCACGATAGAGCTAATGTGAAGCAGTGTTGTAAACTTACTTCGAAGGGCGAAAGAATTTTCTAGATCCACGTCTGATTTGATATATGTAGGTGAACATTTTAACACATCATAAACTGCTGGAGTTATGTTGTACAACTTCGTTTGCAAAACACTGACATCCCTCGGGCACACTATATATATATATTTATATATTTATATATTTATATATTTATATATTTATATATTTATATAATGGAGGAACATGAAGGGTGGCCAGCAGATTTGTCGATTGCATAACTGATATAAAAATACATTATGATTCTATTTTCAGTTGAGCAAGTATATATATACCCGAAGCGGGAAGGTAATTGGCCCAACAGCTGGTGACGAGTGACGACTCTCAAGAATTTCAGATCGACTCAGAACGTGTGTTTCGAGACGCAGCGGTTTTGACCGCGCTGCGTCTTTTGGCGTCTTTTGGCGTCTCCCGGCGTCTCCTGGCGTGTTTTTCCGGCGCTAGGGGCATTGTTTTCTCCGAATTCTGCACGGGCTAGTCTGCTTTAGGTTTAGCGTTTAGCAAATTTGTTGACTAGAAGAATTTATAGTAATTAACAATAATTTAATTAATGCAAGTTCGGTTGCTGGGTTTACTGTTTACTCTTGCCCCGTTTCTGGCGCGCTGATCGTTTTGGTTTCTGGTTTCTGGTTTCTGGTTTCTGGTTTTTGGGCAAAAGGCAACCTACTTTTTCCCCCCTTTTTTTTACTCTCTCCGGCCTCCCTCAAATTTTTATAAAAGAGGGTTGTTTGCTCTTCTGTTGCTGATTAGGTTTAACCTTTTTTTTTAGCTTTCTCTAGTCACTTATCTCGCCTATCTTCTTCCTTCTTCTCTTTCTCTTAATTTACATTTTTTCTCCCTTTTTTTCCTCTCTCCTTCACTAACCCGCCTCGATCTATTTTTATCCCCCCATATAGTTATCTGGCTGATATTTTTTTTGTCCATATTTACTTCTCCAAAGTGCCATTCATTAACAAAAAATCTATTCAAATTTAAGAAAAAAATGGTCAAGTTTAACAATTTAATTACAACCTTATCTTTAGGTTTATTATCTTTATCCGACTCTTCATGTGCTTATAATCCGCTTTATAAGAGATACTCAAATTCAACTTCATCCTTTGTTTCTTCATCTGCTTCTTCATGTATTCCTCAAATTTCCACTTCTGTTGTTAGCGTTTACGGTCCTGCGTATACTGGAACACCTTCTGATGCTTACACTGTTCCAACTATGGAAGGTGAATGGACTGATGATGGTCCAGTTTGGTCCATCTATATTCCTCAAGATTACTACAACTTTTCATCCTTATCTTTTGAAATTGATTCCGTTACTGGTATCACAGAAGATGAATCAGCTTTCTCCTTTTACACAGGTGATATTGGAAATTTCATCTACCCAGGTGATATTTTTACAGTTACTGATACCAGTTTGGTTTTTGATGGTAGAACTCAAGATCCTTTATTGTTGATTGTCTATTCTCCATCATATGATTCATCCTTATCCGTTTTTGCCTTATCTGCAACCCTTGATTTGGATATCATTGGTGCCATCCAAGCTAGAGATGTTGAATCATTTGAATTATCTCAAGAAATTACATCAACATCTTCTTCTAGTAGTACTACATTATCATCATCTTTGTCATCTTCATCAGTATCATCAGTATCATCATCATCATCATCAGCTGCTACTTCAACTACTGAATCAACTGGTGTAACTTCAACTACTGAATCAACTAGTGTTTCATCGTCTAAGTCTGCTTCTTCCGGTACAACTGCTGAATCTACAACTACTTCAGATGTTTCTACCGACTCCAACGGTTCTGTTGTTTCATCAAGTACTTCGCCACTTTCAACTGATTTTGTATACCAAACTACTGTTATTACCATCACTTCTTGTTCTGATAACAAATGTTCTGAAACTACTATTGAAGCAATGCCATCTGTTGTCTACACTACTGTTAGTGAAATTGAAGTTTCTTACACCACTTATTGTCCACTTTCAAAGGACAAGCCAACTGAATATAGCGTTATGTTAACTGAATCAACTGTCACTATTGACGATGTCGTTACTGTTATTACTACTTATTGTCCAGTTACTGCTTCATCTTCAGGTTTATCCTCCAGTTCTACTTCAACTACCGGCAATGGTGTCACCACCGTTACCCCAACTACAGGTACTGGTGCAACTACCGTTACCTCAACCTTCGGTGAATCTACTTCTACTTCAACTACTGGTGAAGTTGTTGTTACCACTGTCACCGGAACTAACGGTGAGACTATTGTTTCCACTGTCACCGAAACTAACGGTGAGACTGTTGTTTCCACTGTCACAGAAGCAGGTAACGAAGTAGCAGTTACTACCGTTGTTACTTCTACTGGTGAAGAAGGTACTGTTGTTACTACTATTGTTTCAACTATTAGCGTATCTTCTGAGGAATCCACCGCTACTGGTACTTCATCCAATGCAGCTGAAGAAACTGCCATTGAATCATCATCATCATCATCATCATCAGGTACAACTACTGAAGACAATGTTTCAATTTACTCAGGTGCCGCTAATGCTGCTAAAGCTGGTAGTGGTATCGCAGCCATTGTTGCTGGTTTTGCATTAATGTTATAAGTATAAGTTCCAAATTCTCTTATACATTAAAAATAAACGGGTTAATTTTTTGTCACTATTTGCTTTCAGGATTTATTGGATTTTCATTTTCATTTTACTTTGTTCATTTTTTATTAAAAAAAAAAGAATTAAGTATCTGTTTTGATATTTTTGGAGAAGGATATCATCACTTTATCAATTTAACTATCACGGGGATTTAAATAGAGAGAGGGAGGGGGAAGCCAAACTTTTACTTGTTTTTTTTGTTTCATTTTCTGGTTATTTAGTTTATAAATGACATTTTTGAACACTATTTTGCATGATCCAACCATTTTTATTTGTTCCACTTCAAATTTGTTTTATCTTTGTTCATACGAAGAACCGTTCCAATCTTTGTTTGCATATTGATATATTGTTCCTTTCTACAAATTTGTTGAAGTATAATGGTTTGGCTTGTGTTTTTATTAGGGTTATTTAATTTTACAGCTATAAAAATCAATTATTTTTATTGTAATATCACTTTGTTTAGGATTTTACATCGTAAACATGTAAAAAATTATAAGGATTAGCTATTTTATACATAGTTAACTAGCTTTACAAACGGCCTGCACGTCTTTGGGGTATCTCACATTTATGTCTAAAATCACAACTTTTACATGCATTATCAAAAGTTGTGGGTCCCGGTTCCCGTTTGCCCATCCAAAGTTCCATACCTATATACAATTGTTTTGTAACGTAATCTTCATCGTAGGTGTTGGTGACAACCTCTAAGAGATCAAGTTTGCTACGGCTAATATAGGTAACTTCCAACTTATTTGACAAAAAGTTAAATAATAAATTCTGTGTTTGAGCAAGCCTAGCTAGAATATAAGAAAAAGTTGGTGGATTTTTCCATTCACCTTCCAAAATATCTAATCTCCTATCATTTGTAGTGTTTTTAAATATAAATGGAGTCGTAATTGTTTTTGCGGTGTTAATTGGCTGGTTTCTTATTCCTTCAAAATGGAAACCATCTCCATTTTTCAATTTAAGATAATCGTTTAATAAATAATGGTTATTCAAATAAGTAAGAGCAATTGTTGAATTACTCATCGGGGAATCAATTTCTTCCCTTCTTAATTTCATATTCAATCTCCATGATTCATATGCGAAATTAACATCTCTTGCCAACATACCTAAAAATTTCCTATACATGCCAACTTGGAGTAACTGTGTTTGCTGGTAACTTAAGGACGCAGATTTTCTACCCATCCTTGACTTATCATCATTGGTAACAATATACAGCATCGGATCCTTAGCGTCTACCCATGGCATCATTTTATTTTTGATTGCTTTGAATGTATCATTGAAATCATATGACGTTTTTAATTCAGATTTTAGATCTTTTTGAAATTCTTTAAATGCACCTTTTTCTTTATCTTCTAAATGTAAATCATCAACAATTCCGCTAATTATAATATAATTATCAAGATTTGCATCATTAAATGTACCAGAGGATGGTAATTCCGTCACCAAACTTTCTGTTGTTTTATCAAATATGCCATGAACAAGAATCTCACGTCCTTTTCCAAATTCAAAAATGTTAATCAGGCGACGTACAGTTTGTGAAATGTTATGTGGTAATGAATTTATAACATCGGGACCCTCAAGGGTAATAGTTGTAATGCCTTGCTCCACTGGAAGAGTTTCTTCACTGGGTAATACCGAATTACCTTTTATTGTCTCATCAGGCTGCAAAATATTATCATTTTTGTGTTCATATGTTACTGACATATTAATAGTTTCTGGTGATCCATTTTTCTCGGACTCATTAACAGTTGTTTCGTCAATTTGACGTATATCACTAATCATCACATTATCTCTATTGACAGAAATAGTATCAAACGTTTCATTTTCATTAGGTTCATTAAATTTTTCTTTTTCTTTGAGCTGAGAAAGATCAGAATTTTTAACACTATCCGTATCCACAATTCCGAAGTTATCTTTCAGGTACGCCATTTTTTTCTCAATAGTGTTTAATTTTGATAAATCAACATATTGATCCTGAATCTCTGAAACGCTATTCAAAAGCAAGTTTGCACGTTTCACATTACTTAAAGAGTCGGGTTCTTTATTATCCTCGTCAAATAAATTCTTTTGTTTATCAATAGAAATCACCTTTCCATCATCATCATCATCATCATTTCTCCTTAATAATTTGACTTTCATTTGCGGATGTGTTTGCTTTTCTAACATTCGATGAATTAACCTTCCTGAAATCATAGCTGCAGTTTCTGTAAATAATCCACCAAGGTATAATTTATACATGTCTTTCAATTCACAAAATGAATATGGTAAAACTTTAGTAACAGATAATCTTGCATGATTATCTTTCATCACTTTCTGTAATTCTCTATAAGGAACCAACTGTTTTCTAAAAATAAATTTACTTGGAAAATATCGACTATCTGTCTTATCATTAAGAAAATCTGACAATCGGTTAAATCTTTCTTGCAAATTCTTTCTCTTATCTTGAGCTTCTTGAAGTAAATGTGGGTTTAAATTTGTATTATTGTTATCGTTTTCAAGCTCTTTCAAATCTCTAGTTGAAACCATATAATTGGGAACCTTGGTAAAATTACTTATAGCTGCATACACTTCTGCATCCGTATATTTCCGCTTTTGAAGTGTATCGTCGGCTGAGTTTTCACTCAAATTTTTAAAATCCGGTTGTGGTTGTCGAAGTTCCGCAGGAATGGGTATCCTTAACTTCAATCGGTGCACATACCTCTTTTGTGTAGACATCATGATTTTGTCAATTGTAGATTTACAAATGCAAGTAGGCTGTTTATTATTCAATAGGGAAGAGTGTACGGACAAAAGAAAGGCATATAGAGAAGGAAGATCAATATATAAAACTCCGACGTCTCAGTACGCGTATGCTAAAAGAAAAGGTAAGCAGCAGCTCTGTTTCATGTTTGATTTGCCACTTTTCTTTTTTAGGCAGATATAGCGAGCGACCCGTGAATTAAGAGTTTAGTCTATATTATGTTAAAATCACTTGTCTCGGATGTCCTTCTTAATCAATAGGATCAAATTATTACTATGAATTATATTAAAAGTTGATTTATAAAAGATAAAAAAAAATAGGACAGAATGAAGTTGAATGATAGTTCAGCGATCTATAAATAGTAAAATCATATATTAGGATAGGCATCAAGATTCATCATTGAAATTTTAAACTTGTGTGTAATTTGATTCATGATAAAGTTTTTGGGAAGGTTGATCGTAATGATTTGTTTGATCACCGTTTAAATTTCCCTGTGAGGTATTGTAGACAATATCATCATTCTCATCGGCTGTATCCATATCTAAATTATCTGAATTAAGTTCCTTTTCGTTTCCATTCAGATCATTTGTATTTTCACTTGATTGCTTTTCATCATGATCCACCGCATCATCACGATTATGATCATTTGGATTATATTTTCTTTTAAATGTAGCCTTGAATGATTTATCAATATAAATATGTGAATTTTTACCATATGCCAAACCAGGTGAGAGGAATGCTAAAACACAAGTTGCCAAGCAAACCATCAGTGCTTCTAAAATCATGAAATATATTTCATCAACAGCCAAATTAGAAGACCAACCTTCTGATAGTTCAACCAATCTATAAACGGATCTGACAAAGATGAGGATAACGGCAAATGAAACACCCACTATGAAGGGGACCAAAAATTTACTTTCTCTTATATGTGCAAACCTTGGATTAAAATCCGCATCCCCATTTTTTCGATAACTTTTATAAACTCTAAAAAAGAATAGATACCAGAAAAATTGGAACAATGCTATTGTAAACACTTGATAGGCCAATCCACCGACCATAATATTTGAACCTTGCTGAGTTGATTGATAAACTGATAATGCACCTGCTGCAACACCACCACCAACTGCTTGTAAAACAATTGAAATAATATCACAAATAATAAAGATCAATGAGTATTGCATTGGTCGCAAGACAGAGAATTGTTGTCCATAAATAACTGTTAATTGCGCAATGACATAATAGATACCGGCCATCATAAAACACGGTGCAAGAGTTAAACAAACCAATTGCATAACAAAGGCATCAAAACTCAGAATATTTTGATTAGACCAGATACGTCCAACATAACCTAAAACTTCAAGAATAAGAGCACACGTCCAACATGTCAAAAACCACCATTGATGATAGAACACACCAGAAATAACAGTCATTGCAAAAAAAAGTGAGTATACAACCAAGAGTGCTATATTACCACCTAATGAAGGGTAATTACCACTATAATATGCTTCTTCATTGAACATTTTCAACATGATTTCACTTGCATATGCTGCTTCAGTTAAATATGATGCTTGAACCTGACTATTTGTCTGTGTTGCGGCAACTTGTAGTATATCATAATATTGAATAGTTGCCTGTGCTTGGATGATCTGATTAATTAAACTAATTGAGGAAACCGAATTGGTAACGCTCATCAAAGCATCAAAGGCACTGTATTGATGGCTAATGGCATGCCCTATAACTGATGTAATTGTTGCATAATTTGGAACCGTTGATGCAACAGTTATTGTCAACGGGAGAGAAGATGTTAGTTCTGAAACTTTCTCTTGTAAGGCAGTTGGTAGTGCAGAAATATAGGATTGTAGAAGGGCACTATCAATTCCACTGACGTCCATTTTGGTGTTGATTATATATGTATGTTGCCTGGATTACCTATTATGGCGATTTTTCACAAGGAAACAATAATTAGTAATACTCAGTCGGTAGCCTATAGTTGTTATATGACAATATCTCGGAGTCTGGGATAAAGGGAACAGATTCTCAAAGGCAGGAGGGAGTTTTTCGAAGAAAGTCAGTACCAACTATCTATACAAGATTATACATGAACAAGAAAAAATGACAAATACATAAAAAAACAAAACGAGACCCCCAAACGATTCCCCCCGTCCATCCACACCGTCCACATTCCATATTCCACATTCCACATTCCACATTCCACATTCCACATTCCACATCCTAGAAAACAATGCCCGGATTCTTCGGGGGCTAAGCGTTAATGCTAAATTTGTTAAACCCTAAATCCCTCGTTCTCGGTGTTCGGCAAAAAATGTTTTTTCCGAGCCACTCTAGGAGACTTTCCTAAGGTCCAAGGTCTGAAGTCTATCGTCTGTTTCTAACATTCTGTATTCTCTATTTCTTTGTCTTATTTTTAGTAGTCTTTGCAGGAGCCTTACTTTTAGCTTTGCCCTTAGCCTTAGGCTTGACTGCTTTAATTAAATTGTCTTTTTTGATATCATCATTATCATCATCCCTCTCATCGTCATCCTCATTTTCGTCATCACCATTTCCTTCTTTACGTCTTTCTTCATCTTCAATCGACATATCTTTATCACGACGTGTACTTGAACCAACAGAATCACCGGTTTTATATATCATTGTAGGATGCACATATGAATTATATTTTCTGGTAAATGCACTCTTAACACTAGTTGGTATCTTTTTATACACATCATCAACTTTCATATTACCATGAACACTTAATTCTAAAATACTGTCGAAATCTTCTTTTGTTAAATAGTAATCATCCATTAATTTTAACAGCTCTTCAATACCATTAGCCCCTTCCTTGACTAATGGTTTTAATAACTTATCCTTTAAAAATGGAATATAATTCAGTCTTAAATCAATATTGTTTGTTCCTGTTTTAGTGCATGTATGATACTGTACTGTTTGAACAATTCTATCATATTTCATCCTTTTAGAATTTTGTCCTAACCAACTTGTAAAGTTAATTCTATTTGTAATTTGTCCTTGGATTTCAAACGATGGATAAATGGTCGACATAATGGCATGAAACGGTAATAATGACCATTGTTGTTCACCACTACGAATTTTTTGATTGACCAAATCACCTTGGGAGATTAAATCAGATGCTTTGGCTAATTGTTTTAATTGATCTAATTTACTATTAGGATTCACATTGGCAGGTCTAGTCATTCTATAATTTTCGTGAATCATTAAAGGTATAATATCCATATCATTAAAATATAATGAAATTCTATCATTTATTGATAAATTATTGACCGATAAAAATTTAGCAACAACATCAAAGGGTTTTAAAGAAACCTCCTTTTCCCATGAATCCTGCATTTGATTTAAATTGTCAAAATTCAAACTCTTTTGCGTTCTAGCAACCGTTGACATAATATTGATAATTTGTCTAATATCATTATGCGTAATTGCAACCAATTTATCAATCAAATTAGGATCTAGTTTTAAACCTTCCCGATGAGCAATTGTCATTAATCTTGATTTCATTTCTCTGGCAGTCGGTCTTCTCCACACTAAATCAAAGCAATAATTCAGCAAAGTTTTCATTTTTGGTAGAGATTTATCATTACAAATTAATATCATTGGAGTCTTTGTTGTTTTGCAGAATTGAGCCAATTGTGCAACACCACCATTATCACCACTTGACATACCATCAACTTCATCCATTAATAAAACAAATCTTTTATTATTAACGTCATCAGGGTTACTATGTTCAAAATAACCGGAGACCGAAGTGTTATCTAAACAAACTTTCAAATGTTCATTTAAAAGCTTTTTTGATCTGAAATCACTGGCATTTTTCTCAATCACATCATAACCTAACTTTTTGGCAATTAAAGTAGCAGCTGTTGTTTTACCAATACCGGGAGGCCCACTAATTAAAACTGCTTTATATGAATCAATCGTTGATCCATTCATATTATGTGGTTTATCAAACCAAGTTGCTAACCAATTGTGTAACATTTCAACATGACTTTTATTACCACATATTTGTTTCATATCAGTTGGTGCATATTTAACAGTCCACAATTGTGTATCTCTATCAACAACTTTAGGTTCAACATTAAAATGAGAAGATGATTTTTTATTTGTATGCTTTATAGTCTTCTCTCGCTTCTTTTGTTCCTCCTCTTCTTTTATTTCGGCTTTTATTTCCTCTTCAACTTTTTTCTCCAATTCTTTCTTTTTAGCCAATTCTCTAAGAGCAATCTCACCACTCCCACCATCCGCAGGCATTTTGGAAATCAAATCAATGAAACCTTGTTGGTCTATACATTTAATTTTCAGTGTTTTGATTTTTTTCACTTTGCTTGGGCCTGCATCATTACCAATAACTACAACAGATGTTTTACCACTAATACTCTTGGTAACTTTAGCACCATACCTTGATGCCAATTGTTCACATTGTTCTCTATCCAAGGATGGTAAAACACCAGTGAAAACAATAGTTAATCCATTTAGACAATTTTCTCTACCTTTTGGAATGGAATCTATATCCATTTGTCCACCATCATCGGCTGCTGCATTGGAATTTTGTTTTGCTTTCAATTGGAAAAAATTCATCTTATCCGCATCTGGGGATATTTCCAATAAAGAGGGATCGGCATCAGATATGGTTGTTAAAATATCTGCTGCAGATAAGTTTGAATTGGATGAATTATTATTTGATGGTTGGAGTTCTTTTTTAGATTCAACTTTTTGTTTTTTAGCTGGTGGATTCGCTTGTTTTGATGGGGTTGCAGTTGCTGGACCAGCCTTTCTCTTTGCCTTGTTATTTTTGACAGTATTTTTACCAAAAAAATCATCAATTACAGCCATTGTTGCAACACCTGTAACTTATTTGAATTCGTCTTGCCCTTCTGATAGTCTTCTCACTGGGCTATAAACTCATCTCCAGGCTCCAGACTTTGAATTCTCTCTTTCCTGACGCCAATTTCCTCTTTCTGTCACCGCTACACGCGTGCTTTCGCTTAGCGTCTTCACGCCCCGCGACCTTTGCCCGACAATAATCGATTTCAGTGCTTAGTGTCCCTAATCCCTGATCTATAGCCTACGCGCTTTAGGCACTCCACGAATTTCGAACTTCGGACTCGAATTCTTCCAACTTTCGGATTCTATGCCCTTTTCCCAGTGGGTGCGCATATTACTTCTTTAGGAAGTTGCCGATGGAGCTAGCGTCTGCACTGTATAGATAAGGTTCTCCTAGGAAATTATAGATTAAGCTTGACTCACAATTTCATTCTGAAAGATGATCCAATACTGAAAAATTAGGGGGAAGTTTTTGACTATTATAAAAGGAGAACAACTTCCTCTTTATTTCTGCAATTTATTTGTCTTCATGCCTTTTTATAAAACACAATATATATATTTTTTGGGTTTAACATTATACCTATAACCTCAATCAATCAATCAATCAATCAATCAATCAAACATGACTGTAGCAGACACTAAAACAAAATCTTATGTCTTTCAAAAGAAAATCGCACATAAAGGTCTTATGTGTGTTGGTACCAAAAATGATGGTATGTACTTGGTATTAGAAGACCCTTCCACTGGAGAACAAAAAGTTGTTCTTGATGGTATCTCCGGTGCTGCAGTCTGTTCTTTACCACATAATGATCCTGAAATTACTAGCCAATTCACAAAATGGGCTGAAGAATCTGCTTACACCTTTGGTGCTTACTATGGTAACAATGCCGCTGAAGATTTAGGTAAGTTCATGTGTGATAAATCAAAGGGTGCATTTGAATCTTGTTTATGGACCCAATCTGGTTCTGAAGCCACTGAAAATGCTATTAAAATTATGAGACAATATCATTTGGAAAGAGGTGATGATAAAAGATACAAGATCATTTCAAGATACCAATCTTACCATGGTTTCACCCTAGGTGCGTTATCTGTTGGTGATGGTACTAGAAAACCACCTTTCAAGCCAATCTTATTGAGCGATGACCAAACTCCTAAAATGCCTCAACTTTATCCATACAGGGACTGGAAAGATGGTATGACTGAAGAAGAATATACTGCTTACTTATTAGAACAAGCTGAAAAAGTTTTCATTGATAACGACCCATCAACTATTTCTGGTGTTATTGTTGAAACAGTCGGTGGTTCCACCATCGGTACTCCAACTCCTCCAAAGGGGTACTTAGATGGTTTAAAGGCAATATGTCACAAATATGGTGCTTTGTTCATGTTAGATGAAGTTATGTGTGGTTTAGGTAGATGTGGTTACGATTACACTTACATGCACCCTGATTTCGGTTTGACCACTGGTGGCCCAGATTTATTATCCGTCGGTAAAACTATCGGTTCTGGTTTTGTTACTTTAGCGGGTCTTTTATTCTCTCCAAAAATTTGCAAGGTTTACAATGAAGGTTCTGGTTCAATTATGGGTGGTCAAACCTATCATTCACATGCTTTCACTTGTAGGGTTGGTCTAGCAGTTCAAGAAAAAATTGTCAGAGACAATTTGGTTGAAAATGTCAGAATCGTTGGTGCTTACATGAAAGAATCTTTGAAGGAAAACTTAAAAGATTCTAAAATTGCTGGTGACGTTAGAGGTGCAGGTAACTTCATTTCCGTTGAAATAGTCAAGGATAAGGCCACCAAAGAATATTTTGATCCAAAATTGGCCGTCGGTCCAACTCTTCACAAGAAAATCTTTGACAAGGGTGTTGTTGTTATGGGTGCAAGTGGTACAGTTGGTTATGAATATCATGGTTTAAATGATGTCTCATGTTTTGGTGATCATGTTACCCTTGGTCCAGCCTTCACTTTCACCAAAGATCATGCTGATATTATTGTTAAAGCTGTTACCGAAGCTATCTTTGAAATTGAAAAGGAACTTCTATAAGTTTTTTAAGTTTCTTAATATTTTTACCTTTAATACATATAAATCTATAGTTTATTTTAAATTTTTTTAATTTTAAGTTTATTCTCGTACACTGATAATCTGTCTTTAAAACTTATCCCATTCCATAACTCTTCTCCATCATCCGATATTGTAAGTTTCGGTAACCCATGTTGCTCAATACATGCACCACTAGCCACGGTTGCATATGTTGCTGCAATATAAAAGTTTTTATCATGTTTCATAAAAGTTGTAGTAAATGCCCCAACGTAAGTATTACCACAGCCAGTTGGATCAATAACTTTGTTAGTGGCATCATCAGTTTTCTCATGAAAGGCAGGAAACCATACCGCCTCATTTCCATGTTCTAGTACCATACTACCCAAACTACCACATCTCAACACTATTCCACTATTTTTTTTCTTCATAGATTCCAAAAATTTGCACGCTATTCTTTCACAAGCACCTTTATCTGTAGGTTCGGGTTCACCAAAAAAATTAGCACATTCGGCGGCATTAGGCGTTAGGATATCAACTTTATCCAACACATCATAAGTATCTTGCAAGTATTCTGAAGTGCAACAATCAGGTATTGGTTCCCATGCAATCACTGGATCAACGTATATCTCAGTTTCTTCAGAAACTGCCAATTCCTTTAGTTCTCGCAATAATTCTTTACATCTTTTAGGTGAACACACAAAATGGTATGATTTACTGTGTAACATCCACGGGTAATCTTTCAAGTCAGTCATGGTGATTCTTTTCTTTGGTGTCAAATACTTGAATGATCTGAAATCATTTCCTCCATATCTATTCCAACCTCTGGTACATCTTCTTGAATCATCAAATCTGAAAACTGCACCACTATTCCAACCTTTCAATTCGGTTATAATTTCACTTGGACAATCATTGCCTATATCTACTATCCATGCACATTTCTTTGATTCATTGGATGGCAAAACCATTCTCGACCCACATATGGCAAATGTACCACCTCCACCTAATATGCCATCTATTTTAAAGTCAGCAAAACTGATTTCATCTATTATAAACATCCCCAGGGAAGTAAAATAGGGAATATCATGATTATTATATTTATTATCAGCCATTGTGTAATAAATAGTCTTGAAACCCAACTTTATAATTGCAATGTTTTTACTTATGAATTCAGAATTAACAGTTCGGAATAAAAGAGGCAGTAAGCAGCACTCATAATTTGTGATGCAATAGGCAAACGCGAGCTCGAACAAAACTCAACCCAGAAAAGGAAATTAAAATTTTCACAAGCTTTCAATTTTCATGGTAGTTTTTTCTTTCTTATGGGGCGTTTCTTGTTGAACGCTTTAGGACAACAAAAATGGACTCATTTGATAAGAAGAAACAACATATACTACAGGAGATAGGGCTGAATTCTGAATCCAATCCAGATGCATCCCCAAAGGGAACAATAGACAGAATCTGCATCCCGCTTATAACATTAATAAACTCCCACAGGGATATGGTCACAACTTCATCATGTTCTGGACGTTTATCTGTTTTCATTGAAGGATCGAAGGGATTGTCAAGAGATGAATCTGATTTCAATAATTCTGCTGCAAGCGCCAGTGATTTTTTTAAGATAGGTGCAAAGGGTGATGGTGGCCGTTGGTTATTTGTATCTCACGAAAAGGAAGATATACACGACTGGTGGAAACGTTCTTCTGAACTTAGGATTGATACGAAATTTTCTGATAATAATTATGACGTCAGTACAAGATATATTTTATTCAAATATGAACCATTAATTTTACACGTTCAGTGTAGAGATCTCAAATCGGCATCGAGGTTATATAGTACTGCAATGGGATGTGGATTTCGAGAATCTGGAATTGGTGCCAATAATAACGTTGCAATTAGAATATCTATCAAGTTAGATATACCTATTGGCTTTATAAATCAAGCAGGTGAAGCAGTAAGTATAGTAGAGGAGCAATATTTGAAAATGATTACTAAACTTGCGTACGATAGATTTCTAGAAAATGAGAAAAAAATGGAAAAACTGTACCAAAGAATAGATACAGAAATCATCCAATATGTTGAAAAAGTGGAAAAGGTTGAGACCAAAGAAGAGCGTAAACAGAGAAAAATGATAGAAGGACTTGCCATAAGGGAAGAGGTTCGTAAATTGAAAGAAGAAAAGAGAAGGTTAAAACAACTAGAACTTGAAAATAAACCAAAATGAAGTTGTTTGGGAAATTAATCATTTAGTAAAATTTGAAGCAGCGACTAAAATTACTGTTTTGTGTTCTATGTTTCTATAAAAATATTAAATAAGTTAGACTTTTCCTTTAAATATATGAACTTATAACTTGGCAGATATCGATTCGACTAAAAAGTCAACATCTCTCACATCTACTACATCCGATTTTATCTTGTATTCAGGTTTAGAATTCCACTTCCATGCATCTGAAATTTTGGAATCTAATGTATGATTTATCATTTGAATAATATATTTTCCAATATTTGGAAAGAATTTGAATCCATGACCGGAATCTCCAGTTGCAACATAAAGATTTTCATACTCGGGAACCTTATCAATGAGGAAGGTTGATCCCTCTCTCTCTGCAATCCAGCAAATTTTGGAACCAAAAAAATCATGATTTGCTAATTCTGGTACATATTTTCGTAAAAGTGTTTGATGTTCCCAAACAGATTCTTTTGGCATTGTATCATGTGGATTCTCATTGTGAAATCTTGGCAATGATATATCTTTCTCATTTTCAAAAGGATCAGGTACAGTTCTTTTTACTCGTAATCCGTTTACACAAATCTTCATAATTTTTGTTTTAGGATCTGGTGGGAAGAAGCAACCAATTTTCCCATCAACAACAATTGGCGTATCTTTATATTTTTCATATTCCTCAGAGGTAAGTTTAATATGAGTCACAAACAAGCCAGTTGCTGATTGTTGATTTTCCAAATTTAGTATGCTACCAGTGTTTGCACCTGCAGCTAGAACAACGTAACTTGCACAATGTTCGAATCCTGATTCTGTCACGACACCAACTGTACCATCTGTATATTTTTTGAGACCAACTGCATTCCCAGATTTACCAAATGTAAAAGTTACATTAGAATGAGAAGATAAATACTTATACACATCAACCAATGTTTGGGATGCGTTCGCCAATCCTGAATCAGGACTGAATTCAACTTCTTGATCTAATGCAATGGAAGTTTTGTCTAAAAATGGAAATGTTTCATGAATATGTCTTCCACCTCTATATATTTCATGCCTTTGATTTTCCCTGTACATTTCAATCATATTGTTTCCATTCTGTTCAAATTCTGCCCGATTTTTATCAGATAATGAAGTTACTAAGAGTCTGCCACATTCATTAAATGATTTTTGATAAAGTTCATCAGTTTTCCATAATTTCAGAGCTTCTATTGATAGGTTTAAATAAAGGGGGCTGGAAAATTCACATCTGATAATCTTATTGAAATCATTAGCAGCAGACCATGGCGATGGAGGTTCAAATTTATCAATCATATGGACAAAATGACCCTGTCTAACGAGTTCTAACGCTGTGGATAAGCCAAAGACCCCGCATCCAACAATCAATACTGGGCCATCTATCATACCTTTTGTGTTTTCTTTTCTTTTCTTTTCTTTTCTCGTTTATTAACAGTTGGTGATATAATAACCGATGGAGTAACTAATGACATACGGAATTCAGAAGAACCACACCATGTTCTTCCCACCATCATACATGCACATTACCATGAATAAAATGGTTCGGGTCTTGCCGAGCAGAGTGGAATTCCGGGAAAAAATGCGGCGGGTCCTCCTTCCCGATCGGGCAATGGCGCGAACCGCGATAAGCTGGCAGCCGGCAGATCCCACTGTTGCTGGACAGTTGTGAAATTATAAAAAGTTAGAGGTCTAGGGGTCCCCCCAGGGCTGTAGGACTGAGATTTCACCCTTTCCCCCTTCTTTTCATAGAGGCTCTGCGTAACTGCCTCTTCTTCCTGGGAGAAATCAGATTCCTTCTTTATCCTGATACCATCACTATTACTGCCCCTTTTTGCAATTGAAACTTATATATCAATGAATATTGATCGGTTTTTTTCATGGAGCTTATCCATCCTATTGGTCCAGGAAAAATGCGGTTTAATAATCAATATCTTCTCAAATAAAGTCATACTCATTGATATATGTACCAATGATATTTGGACAATGTAATGTTGCAATATTTATAACCTTCTCATTTTCACCTTCATTTAACGTCAACACTGTATTACAAATACCCACAGAATCAAGTTTGAATTTCGTTGCCGAATATACATTTGAATACCGACCTTTATCTTCATAATAATTTGATAGCAACATTTTATAATTTCTCATTGACACTTTAGCTCTAGTATCTAGTACCAGTATAGAAAGCTCAGCATTAATGCCCGTTATTTTGGCAATAGTTTCATCCTGATTTTCTTTAAACCTGGTTAATAAATTGGTCAAGATACTTTCTTCCACCGCCTTAGTATCAATGGCTGCAATATTTTTTGGGTTCTGTGGGCAACTTCTGAAATAATGTTTGCCGCCACATTTACAACAACATGAATCTTTCTTTGTTGACCGCTCCTTAACCGAGTGTGGTTTGCCACAAAATGTACAATGTTTTGGTGTTATCATTTTTGTCTTTGCAATTATTTCTACTTCTGATTTTTCCTCTACCACCACCACCACCGTTGCTAGAATCATTGGAATCATTGGAGCTGTTGGTGTCAATACCAACTGAGGTGACAGTTACTTGAATGGTTAATGTGGTTGAATCTAGTTGCGAAGTTTTTAATATTTCAAGTTTTTCCTAAATATGAAGTGAATGAAAGTCGATGAGCTGATTTTTGGTGTTCACAGTAGTTCACCTAAAACTGTAACATTTTTGGGATCATGCATCAATTAGGTGTACTTCTTCATGAGCTTGGAACTGTAGTTTTTAGGTTCAGTTATACCAATGATACCGCTACTACCTTGAACGACTTCTTTGCAAAAGACACCCTCTAACAAATTTGGCATGATCTCAAGAATGTTGCAGTTTTAGGATTCTTTTATCGTTATTAGTTTCCGATGTGTTTATTTTAACGAAACCGAAGTTTATCAAGCGAATCTTTTCATCAGGATTTCTTGTTTTGAAAAACTTACTTTCAAAAGTTATAGATAAGCCATAATCGTGATTTCTACCAAAAGCAGAATTTGTTGATTTAATATCAAGATCCGTTAAATAATTTATTTATATGAAACATAATTTTTTAATAAAAATGTAGGCTACTCATATGAAAAATCAAGATTACACAAATTGCAAATCATTGTTTAAGCAATTTGGCAAGTAAAGGGATACAAAATGTAAAAAATTACGCCGATATCTTTCCTAACATGTGATTACCCTATAGCTCATGCATTTGTAATGATATAGTTGGGACTAATATGGAAAATGCCTGGGCTTTTAATTTTGTATTAGTTTTCTATCTTTTATATAAATATTATAATAATATAATTATACAGCCGAATCATCATTAGGAGTAGACTCTTTCTCTAGGAACTCCGTCCAGAGTGATACAAAAGATTCACCATGCGAGACTGAAGAATTACGATGTGGGTGCGGCACTTCAACAACACTATTTGAATGTGATCTATAATTGGCATTTGAAAGCAACCCTGCATGCCTCTTCTTATCATCATTCCAATCTAAGAAATTAGCTATTAATTGAAGCACTTCGAATTTTTTCGTATCTCCCCTTGGAAGTTGTAAGAAACTAATAAATAAATTAGAAACTAATTCCCTATCTACAGTTTCCTTACCCGATTCTCTTTTAATTAATTTCATAGCTTTTGTCAAATGTTCATTCAATGTAATCGTTTCATGCCTTAATTTTCCAATTAAGAGCTGTTTATCCCTTAAATCTTTTTCCAAGCCATTTAACGATTCTATTTTAGCATCCCTTTCCGAAATTAAGTTTTTTAAATCGTTAATTTCATTGACTGTTTCATTCAATTGATTAGTTTTACTAACTAACTGAGATTTAGAATTTGTTATCACATTTTCTTTATCAAATGTTAGTTGATTTATTGTTGCTTTTAAGTTTACAACTTGTTGCGATAGCTCATGGCATTTAGTATCAGCTTCATTCTTTTCCACTTTGAGGTCATTTATCTTAGATTTCAAATCATTCAGCTCTTGATGCAAATTTGTCTTTGACATTTTTTCTTCTTGAATTAGAATCAAATACTCTTCCAAATCAGACTTAGCTTCTTTAAATTCTCTCTTCAATTTTTTATTTTCATCCTCAAGCTGTTTAGATTCAGTTTCCAATTGGAAATCTTGATTTTCAACTTTGTGTTTTAACTGTGAATTTTCTGTAGTCAATTTATCACACTCAGAATTCAAACTTATAACTTCAGCCTTTAGTTCGTTCAATGCAGATTCCAATGTTGTTATTTTACCTGTTGAAGAATCTAATTGTGCTCTTAACTGACTATTTTCAGTTTCAATGGTATCAAGTTTAGCCTCTGATTCTTTCATCTTATTAAAAACTGATTTCATCTGAGACAACCTACTTAATAAAGAATCATAATTCGCTTTATATTTTGTACTTTCTTCAGTCTTAAAAGCCAACTGATGTCTGAGATCTTCCACTTCAGCATCAGTTGGTGTATCAGCTCGTTGTTCGTTTGATGTGCTAGAGGTAACAGCTTGCTGTAACTTCTTTATTTCTTCATCCTTTTCAGTAGTAACTTTTGTGATTTCACTATCCTTTTGTGTTAATTTTAACTTAAGATCTGTCAATTGTTGTTGCAACCTTTCGACTTGTTCTTTTGAGGCATTAATAATGGAAATGTTACCATTACTGCCATTTGATATGTCACACTCCTTTTCAGATTTAATTATATCATCGTTTTTCACTTCTTCTCCGCCATCATTCGACTGTTCCACCTGTTTGACGTGTTCACTATCGGCTTCAAATTTGTTGTCGTTGTTTATTTTGACGGCACCATTACCATGAGGTTTAGATTTATTCTTTGAGTTTTTCTTTCCCATGATGATAACAACAATATGTTTCGTTTTGGTCTTGGTTGGTTTTCTTTAAATCAAACTAGTTTATATCCGCCCCATTAAAGTTTGGTTCCAATTCGATGACAACTGCAACAATGTTGCCCAGTGAAATTGTCGCTCACTTCTCGCAGGTTCATAGTGGCTAGTGGCATACAAATTTTACAACAAGCAGCTGACACGTTTAACAACTTTCGACGTTCGTAAATGATGTTGCGGTTAATCCTTAATCGTTTTTGTTGGAGTTTGAAAAGGAAATATTATCCTGAATTTCTTTCCATTCAGCTAACTTAATATATTTTACATACTAACAATGGATTCTGCAACCATACTTGTGCTGGTGATCGGTTCTCTGCTGAGGTTTTCTGTTTTTATGTGGATCCCTAATTTGTCATCTGTTTTGGATCAATTCTCATTATTCGCAACACCTATAAATTCGTACATATCATTGAATGAAGGAATTTATTTACTATCCAATGGCTTAAATCCTTATAAACAAGGAGAAATCTTACATCATCCTCCCATACTACTTAAATTTTTTGAAGTTTTGAAAAGTTCTCAAATTGATGATAACTTGAATACAATACTGTTCTATTCAATCTTAGATGCGTTAATTTGTTTACAATTAATTAAAATAAATAAATTATTGAATAAGGAAAATGGTTTTACATCTTTTAAAATTGCATGTTTTTACATGTTTAATCCATTTACTTTATTAACTTCATTTGCTAAATCAACATATCTCATAAACAATTTGGTTGTTGTATCTATTTTCAGTTGCTTGATGAGAAATAAAATTGAAGTTGCAATTGTACTATTATCATTGTCATCATATCTAACATATTATAGTTGGTATTTATTATTCCCAATCTGTTACTATATTTATAAATCTGAAAAGAAAACATCAGGTGTCCTAAAGGCAATTTTGATATTCATCACATCTATTAGCATTTTGTTTGCGATTAGTTATAAGTTGAGTAACAATTCATTTAACTTTATTAAACTCTGCTATTTAACTTTAATACAGTTCAAGAAAATAACACCAAATTTAGGATTATGGTGGTACTTTTTTACAGAAATTTTTGAATCATTCAATGACTTCTATTTATCTGTTTTCAATTTATACAGTTTTACCTTCATATTGCCAATATCAGTAAGATTTATAACGGCTAATAACAAAATGAGTATTCTCTTTGTATCTTGGATCTTAATTGGTTTAATTAATTTTGGTAAACCATATCCAATTCTAGCAGATTACAGTCTATTCTATTCAACCGTATTCTTGTTCAAACCATACTTTACCTTTTTGAAATTTAACCCAATTGTTAGCTACGTTGCATTGTTTGTTGTTTTACTACAGTCTCCGTCGTTCTACATTGTCTGGATGATTCTTAATTCCGGTAATGCCAATTTTTTCTATGCCATCAGTCTTGCGTTACATCTTGTTGATGGAGTTATTTTAAGCGATTTTATTTGGGCATATCTCCAAGATGAGTATTATACCAGCCACCCGAAAATAGAAGAAGCCACCAAAACACACTCCCAACAATATGCCAAACTTACACAAATCTAAAAATAGTTAATGATATTTTTCTATAGCTTCTCTATTGTTCCATCCACATTTTTATATATATAGCCTTACTAGCACAATAAACCGGTAACACTGGATCCATGACAACCCAGGAACCCAGGCACTCTTCAAGAATCTCCGAACCCCGAATCTCTATTGTACTAGGGTGCCCAGCCACCCATTTTGCTGCAATGTCGTGCATCGCGCACACTAGCCACATACCCAATCGAGAAATAGAGCGTCCCAGCTACATGAAATGGATGGGTTGGGTTCTTTCTCTTCTCTCAAGTCTGCACCACACCTATAAAAGAATCTCCAATCTTCCCTTTTAGTTCAAAGAATAACTTTTGTAATGGTAATCCATATGTTAGATCAGGTGTATTTTTATGCTTTATTAAATAAAATAGCAAACAAATCCAAATAACTCTCTTCAAAATGCAATTCTCTAACATTATCTCTCTTGCTGCCACTTTATCTGGTGTTTCCGCATCCACATCACACTATCAATACACTACCATAAAGACTTCCACTATATGCGAATTGACCCTTTCATATTGTCCTGGTGGAAACGAATCAAAAAATGATACTGTCCCTCAATATACAGATGCTGCTGCTCCAGGTATTGATTCTACCCACCTTTATACGTTTGGTACAGTTGCCGTTGCTGCTCTTGGTGTTATGTTATTATAATTCCGAAACAACTATATAATACAAAATGTTATTTATTGATAACATATTTCAAACTACAAATGTATTTATCTTGAAATTGTGTAAATAAGATCTGGCCAGTCTTATTATCCACTCCTTTTTGATAATATATTTGTCTTCAAGTTAAATAGAATGATAGACCTTTCAGTTAACCCGGGATGCTCAACAAAAACATATATACTTTGCCTCAAATAGATCTATAATATGTATAAAATCACACGTGTATAAATAAAGCAAAAAAAATCCAATTATTAGAATGCTCTTCTAAATTTTGAAAGAATGGAGTCAATAATTACTATTTTCTACACTCTCCAACAAATACATCAAATTAGTTTAACTATAAAATACACAAACTGTTAAATACATAAAAGGCAAAATTTAATTGGTGTAAAGTATCATCTATTTCGTGCGTAATAATTTACATGTCTTGAACGATGCCCAATTTCACTCAGACTTATCAATGTGTCGTCCAGTTTTTGTTTAATATCAGCAGCTTCCCTTTGATATGCCTTCAGTTTTTCAACACTACCATCAAGTTCTCTGGTTTTCCGTATGATATCAGCATCTTCCGTTTTAATTCTATTAATCTCGGTTTTATACTTTTCATTTGTTTCTTTTTGTTTCTCAATCAATTTTTCAGATTCTTGTATTGATTTTAATGCTCTATCAATTTCTTCTTCCATATATTTATTTTCATTCTTATTACTTTCCAATTGATGTTCTACTTTGCTAATTTCATCATATAATTGATACTTTTCAATATCTTTTAAAATATATTCCTTAACTTTGTCCGATTTAGAATCAGATTTACTAATCTCCTCTATTTTATCTTCATATTCCTTTAGTTCGACTTTTGTTGCTTCTGTTTTCGCAGTGTATTTATTAATATCATTATCAATGGCATTCAATTGAAATTCCTTTTCTTTGATATCCTTGTCTAATTTTTCATATGCGTCAAGCATCACTTTAAAATTTTTCAATCTTATATCAGAAAAATCATTAAAACTTTTAACTTCTTCATCAAGATCTATCAATGTTTTAATACTAGCGTCAAAATGATATATTAAAGTATGCGTTAAAACCTCATGTTGTTTGATTTCTTTGGAAATTCCTGTTAAATTTTCATAATCTTTGTTCAATGGATTCATTAAATATTTTTTTTCTAATCTTTTACTATGATAGTAATTTTTATAAGTTGCATTTTTCTTAGCAAATCTGGGTTGAATGATATGGCCAATCATTTGAGTTTTACCTCCAAAATTGGTGTTCAAGCTATCCTGAACACCAGAGCGATTTTCTTCTTGTTCTTTCAAAAGTTCTTCGTTGTCAAAATTGAATTTAACTTCCGTCAATAAAGATCTTTCGACATCTCTCGATGTGAAATTACCAATAGGAGGCAGATCAGGAAGTGGCCATTTGACATATAGAGGATTAGCCAAATATGGTTTCAAATATTGCAAATGTTTAGTGTATGCGGGTTTTAAAGTTGAAGGTAGTTGTCCAACCCTATCTCTTAAAACAACGATTGCTGCCGTAATTGGTCTTAAAAATTCATCAACACCACGTGTTTGTATCTGTTGTTCATAATAAAGTTCGATATGCTCAACAGAATATATAGGAACCAATTTGAAAAATTTGGTTGTAGTTGGGTCGGTAATATTTTGTAAAAATGGATTATTTAAATCAACAGTCAAATCGAAGAAAATAACGAATTTCATCTTTTTTGAATTAGGTTTATATCCTGAGACATTGTTTGCATCCAATTCTTTTCCGTTCATTTTATCAAAATCAGAAGGAAACAGATGAACATTTAAATTAAGATTCATATTTTTTTTATGATTTGCCGATGAATCTCTCAATTTAATCCCTGTATATCTTGTCAAATTACATCTATGTCCTATACATAACGCGTCAACCAAATCCATTGCCTTTCCCGGTTTAATCAAAATTGCAACATCTATTGATTGTCCCTTTTTAGTTTTATCTAATTTATCGACAGGATTATAAATATGATCCAATTGAATTAAAATATCATTTAAGATTTGAAATTTTCCACTAGTTTCGGCCAATCGATTAGGTAAATCTCTAGTTGTTAAACTTTTTGGAAAAAAATGATCTATTAAAAGGTACGGATGTAAACAAACAAGTTTTGTATTTTTCAGCAAAGTTTGTAATGAAGAGGTAATAATTTCTTTCCGGTTAGATGACATGTTATCCCATGATTCAGAATCCAATTTTTCAAAAAATCTTAAGATATCACTATAATGTAGTGAAACAATCTGATCAATAAGCTCCTTTTGAAAATCACTCATTGGAGTTGGAATTTTATAAATGTTTGAAATCTGATATTGTGGATCGATTTTAAAGTGATCTGTATCAACAATTGTTGGTTCAGGTTTAGCATCTAAAATACGCAGTAAATCCATTGTATTTTTTAGGTTATATTTAGTTTTGGTAGTGGTTAGTAGCTGCCAAAAAAAAAAAGAAAATGAAATAAAGAAAAAAGAGAAAAAGAAACAGCAAGATAAAATTTATAAAAAAATCAAATGATTGTTACTATAATATGCAGTACATATGCAAGATTGGAATTGAAATTTTACGAAATGGGGAGCAGAGAAAACAGCGTCGTTGGTTTTGCTGCAGCGACGAGTTCTCGGTTTTTGCGTTATACGTTCAACTTTCAACAGGGTGGAATGTATCTGGTAACACGATGAAAAGATTATTAATATTGCCCGAAAAACGTGTCTGAAGAAAAAACTTGTGCATAGGAGTATCAAAAATTGATTTTTTAATGTCAGAGAAAAAATTAACAGCAGATGAAATCAGCCTTTATGATAGACAAATCCGTCTTTGGGGGATGGAAGCACAGACAAATTTGAGAAATTCTAATATTCTCTTAATCAATTTAACAGGAGTAGGTGTTGAGATTGTGAAAAATCTAGTTCTTGGAGGTGTTGGATCATTGACATTAATGGATTCCAGTAAACTGAGTGAACAAGAATTGAATAGTAATTTTTTCGTTGATAAAAGTCAAGTTGGAATGTTAAAAGTTGATGCTTCAAAGGAAAGAATTGAAAACATGAACCCAAGAGTGCAATTCCAAACAGATTCAAGAAATTGGGAAGATTTGAAGGAATCTGAATTTTCACAATTTCAACTGATTGTGTGCACAGGATTTAACAGTGAGCAGATATCCAAATTGAATAAAATAACTAGAAACCTTAATATACCATTAATTGCATGCTCGGTTCATGGAATGTATGGATTCATATTTAACGATTTAATCAAATGCGAGAGTTGGATCAAACAGGAGAGGCTGGACTCAAGAAAAGTGGGTGATATAAATGATGTTAGTAAAATCTTAGTCCTTGAGGATATAACAGAGAATGATGTTAAATTGCAAAAAGTTTTAGTTGAGAATAATTATAGAAGTTGGAATGATTTAGGTGGTAAATATCTTCACAAACAATACCCTACAGAGAGAAGACAAAAGAGAAGAATTATTGGTGCGTTAATATCTCTATTGGCTCTTTTGGAATTACCAGAGGTTTATCTTCATAAAGCGATTGAGGATGTTATAATTAAGGAGGATGAAATAAGAAGTAATATTAGAAAAGTTTTAAAGAAATTAGAATTACCTGATAGTATACAAATGGAAGATGCGGATCTTAGGAAATTTCTTAGAAATGCATACTGTGAGTACCAACCGACTAATGCAATTATTGGCGGTGTTGTTTCACAGGATATTATCAATACCCTCGTTCATAAAGAAGTTCCAATAAATAACGTGAGTGTACTTGATGGATTTAATAGTGAAATGCCAGTTTATATTTTGTAATCTATGTAAGTGTATTATATAATTTGATGCTTCTGTCCCAACCACCAGTTATTATGTTTAAAGAATTGTCATTATTATTATTATTATTATTATTATCATCTGTAAAATATTCACAGGTCATGATTTTATCCAAAGTATCAAATTTCTTAAATACGATCCAACTATCAGTTGCAGTTAAAGCTAAATTACCATCATAACCTGCAGATAATAATAATTTGTCATTAACGAATTTAACAGAAGATATCAATTTATTATGGGCCAAGACAGTTGCCAATTTTCTGCCCATTCTAATATCCCATATGAACAATTGAGAATCTGCACCACCGGATGCCAAATGATAACCATTGGATCTCCAGTCTAAAGAATGGATTGATTTGATATGACCATCATGATCAAAATTTAGGATATTTTTACCCGATCTAAGGTCCCAAAATTTAATTATTGAATCATTACCAGCGGATGCTAATAGGGAACCATCAGAATGAATTGATATGGAATTGAGAGAATCTGTATGACCTTCTTGATAATATAACTCAGTAAATTTATTCAAATCCCATAATCTCCATGTTAAATCTGAGGATGCAGTTGTTAATAATGCACCAAGTGGGTGGAATTGTACGTCATTTATTCGGGCTAAATGACCGGATAATGGGGTTATCGTTCTTGAAATGGGGTTTGAAGGATTTGATATTATATTAACAATTCCATCTGACCCACCTGTGGCTAATAATGATAAATCTGTGGGAGACCAATCAAGTCCGGATATTTTTTCCGGGTGTAAATTATTAATTTGTGAAGTAATTGATAAATTTAAAGGATCAACAATATAACAAGAACCATTCCATGAAGCTACTGCAAGTGATCGATTCAATAATGAATATGATACAGATGCTGTGAATCTATTTGAAATTAATTGTGTACCTTGTAAAGTCAATGAATCTTTGATATGATTGTAATAATTTCTTCTTGATTTTAAATTTTCAATTTTATCATAAGATTTGAAACGGTCATATTCCTGCTGCACACGATTTTGAGCTTTTGATAGGGAATAATCTGCTATTTGGACACGAGTATCAAACAATTCGTCAGAACCAGGAGTATAGAATTCTTCTTCGTCTTCTTCTTCTTCTTCTTCTTCTTCTTCTTCATCAATATCCATGTTTTCCTCTTGTGCACTTGGATTAGGTTTAGCAAAATTTAATTCTGGCATTCGGTGTATTTGTGCATTTTCTGTGTCTGACTTTTCCTTACTGTTATTACCATTGCTAATTACCGCATGATGAGATCGTATAGTATCCATATCTTGTATATGTGTATTGTTTAAGAATGGATTGGCCAATATGCATTTCGGACTACGAATTCTTCCGAGTTCCTGAGTCTCTCTCTCTCTCTCTCTCCATATTTTATTTTGTATCAGAAAAGAACCAAGCTTCTCAAAAGACCCCGGCCTAGACCCTAGAAGCTATAGACGTTCAAAGCCCAATGCTTCCACCGACGCGACGGCACTGTGTCGCAGCGCCGTCGCGACGGCCCAGGATTTGGACCTCGGGACTTCGGATCCCTTCCGCGTGTCCCGTGTCCCGTGTCCCGTGTCCCGCGTGTCCTGCAAATTCAGCGCCTCGCCATATCTCCGTTCACCCCTGCGCCGCGACTCTCCCGCCCCCCGCTGTTCTCAACTCCCGCTGCTCCGTGAACCCGTCCCCCGTCCCCCGTTCGGGGCTCTGGCCTCTGCTGGTTGCTGCTATGACGCGATGATTCACTCACGCACTATATACACTGCACACCACATATCGCAGCCAGCGCTCGGTCCGACCCCCGAGACAATACAATCTGGGGTAATACGCTGGTAGCTGCCAGCTGATGACTATTCACACTGTGGTCCATGGACTATGGGGTAATACAGTGTCGCCTGTCACAGGTCGCCGTTATTTCCATTTTCCACCACCCCGGTCCTCCTCCCTTCTTCTGCCTATAAATACTGCCCCCTTCCCCTCCTCTACGTCAATCTCCATTTCCTTTCCCATTTCTTCTTCTTTCCTATTTACTTTATCCTTTTTTTGTTTCGTTTGAACATCAAAGAATAATATATTCTGAACAACAACAAAAAGAATCAAAAATGGTTTACACTAAAATTGACATTGATGCTGAAGAAAAGGCATTCCAAGCTGAAGTTGACGAAGTCAACAAGTGGTGGTCCGAACCAAGATGGGAAGGTATCGTCAGACCTTATTCCGCTGAAGAAATCGTCAAGAGAAGATCTACTGTTAGTAACCCAAATGCTTCTGATGCAATGGCAAGAAAGGCTTATGCTTTAATAAAGGAACATGAAAAAAATGGTACTTCATCAGTCACCTTTGGTGCTTTAGATCCAATCCATGTTGCTCAAATGGCTAAATATTTAGATACCGTCTATGTTTCCGGTTGGCAATGTTCCTCAACTGCTTCAACTTCCAATGAACCTTCCCCAGATTTAGCAGATTACCCAATGGATACCGTCCCAAACAAGGTTCAACAATTATTCTATGCACAATTATTCCATGATAGAAAGCAAAGAGAAGAAAGATTCTCCTTACCAAAGGATGCAAGATCTAAATTAAACTACATTGATTTCTTAAGACCAATCATTGCTGATGGTGATACCGGTCATGGTGGTACTACTGCCATCTTCAAGTTAACCAAGATGTTCATTGAAAACGGTGCTGCTGGTATCCACATCGAAGATCAAGCTGCTGGTACTAAGAAATGTGGTCATATGGCTGGTAAAGTTTTAGTTCCAATCCAAGAACATGTTAACAGATTAATTTGTATCAGATCTTCTGCAGATGTTTTCAGATCTTCCCTTTTAATTGTTGCAAGAACCGATTCTGAAGCTGCTACTTTAATTACCTCCACCATTGATAACAGAGATCATTATTTCGTCCAAGGTACTACCAACAAGGAAATTGAATCTTTGGTTGATGTCATGAACAGGGCTGAATTAGCTGGTAAATACGGTGATGAATTAGCTGCTATCGAAGCTCAATGGGTTAAAGATGCTAAGGTTCAACAATTCCATGAAGCTGTCGCTGATGCAATTGCTGCTGATGCTAAGATCACTGACAAGGAAGGTGCAATTGCTAAATTCAACTCCATTGTTACCCCATTATCTTGTCACTCCCTTTCTGAAGCTCAAAAAGTTGCTAAAGAAATCTTAGGATACGAATTATACTTTAACTGGGATAAACCAAGAGTTAGAGAAGGTTACTACAGATACCTTGGTGGTACTCAATGTGCCATTAACAGAGCTAGAGCATTTGCTCCTTACTGTGATATGGTTTGGATGGAAACTAAATTACCAATCTATGAACAAGCTAAAGAATTTGCAGAGGGTGTTTTAGCTAAATATCCAAAGAAATGGTTATCTTACAACTTATCACCATCTTTCAACTGGAACTCTGCAATGACTCCAGAAGAACAAGAAACTTATATTCCAAGATTATCCAAATTAGGTTTCCGTTGGATGTTCATTACTTTGGCTGGTTTACATACTACCGCTTTGGCTGTTGATAACTTTGCTAGAGACTTCTCTCAAATTGGTATGAGAGCTTACGGTCAAAATGTTCAAGCTAAGGAAATTGAATCTGGTGTCGAAGTTGTTAAACATCAAAAATGGTCTGGTGCTGAATATGTCGATTCTATTGTCAAATTAGTCACTGGTGGTGTTTCTTCAACCTCCGCAATGGGTGCTGGTGTCACCGAAGATCAATTCAAATAAGTGTCTTAAATTTTGATTAATCTATTACGATCCTTCATTTCTTTTCCAACAAACAACAAATTCCCCCTATAAATAACTTTATTTTTATATTCTTTTATAGCTCTATAAATTGAAAATTATTATGATTTCGAACCCCCCTCCCCTCATTTCTGATGTATAACTTCGAAACCAAAATTTTCGAGCATTTTTCGCAAATTGCACAGCCTAATTTTTTGTCCCTCCGCTTGAGTTTTTCATTTCTATACCTCCGAAAGATTTTTTTTCAGTATTATACATTAATTCACCCTTCTTTTAAAGATTCTCTTTGTAAGAATAACTGAGAGAAAATATCCTTCACTACTCAATATGCATTCTTTGAAACCCCCTTGCATAATCCAGAATAATTTGTTTAACCAAGTACGAGGAATTCGTACAAAATCCCCAATAAAGGTTAAATTAAAAAATCGAATAAAAGATGGCAATGTCACAAATAATGGGAACGTTCAGCAAGAATCCACTAATGCAATACAACACGACGATAACAAAGACATGAGTAAAACCAGATTCAGCAAATTTTCACGTAGCGGACAAAATAAGAAAGTAAGAAAGGACCTGGATGGTAAAATACCTGTAAATCGAATCATACAAGATCTGCAATTTAAGAAACCACAAGAAATTGTGAATGAATTGACAGCTAGGTTTAAAAAAGATGGTATTGATGTAGATCCTGATTTCATTGAAAGAATGGTTGAACAATCGAACAAAGAACAAGACGAAGTTGCCACATATATTAAGGATCCATCAGTGACATTAGCCAAAGTAACTGAAGATGAAATTAACAAATATGTTGATTGGTTGATAGCAGATGGCCGTGATAGAATCGCAGATCAACAAAGGGATTTATTCAATCGAAAATATCAACTTCGAAATAAATTGGATGAATTTATAGCTAATGAAGATCCAGAATCAACAGATGATCCAGAATCTTTAACAAAGGCGTTTTCAGTTGCACAAGAATTATCAATCTTAAATTCAGAATCCGCATTGGATAAACTGCCACTTTTCCTTAAACATATCAACAAAATGAATAACTTAGAATTGCAGGCTTGTATAACTTTAGAAAAATCTGCTGCATTATATGAAATTTCGACACAATTGCTGGATTCTCATAATCGGCAAATATGCATTTACCTAAGTGGTAAATTACTATATCATGCCTTAAATAAAGAACTCGGACCAAGGGCAAGGCCGGATCCAATCAATGAAAAGTTTTTCATTGAAAGTTGTATTAGTGTAAATGACTTTGAAAGAGCATTATATCTATATGAAACCAGAAAGGAAAAGGACGTGAAAGACGAACGTTTTTGGTTTGAATTGGGTGTTTCCATACATATGGCCAAATACTCAAATACGGTGAAGCCTAAATTGAGCGATTGTAACACTGACGAAATTGAATCTGATGATCTTAACATAGCAATGGATTTAATTCATGATATTAGAGATCGTTGGGGGTATATTAATAATATTACATTAATTGATGCACTGAAAAGATGCTGTGTTAAAGGTTATTTCGATGATGCGTTTTGGCTTTGGGAGGATATAGAATTAAATGTTGATGAATTAGGAATAGTAAAGACTATACTTGTTCCAGAAACTAAATTATACGATGACAAAGATAAAGATCAAGTGTTTGATTACTATAATAGAGTGGAGCCCATCTCATATGATGGCTTAATTGAAAACATTTTTGCATTTATCGGTGGTTTGCAATTTGAAAAAGGGTTCAAAATTTTGACTAAAGTTGTTGATATTGATGATGAATTCATTTATGAATTTGTTAAAAGATTTGGTGTTCAATTTGGGTATTTTTCCAGAGAATGTTTCCTTATTGAATTAGAAAAGGATTCAAAAATAAATCCCGAGGATCAAAAGTATACACCCTTTATTAGAGATTATTTGATTGAAGAAATAAGGGCATTACAGAAAACAAGATGCCATTCATTTGAGGAAGCTAAGCTTCTTGAAGATGTTAATATTTATTTAGGGAGGTTGACTCAGTTTAAGACAAAAGACTTACCCAAAATTAACGACATACAAGAAATCATTCAAAATGGTGAAAAATTAACTTCTTTTGATGTCAAAAACATACTTTCAGTGCTATTGCAACATAAATCTACAACTTCGTTTACTCTTGCCTGCCGAATGATATATCAAATGAATGAACATAAGTTAAATAATGAACTTAATGCGTTTCTTCCTGTAGCAAACTCCTATGCATATTCCGAATTTTTAAAACAATTTTTAGTGCAATCAAATCCAAGAGTGAAAGAAATCAATCATTTTTTGACAATGATGACCGACTACAATGTTAAGCTTGACTCAAAACTAGCTAATAATATTATTTTTTCATTTGTATCTAAGAAATTATACTCAGAGGCCATTACATTTATTGAAACATATTTATTTTCAGATAATCCCATTGCAATTACACGGATACCTATATCTCATCCAGGGAAAAAAAATTTATGGACTACTACGTTTATGGCATATTATAAGTCGGTGGTTTCTGGTTCATTATCGGAAGAACTGTTTAGAACTAGATTAGAATCAATAAGAGTTTTAGTGAAACATTTGATGGATGAAAATGTGGATGATGAATACACCATCAAAGAAGCTATTGGAGTATTATTAGCCTATGGTGATTTCCAAAGCTCCATCTGTTTGGTTCAACATTATGGTCTTCTTTTAGAACAATTGCAGAGACCTATTAGCATTGACTTTGTTTTAGCTCTTAAGGCAAAATTTGAAGTTTCAATTGTGAAGGCGGAAAAATATTTGCTTCAATCTGAAAAAACTTCAAATTGTTCAAATTCAAATTTTGAAGTTCAAATTAAAAATTATAGACAAAATTTTGGTGTCCAATCGTTACAACAGGATTTGAAAACCAAACGAATATTCTCATGGCAAGAGGTTGCCATAATACTATACAAATATGCCGAATTATTTTCTTACAAATCAACATATGCAAAGGAAGATCCATTTTCTATGCTATTGCCGGATTCTGTGAAAAATAACAATAAGGCACAATTTGACAAATCACTCACAGAACTACAGCAGTTTTACAATTTGCCAATTTGGAAGCCCTAAATTTTATAGTAATCACTTGTAAATAGCCAATGGTGTGTAAACATCCATTTATAGACTGTATATATATATATATTTATATATATAAGAAATCCCTGAAGTGGAAGCGTATTTCTGGATTTGGATCAAGATTCCACCCGACCACTAAAACTTTCCACACATTGAGCGCTAAAGGCTACACACAAAAAAAATTTTCACTTAATTACCATTTAACACCGGAATAGTACGTTATCCTGTTAAGCGGTCACTCTTTCATTCACAAGCCCTTGAACTTGATATTACATCTTTGAACAATAGATAGAAAGTAAAGCATCATGCCTCCAAAGTTTAACCCCAATGCTTCCACTTTCACCCCCAGTGCAGGTTGGACCGACCAACCTACCGGCTACCAAGGCTACAGTGGTCCAGGTAATACCAGTTTCAATCCAAACCAGTATCAAAATAGACATTATAATAATCAAAGAAAAAAGCCACAACAAATGTCCTATGAAGATTTTCTTGCTCAACAACAATCCAATTTAAATGTTAGACCAACTGCCAATTCAAGTGGTCCAAATAGTCAAGTATCTTCACGTGCAAACTCAAATAACAATGTTCCAGCAAGTTTATCATCTGCTCCAATGTCCGCCAATTCTTCAACTACTTCTATATCAAGTGCATTAGAGAAATTGGAAATTACTCCATTATCAAATTCATTAGCTGAGTTAAATAAGGCAACTAAAATTTCAGAAGTTCGTGAACAATGTAATACAATTGCCGACTTAGTTTTCAACGAAGGTGCTTCATCCTTAGAAGATTGGAACGTTCAAGATATCATTAAAACTTTATTAAAGCCTAAAAACTCACCATTGTTAAGAGAAGCTGCAACTATTTTAATTCAAACTTTAAGTCGTAAATTTGCTGGCTCGACTCCAAATGAAGCATATTTTGTAAGCTATTTTGATTATGCATTTGATTTATTCACCGATAAAGAAAATACAGTGAAAAGAGCTGCACAAAATGCCGTTGATACCTTGTATGGTATGTTTCCAACTGAAGCTAAGGCATCTATCTTGTTTGCACATTTTCTCACATATTTAAAATCGGGTGCTAAATGGCAATCAAAAATTGGTTGTTTAAAATTGATTGAAAAATTGATTGAAGAATGTCCTGCTGATTTAATGGAAATGGAATTTTACGATGCAATCCCAATTTTAACAGATATGGCAACAGACTTTAAACCAGAATTGGCCAAGGAAGGTATGAAAATCTTGAAACAATTTGTTAAAATTTTAGATAACTTAGATTTATCCCCAAGATATGATATCATTGTCGAAACTTTGGCTAATCCACAAAAAGTTCCCAACTGTATTAAAACTTTAGCATCTGTTACATTTGTTGCGGAGGTTACAGAGCCTGCACTTGCATTAGTCGTCCCAATTATTGATAAGTCATTGAAAATGTCATCATCATCTCAAGAACAATTAAGACAAACTGTTAAAATTACAGAAAATTTAACAAGATTAGTCAATAACAAACGTGAAATTGAAAAATATATTCCTGTATTATTACCCGGTCTAAAACAAGTTATTAATACTGCCTCATTACCAGAAGTTAGAGATATGGCAAATGATGCATTAGAAGTTGTTGAAGATGCAGAAAAAGAACACACAGACGGTAAATTCCATGGTAGATTGAACAAGGAAACAGCTGTGCAATATATCGAACAATTTAAGCATGTTATTAATAACGACATTTTATTCAAATATTTAGTTGGTATTGTTGTCTCCGACGCTAACGTCACTGATTGGACCTCATTATCCGATTATTTTAATATGTCTTTAGATTCGTATTATCCAGGTAATGAAGAAGAAAAGAAGAAACAAGTTGATGCAATGGTTTTAACTTTGAAAACATTATTTACACCTAATGCAGTTAAAGATGACGAGGAAGATGGTATTGTCATTGTCAATGCAGATTTCTCTCTTGCATACGGTGCGAGAATGTTATTGAACAAAACTAATTTAAGATTGGTCAAGGGTCATAGATATGGTCTTTGTGGTAGAAATGGTGTTGGTAAATCCACATTGATGAGGGCTATTAATAATGGACAATTGGAAGGTTTCCCTGATCAATCTGTATTGAAAACATGTTTTGTTGAACATAAATTACAAGGTGAAGAAGGTGATTTGAATTTAGTTGATTTTATTGCATCCGATCCTGATTTAAGTTCCGCAACAAAAGCAGAAATCGCTAAGGCTTTAGAGGACGTTGGTTTTGATGAAGAAAGAAGAGCTCAAAAAGTTGGCTCCCTTTCAGGTGGTTGGAAAATGAAATTGGAATTAGCCCGTGCAATGTTGTTAAAGGCTGATATTTTATTATTGGACGAACCTACTAATCATTTAGATGTTTCTAATGTCAAATGGTTAGAAAATTATTTACTTGAACATTCTGATATCACTTCATTGATTGTTTCCCATGATTCTGGTTTCTTAGATACTGTCTGTACCGATATCATTCATTATGAAAACAAGAAATTGGTCTATTATAAGGGTAACTTATCTGACTTTGTTGCGATTAAACCAGAAGCAAAAGCATATTATACTTTAACGGATTCTAATGTTAAAATGCATTTCCCACCGCCAGGTTTATTAACCGGTGTGAAGTCCAATACTAGATCTGTTGCAAGAATGTCAAATGTTACATTCACGTATCCAGGTGTTGAGAAGCCATCATTGAAAAATGTCTCATGTAATATTTCACTTTCATCCAGAGTTGCAGTTTTAGGTCCAAATGGTGCTGGTAAGTCAACTTTAATTAAATTACTTACTGGTGAATTAGTTCCACAAGAGGGTACCGTTGAAAAACATCCAAATTTACGTATTGGTTATATTGCCCAGCATGCACTTCAACATGTTAATGAACATAAGGAAAAGACACCAAATCAATATTTACAATGGAGATACAGATTCGGTGATGATAGAGAAGTTCTTCTTAAAGAATCTCGTAAAATTGGTTCAGAAGCTGAACAAAAAATGATGGAGAAGGAAATCGATGTTGGTGATGGACGTGGTCCAAGACTTATTGAAGCATTAGTCGGTAGACAAAAATTAAAGAGATCATTCCAGTATGAAGTTAAATGGAAGAATTGGTTGCCAAAATGTAATTCTTGGGTTCCAAAAGAAGTTCTTATTGAAAAGGGTTTTGAAAGTCTAGTTCAAAAATTTGATGATCATGAAGCTTCTAGAGAAGGTTTAGGATATAGAGAATTAACACCTAAGGTTATTAGGGAGCATTTTGAAGCGATTGGTCTTGATGGTGAAATTGCAGATCACACTGCTCTTGGATCACTTTCCGGTGGTCAATTGGTTAAAGTTGTTATTGCAGGTGCTATGTGGAACAATCCTCACGTTTTAGTTTTAGACGAACCTACTAATTATTTAGATAGAGATTCACTTGGTGCTTTAGCTATGGCGATTAGAGAATGGAAAGGTGCTGTTGTAATGATTTCGCATAATAATGAATTTGTTGGTGCATTATGTCCAGAACAATGGATTGTTGAAAATGGTCAATTGGTCACTAAAGGTGTTGCTGAAATTGATCAAACAAGATTTGAAGATGGTGGTAATTCAGAACAAACCAAATTAGCTACAGAATTAGCAAAGAAAGCAGCAACAAAACCAGTTGAAGATGACGATTCCCCTGCTAACATCAAGGTTAAGAAGAGAAAGAAGAGAATGACTAGAAATGAAAAGAAACTACAAGAAGAAAGAAGAAGATTGAGATATATTGAATGGTTAAATTCTCCAAAGGGAACTCCAAAACCAGTCAATACTGATGATGAAGATGATGAATAATTGACTTAACTTCTTTAGTAATTATTTCATTTTGCTTTTACTTTAAATTTTTTTTATAACTTGCTTTTTTAGTATTTTTTTATTTTGTTATAAAACCTAACTTTATTCCGCACTTAATTTTTTAATATCATCTTTCTCTATAGATTTTAAAGGGACAATTTCAAAGAAATATATCATTAATTAAATTATAGTGAAAGATTTTAAACTCAGGTTCTACAATATCAAGTAATAAAATTTTATTAGGATATACATATGAAAACATCTAAACATAGAATGCAATGATAATGGTGCTAAATAAAAAGTCGAAAAATATGTTACATACCAACCAACTTAAAAAGTATAGTATCTTTGGGCTGAAAACAGTCCAAATAAATAGATGGAACCTTAAATGATAACAACAACCCAATAATAATAACCCACTGGTTGAATAGAATACAAAATTGAACATTAATCTATCAAATAGAATTTTCCATTTATCGGATTTAACCTTTTCTTCCGGTAATCTATGAAAAACTATGAACAAATGTGCAATTGTCCAAAATATAGGGCCAGCCCAATTACAGGTATATGTTAAAAGACCAGACAAAAACACATTATAACTTGTCAATCCATTAAATGAGTTTGTAAGATCCACTGATGATAGGGAATTAGTGGAACCAAATTGAAAAAATGTTAAGTTTTGTAACAATAGCGTGAATATATTGAAAACATTGGAATTGATACTAACATCAGGGGCACAGTTCACGAAGCCGACAAGAATTAGGTAAAGTACAGGAAAAATTGGGACATTTAAGTAGTTTGTTTGAGAAATTAGAATAAATGTAGCAAGTGAAAGAATATTTAACAAGTATCCCTTTGGCGAGTGTTTTGCTTTAGTCACGTATTTTAAAAACACAGGTTGTAACAATTGAACGAGAAAGGTAAATACCCATCCTCTTTGTAAAAGGGCAAACAAAAAATTATTAATTTTGTTATAATCTTCCAATGCCAATGTTTCCTTTAACAAATCAATGAATTTAAAGCACCAAGTAGGAAGCTTAAGATCGGCATCGTTAATATTGTATGTTTCTGTCAGATATGCCAGTAACTTCAAACAGGCCGTTACAAGAGAGAGCATAGCAATTAGCACCTGCATAATATTCAAGTATACTCCATCCTTTGTAGATATATTGATGCAAATTACCATAGGTAAGAAAGTTAAGAATAATAAGAATAAGTAAACGTTAGGGCCTATTTGAGCAGGAATTTGACTTAAATACGTGGATATTTTCATGTTTGCTTTTAAATTATGTTTTTGTCCACTGTTGTTCCATGCCTTCAATAATCTCAGGCCAACAAGCATTGATATAATGGCAACCCAATTTATATTTTCACCTCTTACTTTTTTCAAAATTAAATACGCAACAAATATTGTTGTGAAAAACCACCATAAATGGTGTTCTTCTTCTACCATCGAGGAAGCAATAAAATTAATAGAGTATATCACAAAGAAAACAACATCAAAGAATGCAATAAAAAAATGGTTTTTGAAATATACTCCAAACCAAACAAAAGAACCTAGAGTAATTAACAAATATAAGCCCAATCCCGTGTAGATGAAATTATAGCCATAATCAGATGATGTCTTTGATAACTCCTCCTTCGCATTTATAATATAACTCATAAGTTCTGAAACGTTCAACTCGGGTAATGGATCAACCTTGCCGTGAGATTTATCAAGTAACACTTTAAGCTGTAATGCATTTTTCAATAAAACATTTGTCATTTCTTCCTCAAATGAATAAAGTTTCAAAAATTGTGGGACAAAAGTACCTAAATTATTGATAGGAACAGGAAGTCCTATAAGAGTGGACAATGTTGGAACTAAATCAATTTGATCGATTCGTATAAAATAATCATACTTATCATTCCATGGAATTGGAGCCTTTACAAAATTTTTTGTCAATTCACGATCTTTGAATTTTTGGGAGATTAACATGAGAGCAGCTGATGTTTCCGAGGTAGAAGAACCACCGTGGTTACCAACATCATTCATTCCATGATCTCCCATGACAATAAAAAGGGTATTTGGATCTTGCATAACCACTTCATTAAAAACTCTTTGGATAATGCCATCCATTTCCTTTTGCTTCAGCGACATATTAGTACTATATGGCCCACCCTTATGTCCAATATGGTCCAATCCGAGGTAGTGTAAAATTAAACAATCCCATTTTGATTTCCCAACATCACTCAATTCATAATCTAAATGTCTAGTGACGTTATTATCAACAATAGTAAAATCACTAACATAAAAACTAGCAGTTCCATCAGTTTTGGTAAAATATTCAGGGAAGAGTTTAAGCCAGGTATCATCACCAAACATGTTGATTCTCCAATTATTTGAATGCATCTGTTTAATCCAGGAATCACTATCACCTAAAGAGCTTGAAGTATCATCCTCCGCGATATTCAATACAGCGTCAATGAAATTTGGTGTTGAACCTGTTGTAATACCTTTAAGCCTCGGTAATGTAACTGTTGGGGGATTTGAAAATGCTGTGAATCCGATACCATAACCATCATTCAACAAGCTTTGAGAAAACTGCATATGTGAATGGTCAGAAAACAAAAAGTCTGCTCTCATAGCATCAACAACCATCAGAACCATTTTGTTGAATTGAATTTCGGGTTCTTTGTAACCACGTGGAAATGGTGTGGCAAAATGTTCCACTTCATCTGGTGTCAACAATACCTTTGTCGGGAAGAAACCCTTACAAAAGAGAAGGTATGCTCCCAATTGCACCAGCAACGCAACAAATAATCCCAAGTATCTCATATCAGTAACACGATTTAAATACCACACCTAAACCTCAGACGCTGACTACTCCAGACGCCAGACAGTTGACTCCGACACGTCAAGAGTAAACAAAAACGAAAACGTGTGAAAGAATATCCGCAAAACGAAAAATCGAAAAAAAATTCGAAAATCATGCTGCCGGCCCCGGGGCCCGGGCGGCGATGTCGGGGTTTAGCGTTTACCTTGTGCGAAACACGAACAAGAGACAGAAGTCGAAGAGACAGGAGACGGTTCTCCGTTTCTATCCCTAATGCTGCACCTGTAACTTTTCTTTTCATCGGATGAAATTGTTACGATATCCAGAGCAAGCTGCATATTCAAGAAAATATGTCAATTTATAAAAACAGTCTCTTTACTCTCCTAAAGTTCCCAAAGTATACAGTTAGGTTCTACTCGAGCAAACCTTTCAGTTCCAGGGGTCCGTCCCCATTGCCACTTGATCCGGAAGATCAGAAGGAGTTTGAGCAACTACAACAGGCTGCAAACACACAAATAGCCATCGAGCAATACAATGAAGAACATGGACATCATGCAAAGGAGGCACCACCAGTAGTCGCTTCTGATGTTGGTAATTTTGGTGCAATTTCAAAAACTATCCCTGAATTTAAAGGCAATGTTAACCCAAAAACTGGTGAAGTAAATGGACCAAAACAAGATCCAATAAGACACGGTGACTGGAGTTTTAATGGTAGAACTACAGACTTTTAATCGACTCATATCCTATATATAGACTCATCCTATCTTGAAGCTTGTTATTTTTTTAAGAATAATTAATTAATTAATTAAATACTCAAATTAATAGAAAAAAATTATAAACCCTATTTTTAGTTCATACTAAGATCCGCTAACCGTTCAATCAAATAATTTATAAAAGTGTTTTGATTTTCTAACTGTACTTTGAAACCTTCCAGTGCTCTTCTGTTATGGAAATTTCTCAAAACATTATCTTTGTTTTCCAACAGAACACTCTTTTCGGCAGTTTTAACAGTTTCGAGTAATTGATTGATATTTTCTAGTTCTTTTTCCTTCTTTAAAGTAAAATCTCTTATTTTTGCCAATTCCTTGAAATATGCATTCTCTTGAGATGAAATACTGATGTTCTTCCTGTTATTCTTACATTCAAGTTTCTCAACATCGTCCATGAGAAGTACCATTTTGGCATTAAATTTAGTTTGTCTTTCAACTGCATCCTCATATGCACTCTTTAATCTGAAAAATTTGGCAATAATATCTTGTTTTCGCAATACAATTTTATGATATGTATTTAATTGATTATGATATTCCTCGGACATTACGCGAAGTCTTTCGGATAAAATAGTCAACACCCTAAAGAGAATTAATTGTCCAGATGTAACATATTCAGATAGATCGTAAACTACCTTCAATTCTTTTGTAGTAGCCTTGTCCTCGTTTAAAATCATAGCCGGGTAGCCTTTCATCATATTATTAATATCCGTGATTTTACCTAACGCAGTGTTAATATTTGGCAAAATATCTTTTTTAAATTCACCAACCAGTAAAGACTTATACCTATTTTGATCTTTCTCAAGAGATTCGTCAAAATCATCTGCTTTATTGTCTTGAACTTGAAAATCATTTGAAGTACTAATCAAAAATATAGACAGTGTGTCTGAACTACCTTCCTTAATTATCATAGCATAGACGTCTCTTGTATTCCATGCAAACCAAATGTTGTTTTCGTGGCTTCTTAATGCTACATCCGTTTTCATGATAGGTTTTTCTTCTGCCAATTTTAGTTTTCCTAGTAGGAAAACTTCAGTTGGCAATCTATCAGTCTCACAGAGTTTCTTGAATTCTGATAAATCACCTGAAGTTAAACCACTTGATAAAATTTCAAACCATTGAGAAAAATCAATATGTATTAAAGACCCGTTAGATGCCGTAACAAATACCGAATCACGGGTAACAGGATGAATAGCTAAGGTACAGATATCACCCTTGTCAGGACTAAAAATAATTGTGTCTAATAAAAGGAAAACATCATTTGCCTCTGCAATTTGATTTTCAAAAAGCATTGTTCCATTGTGATTTCGATGGAGCACTATTACTGTATGATTAAATGCAATGACTAAAATGTTGTTAGGTAGTGAAATAAGTTTAATAGCCTCAAATGCGTATAGCTCCTCTGGGAACGATTCCATTGATAAAGGACCTGTAAGTTTACCCTTACGATAAACGGAAGGCAAAGTGTCGTGAATAACAATGCTTGATGGATTAGAAACTTTCGCAAGTAAAGCAGTCGCTTTTACTGTAGGCATCATATGCAATTGCTCCGAAGTATCATTTAGAGAATATGTCAATGAAGTAGAATCAAATAAATTATTAAGCCATGCATTAGAAACTGATAATTCATAAGGAAAAAATGGAAAGATTTTATAAACCGAAGCATCAGATGTTAATAAAAACAAAGTAAGATCATTCTGGGGATTATCGACGGAACTTAATGTAGCATTTTCAAATTCAAATGCTGAATTTGGTGGACATGATGCAAAGCAAATTGAAACTGGATCAATGATGGTATCCATTAAATCAAATGTATTCGAAGAAGTTTTTTTTTCGCTTTCTTTTTGGAAATCATAACGTTGTACTGGAGAATGTAACGACATGTTAATATTATAAGACTTAATTTCTTTCGTAGTCAAAATGACGACTTCAGATTGGAATTTACTAACATTATTGAAAATGACTTGTAAAACATTTTCATCCTTATCTAAAAACAATTTGACCTTATAAGTAACTGTAAAATTAATGTCAGAACCTTCCTTATTAAGAGAAAACAACCAAACATTTTCTGCATCATATAAACACAACAATTGTTCACATTCGTTTAATAAAACTTCTACTGGTTGGAACGGGATATTTATGGCAATATCACGTTTAGGAAGTTCGGCATCCAATCTTGTGAGAGTGATTCTGCCATCTGCAACTGTGATTATCTCTGAACCGTTCTTTCTAGTGACTGTTCGGTAGTTTCCCGCCGCTGTGAAGTCCTTAGTGTGGTTAAGAATACTTTTCTTAAATTGGGTGTCCATTGTACTTGAATGAGTTTAATGTTCAATTTTAGGTGGCAAATATGTATCCACTTCCGAGAACATAGTTGTATAACAGAGGAATCAATCATCTACGGTGTTTCCACTTCTGAGGTGCAAAACAAACTCGCTCGCCGAATCTCAGATGTTTAGCGAAAATACAAAATACGCAAAATATTTTTAGGCAATCCCGTACTCTAAGCACATAGTGCATTATACTTTATTACAAACTACAAATTACAGATCACAAATAACAAATAACAAATCATAAAGAGAGTTTAAGCACTTTGGAGAAGAAGTCCTCCACCAGTAGAACTGGCACACTCCACCTTTTGGCCAACTGCTGTTTCCGAAGACGGCCTGTATTAGTATGTCCAGACATACCAAACACCAATAATTGGCATTCTTTGTTGAAAACGGGTCTAAATTCCACCCATTGTGATAACTTTTCTTTTAAGAGTCGTTCCATTTGTGACAGGTCAGTTCCTTTAAATCCAGTAATTGATATTGTTATTTTCTCATTACTGTCATTGTTCTGATTGAAGGAAAATAATTTTTCTCTAAAAGCTGAAACAGTAGTCTTTTTTGATATTGTGAATGGTTTACACCAAAGATAATCCCCACCATCCACTTTGTTATTGTAAATAAATCTTTCAATTGCCAATTCGGTAATGTAGTTTTCACCTTTCATTGGTTTATCATACTTGAAACTAACAATTGTAAAGTCCACTTTTTCATCACCATTAACAATACGTCCTCCAAATTTGGCGATTACTTTTCGAAGTTTTTCATCTTCTGGTAAAGTGTAACCTACCATTTTAAATTTCAAACCATGCAAGACTGGTTCGTTGCTTCCTGCTGTTGGTTTTTTGAAAAATGTTAACCCATCAGCAACTTTGTGCGCTTGCTTTTTATCCTTTTGCATGAATGAATTCCAAAATTCATCACTTTTAATAACTTTCCTTATCTTCACTATTTTATCTTCATCTTTATCGCCGTGGCCCTGTATAAGGCTTCTTTTTTGGCTAACCAACGTTGAATCATCGAGACCAATTGTGGTATTTCCATCATCATTCTCATCAGCCAGCTCAATTTCACCTCTTTTGAGTTTGTCCTGTTTACCTATCTTCTGCTTTATATAATCCTCTAATTTCCTTGATTCTTCACTGTCTCTCCAGGCCTTAAGTTTCTCCCAATCACAAGCTTCATCTCTTCTACCCAATTTATAAGTCTTAACGACGGTTTCATTTCCAGTTCGATCCTCTTCACCTTCATAATTTAACTTTTTGACAACGCTAGTCATATTCTTCATCAATTGATAGTATTTTGTACCTAATGGTAATCCCCTATCAACGCTATCATAGCACCAATCGGGACTTAAAACTGGTATCCCCCATTTCAATGCAGCATCGTATCGTTTTCCCTCTGCAACCATGCTAACCATTATATCAGTTTCATTGGTTAGATGATGTGTAATTTTACCACCATTCGATTCAATTACTTTTTGAATTTTTTCTAGTAATCCGGCTTCTAATCTACATAAAGAAATTTGCATATTTTCGAATGGTTTTAATTGTACAATTTTCATAATAGTAAAAGAATCTCCCTGTTTATGATTATCATCATTTCTTCTATAACAAACATCTTCAAAGTCAATTACTCTTACATCTGGTCTATAAGCTGCAACGTATCTAAATTTTTTAGATTTAAGCCAGTGTTTTAATGGATCATTTTTATTCACCACCAATATACTTACTTCAGATGTAAGATCGGGACAGTACTTGACATTTGTAAATTTTTCTCTAAATATGAATTCTAGTATGTTGCTTTGAGCTTCGGTTAAAGCTGTTGATGTGACCACTGTTTCCATTGATATATTCACTCTGCTATGTTGATTTGTAAAACAAAAGTGATTCAAAGCACATACGCTTAGTAGAGATCAACTTTGGTGTTTCGTTTGGCTCACACAATATATCCTGTGGAGCGAAGATTTTTTTTTCGTGTTATGCATAACAAAATCGCAAAATTAAGAAAAAAAATCAATTCTTTTATTTCATTTACTTATTTAATGCTATCTATACATATTCATTACAAAATCATATTTCAATACGATATAACCTATCGAAATCAAAATCTTCGTTAACATGACCAATAAATGTGTTCCAATAATAAACTATTCTAATCAAACACCAGTTGTAAACTAATTTAGGAAAAAGATAGTAAGATTTAATGACAAATTTAAGGGTATTCCAAACATTATTTAACTCTGTCTTAAAAATTTGACCAAAAGATTCCGAATTGGTACTTTCTAACCCAATATTTGGATAAATAACATCATCATATAATTCCCTTTCCATTTTAAAAACATCGGGAGTGTCTTCTTTCTTCACGATTTTCTTCTTTTGCTCATATACGACTTCAAGTTCATCACTCTTTACCTTAGTTTCTTCTTTCATTGCCTTTTCAATTTTGTCTTCTTTCACTTCTTTAGCTTCTTCATCATTTACAACTTTTTGTTGAGAAGATCCAAAAATAGAATCAGTAAATCGATCCATTGTTTCACCTTTAATGGTTTGCTCATTTTCACCAGCTTCTTCTCTTCTTATTTCTTCGAGGTACATGTTTTTGAACATGTTGATACTTTCAATACTTTTGGATAATCTATCAAAGGTATTAACCAATGCAATCAATTCTATCTTAGATAAATCTAATTGGAAACTTTCCCTATCTGTTAATTCAAACAAGACTTTTAATGCAGTACCATAACCTGTTGTTTGAACTTTACCCCATAATCTACATCTATCACAGTGAACACAATCCATAATTCTAGTGATGTTTTTAAAAGTTTCCCTGATCTCTTCTTTAACCAATTTAGAATCTTTTTCTTTGAATAAAATATCTTCATTAAACAAACATTCATTTGTGGCTTCAGTGAATTCTAATGCTGGATTTAACAATTCCTTGAATTCAACCTTAAATTCATCTTCTTTTTCAACAAAATTTGTATCTTCCTGATAAGTTAAATCATCAAAGACTCCAAAAGTTTCTAACTTAATTAAGGCTTTCAAAACAACAATGTAATTCATGTATAAATTAGCCATTCTATCAGGGTGGTTACCAACTCTAATCATGAATTGTTCTAAATTTGGTTCATAATCCATTGCAGTTTTATTCAAATAATCATTTGATAAATGTGTTGATATAGATGCATGCATTCCACTGATCATTTTATAAAAAAAATTTTTTTCAACACATTGATCATGACCTAAATTAAAACAATTCTCATTATAAATACTCTTCCAAATTTGCCAACTTTGATCACCGCCGTAACCGGTAAACCTTTCCGGATTTGCAACTAAGTCGACAAATACCGTATCATAAAGAAAACCATCCAAATCACAATAATCTTTATCGTTGCCCTTAGTAGCTTCCATTGCAGCATTTAACCTTCTGACTAGACCAGAATCCTCAACTTTGCCTAAAGCTTCAGGTTGCCAAATTTCTGGCAAATCTTTCCAATCGTCTATCGTATCAACAGCGCATGATCTATACATACAGAACCCACCTCCTTTCCAAAATGGACATTCCCTAAATAAGTTTAATCTGAATATTCTAAAAAAATTCTCTGTGACTAATTTTTTAATAATTGGTCTAATTTTTTCGTTTAAATCGTTAACGTTTTTGAAAGTAATGGATGTTGATTCATCAACATAGTTATTCAAAAAATCTTCATAAAATTCGTTTTGAAATGGAGTTCTAGTAAATTGATGATAATTCGAAAATTCCACAGCTTGTGGTGGTTTCTTTTCGTACCTGACTATAATGTCATCTTCGGCGACATGAAAATCAAACTCGCTTAAACTATAACAAAATCCGAGAAATAATAAAAGTAACACGCACAATGATGGGGCTTTTGTGCATATACTTGATTTCATTTTGAAGTTTTTCTTATCAAAGTGAAAAATATAGGTTAGCTGAAAATGATCGCTGTCAAAACTGTCAAGGAAGCCTAAACCTATTCACAAGTTCATTGAAGGAAAGCAGTATGCCAAACGGCCTCTTTATCTTTACGCCATCAGAAAATGCCAACACACACTGTATGCACGTCAAAGAGAAGTTTTCACGCGATCTAAGATGTAACTTGAGTAACTTGCCACCGTGTAATTTTCTACTGTGCAAATTTCACCTTCTTTCTTTTCGGCAGATATCTGAAAAGACATGATAAACAATAGAAATAGCATGATCTTTAAGAAAAAAAGAATTACCAGAGCTAAACAAACATCCTAATCTGGAAAGATGTGTGGCTGGGAAAACGGCTATGGTTGCCCCGATGGGCCCGTCACGAGTAAAACATTACTAATCGCATAGAGTCGAAGAATGGTCTGCGTCGATCGGTGCCAGCATACTTCCTGCAAACAGCTCAGCGTCGGACGTTTCGACCGAAAAGGGCTGTTGAAGTCAAACTAATCAAAAGTGGAAAGAGGTCGGCGGTCGGCGTATATACTGCCTATGATGACGCGATTGAGGATTGGGGGAATAATGAATTTGATAAGTACTATCAATAATTAAAGATCTGATAAATCTAGGGCTTTGCTCACCCCCTGAATTGATTTCATCTCATTTACAGTGTTATATCTGGATTCAATAACTGGAGAATTCCTATTGTAAAAGATAAGGTAGTGAGTAGAATATAGTATGCACCCCCACTCCCCTTTTTATTGAGGATATATCTTAAGAGTGAGAGATGAGTGATCGTAAGCCATAAAAATAGATAAGCCCATCAAACGCTGGCGGAAACAGCTTCCGCAAGAGTTTCACGTCAAAAGTCAGCAATATATCGCGGAAAGAAAGTGATAATATATAGATAAGCAATTGGTTTAATAGATACGGCACACGGCTTTTCAAAATCCAATTTAGGAGTTCATTTGATTTATGCTATATAAATTCATGATGAATGAGTTGTTTTGCGCAGCTAATTATTGAACATTGTTCAAATTGTGCATTGACGTAACAGTATTGTGTATACGAGCAATAAAATGAATTTTATTGGTTAGGAAGTACCCATAAATTATCTTTTCAATTCAAACAAACATTTTTATATCTTTGTAACCATATATATATAAATTAATTTTGCTATATAAATACCCTACCATCCCCCAATTAACTTTGTTGTAAAAATTATCTTCTGTTTGGCACAGTTTTTCTTAACTATTCAAAAAGTGGCATCTCTCTATATAAACAAACATGTCTAATGAAAAATCTTATAATGAAAAGGATGTTATTGAAATATCCATGGAACCGGTAGAGGATGATTCCTCTTTTAAAAGTGTTACCGGACCATACAAGAACAATGAAGAACAAAAGAAAGGGGTTTTCCAAAACTTTTTAGATGGTTTCAAACCAATGGATATGGGAGAAATCGATCCAAATTTAACTGAACTTGAAAGGGCAGAATTTATTGCTTCAAAAGCTCCTTTAAAAAGATCTTTAAAGAACAGACACCTACAAATGATTGCCATCGGTGGTTCCATTGGTACTGGTTTGTTTGTTGGGTCTGGTTCTGCTTTAGCAAAAGGTGGGCCAGCTGGTGTTATTATTGCTTGGATTTTAACTGGTACCATGATGTATTGTACCGTTCAATCTTTAGGTGAATTGGCAGTAGCTTTTCCTGTTTCTGGTGCTTTCATCCACTATAACACAAAGTTCATTTCTCCTGCATGGGGGTTTTGTATGTCTTGGAATTATGCAATAGGTTGGTTAATCACTTTACCTGTAGAATTGGTTGCAGCTTCTATTACCATTGATTATTGGAATACATCTATTAATTCTGCGGCTTGGGTTGTTATTTTTTATGCTGTTGTCTTTTTTATCAACATTTTTGGTGTTAAAGGTTATGGTGAAGCTGAATTTATTTTTTCCATCTTAAAAGTTTTGGCAATCTGTGGTTATATTATCTTAGGAATTGTAATCAATTGCGGTGGTGGTCCACAAGGTGGTTATATTGGTGGTAAATATTGGCAAGATCCTGGTGCTTTTGCTAATGGGTTTAAAGGTGTTTGTGCCGTTTTTGTCACTTCCGCATTTTCTTTTGGTGGTACTGAATTGTGTGGGTTAGCTGCCGCAGAAACTGAAAATCCAAGGAAGACTTTACCATCTGCAACAAAACAAGTATTTTGGAGAATTACTCTATTTTACATTATCTCATTAACTTTAGTTGGTTTAAATGTCCCTTACACTGATTCAAGATTATTGGGTAATTCAGGTGCAGCGGCTTCACCTTTTGTCATTTCAATTGTTAATGCCGGAATTAAAGGTCTGCCATCTGTTATGAATGCTGTCATTATGATTGCTGTTTGTTCAGTTGCAAATTCTTCTGTCTACGGTTCGTCAAGAACTATTGCCTCAATTGCTGAACAGGGCTTTGGACCAAAAATTTTAGGATATATTGACAGAGAGGGTAGACCGTTAGTTGGGGTTGCTATTTCTTTAACCATTGGTTTGCTTTGCTTTTTAGCAGCAACTCCTAACCATAGTACCGTTTTTGACTGGATGATGTCAGTCTGTGGTTTATCCTCTTTTTTCACTTGGGGATCAATTTGTGCATGTCATTGTAGATTTAGAAGAGCATTGAAAGTACAAGGTAGAAATACTGATGAACTTTCGTTCACCTCGCAATGCGGAGTTATAGGTTCAATGTATGGTGTGTTACTAAACTGTTTGATTATCATGGCAGAATTTTGGATTGCTTTGTTTCCAATTGGTAAACCTGCAAGTGCTTCATCCTTCTTTCAAGTTTTTTTATGTGTTGTAATCTTGATCGTGTTCTATTTGTTCTGGATATTTTACAAAAGAGACTTCTACTTTTTTGTAAAATCAAAAGATATTGATATTGATTCTGGTAGAAGGGAGGTTGATTTAGATTTGTTAAAGCAAGAAATTGCTGAAGAGAAAGCTTTTATTGCTTCAAAACCATTTTATTATCGTATTTACAAATTTTGGTGTTAAAGATTATTATTTTGTATTTTGTTCTTTTTAATTTATCTTTAATTTTAATTTTAATTTCACCTATTTTTTTATTTTATAATTTTAATCAAAAATCTTAAACTCTTGCGGTTGCTTAATAAAAGACATCCTGGAATTTGACCCTTTAAACTTCAAAACTTGTTAAAAAAAAGATTATGTATGTTATTGAATAATATTTAACAATCTATTCTGGTAAAATACTAAGTAATAATGAATAATTATGATAAATCTATGCTAATATTATTACACGAAAAAATAAATTACAACTAAAAATATAGATTGTGCAAACCAGCTACAATTTTTAAAGAGTAATAATTTATATATACAAAAGGAAAAACATATTGTAAAAACATTAATGATACCCTATCATTACGTTAACATAACATTTGTTTTCCAATCTCTCAGAACATCTACCCAACTGTTGTTCTTTACATTATGATTTTTCCGTCTCCAAATTTCAAGCATGATTTGTCTTGCATTCCAATACGTACCAATTCCAGTTTTAGCAATATCCTGACCCCATTTATTAAATCCATTTTGTAAATACAATGTCATTGCTTCACTTCCTGCAATAAATCCTTGCCAAAATAATGGAATGATATACGAAGTTTCTTTATTATTTTCTAAAATTTCTTGAATTTTATTCAAATGATATAACACCTTTTCAACCCTTTCTAATAAATACATTGGATTGACATCTTCAATAAATCTATAAAAATAAATAATAAGTGCATGATAAAATGACATAACATGATGATAAATACCTTCATGGCGTGGTGAAATAAATATCTTTTTATTATCTTCAATAGAATCACCAATACAATTACTAGTGTTGTCGTCTTCAACAATTAAAGTCCACTCTAATTTCCATGTCAATAACTTATATTCTAACTGAGTCGCCAACTCATCAAAAAATGGTGGCAATAGTATATTATGGTCCTCGTGATACTTCTTAAATCTAGTTAATGGTACAATTTCACCAAACATTAAAATTAAAGAATTTGGTAATCCATAGATGGCATCTGATGAAACAACTTTATCCTCCAATTTATTTTTTGAGGGTTTAAAACTTGTTCTGGTAATATCAACAAAAGCAGGAATATCTAAATCACCACTAATTTGATCATTATTGAAACTATTTTCATCACTATTAACTATAAATTCGATCCGAACTTTACCATTATCCGTGATTTTTTCATTATATTTACCTCTTTTCAATGATGAATTTCCACTTTTACTTCTTGAATTATAAAATGAGCCACCTGATGATACTGATAAATTGTCAAAATCGGGCCTATTCGAGTTTACTCGTCCAGAAAATTTTTCACTATCATTAAACTTTTCATTGTTATCATCATCACCATTGTTTGTCGTGCTATTTGTCTGAGTGGCCCTACTATTTTCAATTCGTGAACCCCTGAAAATACCACGAAAATTGCTCTTGTTTAATTCGTCGAGTTGTTCCTTGGTTGGTTTTGATCCAGTTAAAAAATTCTTATAATTTTTTTCATTCAAGAACATCTCTGATTTTTGAATATTCTCTAAACTTGTTGAATCTTGGATCAATTTTAAAGAGCTAAAAATCCTATGCAAGATAATAGCTTTCGATGATAATTTTCTCTTATGTAACATTTTCTTTTCAATAATTTTTTCACAGTGATCCAAATGTATTTTGCATGAAGACATTGTACCCCAAACAACATCAATGGTAACCATAGATAAAACAGCAACTAAAACGTCCTTATATTTTTGTGATAAAATATCTTCTTCCATACACATATTTACAAATTCATTGGCTTGTCTTCTAAGTTGAATTCCAAGATCAACGTAATATTTCATTTCATAACTACCACGTTCAAATTTACTCTGAACATTAAAAGCGCTAACCGCTAATAAAGCGTTCAAAAGACCATTTCTAGCATTAGATGTTCTGCCTAATGATGCAAGTTCACCAATGGCCATCAATGCTCTTGGAAAATAAATAAATTTCCAAGGATTTTTTGCTAATGGAATAACTGTCATCATATCTGCAACGTCTTCAATGTAATAGTTCAATAAGTATCTAGCCATTGGATGAACATTCAGGGATGTGGTTGGAATTCCAAATTTATCAATTGCCAAAGATTTAGGTAAAGGAACATTTTCTAATATTTCCATGATTGTTTGAGGCATCTGTATATTATTAGAAGCGTGAATTTTTATCTCACTATCAATCACAGGTTGGTTTATTCCTTTGAATTTATTATTCAAATTAGTAGTGGGCACAATTCCAGTATTTTGATTCACTCCAGGAGAACTCATATTGTTATTACTATTTATTGTACCATCTTCATCAACAGAATGTATGGAAACAACTTCTTCGGGTACTATCTGAGCATAACGTGGTCTAGCACTTGCGCTCATACTTGGTGCTGATGATGAAAATGTATCAGAAGATCTGTGTGACTTTTTTGATGAGTCCGTATAACTATTGTTAGGGCTAGCATTTTGATTTATTCCACTAACAGAAAAGTTTTGTCGGTTATTAGGATTGGAAGCTGAAGAGTCTTGAATTTCCATTGTATTTCTACCTTGAAATAATAAATGTAACATTTTATCATGTACAGCTTCATTGAAAAATTCATTGGTTGAATGACCCGTAAGATTGTTAACGTTATTTCCTCCTGCATTCATTTCTGTAGTAACGGAGTTACTACCGTTGCCGTTGTTATCGTTATTATTATGATTGGTAGTGGCAGTATTACTGCAACTTCCTGTAATGGCATTGATGGTATTGTTTACGTTCCCGCTTGCGGTGGCATTAGGTAAAGAAGATAATGCATTTGAACCACCATCTAAATCAAACATGTCCAAAAAATGGGTATCACCATTCAATGCCGAAGCTGTTAACAAGGCAGCATCTAAAAGTTCTGTACTTAGCCATTCATTTCCTTTGTTATTATTGTCAAATTGATTTGGAATTGATATTATCGAGTTTGATACATTTTGAGGATAAAACACATTTTTACTTTTAACAATTGATTTATGCTTAATGTTTTCACTGCTGTTAGTACGTGTATTATCTAAGTTAAAAGCTTTGATACTATGGTTTGGTGTAACTTCGGCTTGTTCTGTCTTCTGTTTCTTACTATTTGAAACTTCATTACAATTTTCAGTATTATTAACATTTTTATTCTGAATTGTTTGTTTCCTCTTCCTCTTTTTCTTTTTCTTAGACTGTAAAGTTTGACCGCGGAAAACACCAAAATGACCCTCGAGTACGATATCTAACTCCTTTGTCTCCATGTACTTATTGTGCAATTTAGCCAAATCTGTGTCCATTTCATCATAATACTTATAAGTTTCTGCATCTGGATATTGAACATATTCAATTGATCTTCTTTGGCAATATTCGACCTGAATTGGTTTTGATGGAAGCTGATAACCATATTTATCAAATTTTATCGGATGAGACCATCTTAATTTAATATCATAACCTTCACAAACAAATCCTGATTTTTCACAGTTCAAACATGTTGGTCTTCTTAAGTCACAAGCAATTTTACGCCGACGACATGTATAACAGCCTGTGAATGACTTTGATTTTCTCTTATGTTTTTTCATATTCGATGCTTCCTGGATTTCTGATACTTCGGTATTTTTCTCCAAATTTTCACTATCTGTTTTCTCTAAATTTGTAGTATTATCATCATTTATATTTTCATCATCATTCTGCGTTATCACTTGTGCATTACCCATTTCTTCGACGTTCTCCTTGTTGCAAACATCAGTGGTATCTTCTTTCATCATCAGCTATTTGTAAAAGTAAATTTTCGAGTTGGCAGTACTCCGAAAATCACAGGTCATGTATCCTTAAAAGTGAATAATTTTGATGCGGAATAGGGAGTTGGGACGAGCCCAAAAGAAGAAGAAAAATTCTCCAACTTCACCACACAGGGGGAAGACTCGCTACCTCTTTCCTCGAAAAGCTGTCTACTGTTTTATTTCTGTGATTAGCGATTAGCGATTAGCCAACTTGTCGGAGAATGTGCTCGTATATATATATATATATACAGATAGATATAGTAATAAGTTACTGATTGAGCGGATAAGCTGAAAGCATATTTTTTGCTTTGGAAAGTTTATTAAGTATAGTTTTAAAGAAGAGATTAAGTAATAAATATAGAGCATGGATAAGAGTGAAAAGATGGTAAACTATATATTAGAGATTAAAATTTAGAGATATATGGAAATATAGGAAATAAGCAAAAATGAACAATATTAAAAATCAAAATAGCTGTCTCTGATTCTTTTGAATATCACCACCGTTTTCCGGTTCGACCTTCATGTCTTCATTTGAATTTGAATTTGAATTTTTTATTTTCTTGCTTTCTTGTGACTATAAGTAAAAAAAAATAAAAGTTGAATAAAACACAGATAATAATAGCAAACCCAGCTAGCCCCATTCCTGTATATATAGTATTAAGGATACCTTCTTCTTCGATTGCGCCATGTTTTGTTGTGTAGTATTCATCTGTACCAGCGATACCCAATCCAATTGCAATCGAATGTTTGACAATAGTACCCATTAACAACCTTGCAACACCTTGGTGTTCTCTTGGAAGTTATGCAGATATAAAATTTTACCAGCAGGGAAACTCATATCCATTCCAAAAGACATAATCAAGAAACTGATGAATCTTTGAATCCAGTAAATTTGAGAAATTAGTTTAAATGCACTAAGCACGCTATCTATCTCAAATACCACTATAGAATCTAGAATGATTAATAAGGTTGGAAGGCTATAAATCAAAAGTACATAAGCACCAGATGCTACGAAATCCGCAATCATAATAGGTGTAAATTGAACTGCATGAAGATATGCGATTGATTTAAAAGGTTAAATAAAAACCAGATTAAGTAGAATAGTGGTATACCAAAACTAGACCAGCCTGCTATAATTGATAATAATGTCAAAGTAAAGCTTAAATCTAACGTTGGACTCAATGGATATTTAACTTTAGAATGTGAATACTTAAATGCGACCATCAAAACCACACCTCTAATTAATAAATAAAAGACGTGAACTTTTCCCCAACCAACTACAGGGCCTTGGTTAAATGCAAAGTTAATCAAAACCAACCCTCAAACGCCTAATATCAAACCAATTGGATCAAACATTTCAAACGTGATCTTAGGATTATAGGTGCCCACATTTTTTGGAATCATAAAATAGGCAGCAATAACAATTAAAAATGATACAATATCACTGATTTAGAACATTCACTTCCAGGTTGATCGGAGAATAAAAACCAAACCCCATAAACTACCTAAATAGAAACCCACTGGTGCAACTTCTCTGAACATAGTAAATGCAAGAATTTTCTGTTTAGGATCAGAAAAATAATGGCCAATAAAGCCAATAAAGTTTGGAGTTGCAATTACCATGGATAAACCTTGCATTGCCCTGCAAAAATCAAGAAATTTCATTGAAATTAGAATAACTTGCAATACCACATAGAATACACCAATGGCATGAAGTAAGATATGATACCATATATATATATATATATCTGTGACCTGGAAAGTCCCTAAACCTACCCGAATTCACCAAGGTACCAATTATTGAGGGAAATCATGCAGTCATCCAATAAACTTCTCCTGCATCATTTTCGATGCCAAAAGTTCTAGCAACGTAATTATATGGTATAATAGTCTGTGAAAGAAAACTTTGTGTCAATAGTTTTGTTACACAGATCAAGAAGACCAGGGCAAGTTTTCATAGGGTAAATATTTTATTAAATGTAGGGTCTGGCGTTAGGAATTTAGTCACATCATTTGGATGTTCTGAACCCTATCCAGCTGTCATATATTCGTCTTCTTCTTCATAAAGTGCATATTTTGTTGTTGTACGATGTAATTCCTGCATGTTTGGTCGAGGTTGAATGCGAAGCTCTAAATCTGTATGAAAAAAACAATTAAAATGCAAAGTATGCAAAACAATTTGGAAATTTTAAATAGCAATTTTTGAGATTCAGAAAATATCCATTTGCAATTCTTTTATAATTATATTAATGGAATTTCAAAATATAAAATCTGAACTGGTTAATGAATTGCACAAGATTAGAAGTTTTTTCTCTACTTTATATATAACGTTGTCGGTCAGCCGGTTTACAGATATGCAAATAAACGTTCTGGAGTTGCTTAATCATATAGAAATATATATATATCACGTGCGTGAAGTGTGGGACAGCAGAGGGTCAAGTGTCAGGCGGAGTAGGGGGGAAGTTCTGGGAAAGACAGGTTTCAAAAAGACCTGGTGCCATGTTTTTCTGTTCCTTTGCCCTTAGCTCTGGTTTTAATATATGCTGTCCCGCTTAACTTTATTTCAATAACAGTTGGGGGTAAAAAAAGCTTTCAAAATGCAATAGATATGATATTGAAACAGAGATTATCCTATATATGCATATTATGTTTTCCTATTGAAGACTTCTAAAAGTATTCAAGGCTTTTTTAAATATATTTTCTAATGATGTTTTGCAATGAAACCCGTTTATCGTTAAGATTATGTTGAACGTTTACATCACATTGACAGTATATATGTATATGTGTGTGTGTGTGTGTGTGTAATATAGCCGGCTAGTTAGGCCTAGTATAGAAACTAGAAACCCTCGCTGAAACTTCTGTCGAGGTGACGTTTTCTAACAGATGTCTTCCTATGTGTAGCGTTTTCTCTTTATAGACTTTGTATAGTTTTGATAACCAGGCAAATTATTTACCTAAAGAGGTATTCTATTGGAATTCGGGGAGACAGCCATTCTCTTTAATATTACAATATATGTTGACATTCATATGCTTCCTGTTATATAAGTATTTTCCACAATTTCTTAGAAATAATTATTAGCCACCAAATTTCTTTCTCGTATCTTTAACTGTAAACGGTAAAACTCCGGTAGCGGTTGTGCTCGAGGCTGTGCAAATCGTGATATATACGCGATACGCCACGTAACTCAACCAGATGCCTATTGACTGGCGATCGACCTATATCGACAACGGTTTTCGCTCGGTGTTAGCACCACCGCTGAACATTTGATGGGCCAATAAGGACTTAAAACCAGTATCTCCTGCATCATAAATTTCAGAACCCTCTTGGTGTTCTAAATATGATTTTTGGTTGATTTCAAGCCTTTTTTACCTATTCCTTTAAATCATGGGTATTTTTTTATAACTAAGCGATCCTTCATCTACTAAGAATCCATTCAATGAGTTTGCAAAAAGTTATTAAATCCGTTGCAGTTATAGGTGGGGGGCCTGCCGGTATAGCATGCATTAACGAACTAGCCCATGTTTCCAAGAATGGGATTTCAACATTAGAGAAAAATGAAAAACCTATTAATCCTGCATTTGATAAAATAGTATGTTTTGAACAAAATGGTAAACCCGGTGGGGTTTGGAATTATTTTTCTGAACCTGATCCGAAATTACCACCTTTAAATATACTCAATGGTGGTAAATATGATAAACCAGATGAAATATTCCAATTTTCAAAATTACCGAAACCGAATGAGCTCATTCGGGCAACTGTTCACCATCCGTTTGTGAGATTATCACACAAAGATTTAGAATCAGAATTAAAATGGAATAAAAATGCAGCTTATAGAGACCTATTTACAAACATACCTGAAAAATTCATGAAATTTTCATATACCCCCTATCAAAATATTAGTAAGGGTAGATTTTTGGAACCATTGATTACATCAACGGATATTAAGAATTATTTAGATTCAATTATTAATAAATATGATCTTTTAAAATATTTTCGTTTGAATTCAAGTGTTGAAGCTGTTGAAAAGGATAAGAATACTGATAAATGGAAACTTACCATAAGGAAAAAGCCTAGATTTTCTAAAGTTGAACAATGGTACACGGAAGAATTTGACGCTTTAGTTGTTGCCAATGGGCATTGTAATGTTCCATTTATACCAAAGATTGAAGGACTAGCAGATTTTGTTGCGAAATATCCTGATGTTATTAGACATAGTAAATCATTTAGAAATGTTAAAGATTTTGAACAAAGTAATGTATTGTTATGTGGATCAGGCACTAGTTCAGCAGATCTAGCACAATATTTATCACCAGTTGCGAAATCTGTTACTATTTCTCAACGTTCTGAAAGTGTCTATGAATGGATCAGGGAATGTTTTAAGAAAAGTCCAAATATTAAATTCAAACCTAGAATTAAAAAATTATTACCAGAAAGTAAATCTGTTGAATTTGACGATGGAACAATTGGGCAATATGATCATATAATTTTATCAACTGGTTATCATTATCATTTCCCATTTTTAAAACAAGTTGATGAATATGTTAAAATTTATAATGATAATTATCAATCTCAAAGTCCAATCTGTAAGATTGGTAATCTTTACCTCTACACATTTTCAACTAAGGATAATAGCTTAGCAACAGCTGGTATACCAACTATTGGGTTGATGTTCCATGCAATGGAATATTCTGCTGTTGCAATTGCTGGTATCTTTTCTGGTTCTAAACAATTACCACCGTTGGAAGCACAGATTAAATGGGATGACGGTAGAACAAAAGTGGATAAACCCGAAGTCCCACATAGATATCAAGGATTTTTCACTGAAAAATTGGAGGAACAGTTGTTAAATCCATTGTTTGAATTTGCACCAGAGGGGAGAACAGTTCCACTTGTTAAGGAGAATTTAAATCCAAAAGAAGTGGATGCATCAAATCCAGCCTTAGTTAAGGCATATTTGGCATTGCAATCAGGTAAGTATACGGCTAAAGATTTATTGAAATAGAAAAAAAAATGAGTTATAATAAGTTACATATTTGGCAATTATAACATATAGATTTACAGGTATTCTAAAATATATTATGTAGTTTATTTATTAGTATAAATTTTTATCTGATATTAGTTAAGATCTAAGTAAAGATATTATTATCCCATTGTTCCCATTTCTTACGTTGTAATTGAACAAAACATACTAAACCAAAGCACGATAGTATTATCAAGGATATAATTTCAAGGAGCCTTCTATTCCAAATTAATACCAAACCGGTAGGTTCATACATGTTATTATCAGCGCTATCAACAAGATCCGATTGACAATCAATTTCTTTTTCCTTTTCTTTCTTTGCGTCTTCCTCTACATCAGATTCGTCACTACTTTCTAGATCATTTATGACACCAACACAACAATTTTCCAACATTTCCCAAGCTATATCCGAATGTCCAACATCATCGAAAACCCTGGTTGCATCAACACCTGCGCAATCTAGTAGGCATTCTGCACCACCGGGATGGACTTCAATTAGACCAACAACATCAAAAATGAAACCATGAATCATCATCCATATTCCATCTGGCTTTTCACTAATTTTTAATTTATTTATATGAGTGGAAGAAGGAATTATATGTTTTGACAGTTCAAGTTTTGAAATTTTTCGTAGTTTACTTGTATTTGTATGTAATAGTTTATACTGAACTGAATTTACATCGATTTTTTCCCGATGTCTCTTTGTTCTAGTTTTCGATTTGGAAGTTGAAGATGAAGTTGGTTGTTGTTTTGCTGATTTTTTAGATTTAGACGTTCGCTTAGAAGACTTTTTAATGGTTATAGGCTGTGTAAATGGTACATTAGTTGTGGTTTTTGATATCTTCACTTGAATTAAACCTAAGAATAGCAGTAATTTTGTAATAGTATCATTCTCGTTTGCCCATGTAAATAATATATTGCTGTTTTTATAATTATCATCGTTTTTATCAGTATTGTTGTTATTGTCGTCAAGATCAACCGGTCGCTGTTGGCTTTTAAAACTTATGAGAGGTTTTGAAGGGGTGGTCGATGGAATAATAGTATTTGTTGGATTTGTTGAAGATATTAAACTTGATATTCTAGTATTATTATTGTTGTTATTGTTATTATTAGTTGACAATGCTATAGGTTTTTGCGTTGGTACTAAAATCATGATTAAAAATGTAGAAAAGGTGTGAACATAGAGGGTATAAGATATTTTTGATTTTTTTTATGTTAACTAATTTTTTGATATACGTGTAACAATTAAATGAACAGAATTGCAGCAGAATTAAGGAAAGGGAGGGAAGGTAGGAAGTATTCGGATTAGATCTAAGGGAGGAACAGGTAGGTAAATTTAGTACAAACGGTTTTTTTTATTTTTTTTGTTTTTTTTTTGGTAATATAAAAGGATAGTGTTCAGGGTTTTATATATAGCAAAAAAAAATTGATGTGAGTGATAGATGGTGTAAATGTACTTCAGATATATATATATATATATAGTGGGAATGGGTAGGTCTATTATAAGATAATGTGTAGCAAGGGGGGGGTTATCTTGTGTGTGATGGTTCTTGAGGGAGGGAGACGGTAAGATATCGGTTCTTTGATAGTGTTTGAAATTGCAAGCTTGGAAGTTAACGCTGTAGAGGGCAGTTATGGTGCAGCAGCAATATGGGGAGGTGAAGAGGACAATAGAAAGCCAGGAAGGGGGGGAAGGGAAGCGGGACTTCGCCCGCGTCAAAATCGTGCAGTGCGTGGCGAGAGATTAGCCGAATCGGCTGTTTTGGCTCGATTGGCGTCCCGCGGGTCTGGGCTCTGGGCTCTCGCCAGTGGACTGACCGGTGGACTGGCCTTCAGGGGAAGAGGGGGAAGAAGTAGAAGAGAAAATAGATGGGTAAGATCAAGGAAAAGAAACTCTATATAGTACTATATATATATATATATATATACATCTTACAGCCATGTACAGAATAACAGCCTTTACTAGACAGTCCGTCAGGTTCAACTCCTCCACAGCAGGCCCCCTCTATGACAACTTTCTCAACACCTTGCGCACAGACCTAAAGTCATGCATTCGGAACAAGGCACCAGCGGTTGAAAAAACAACCGTTAGAGGTATTATGAGTGAAATGAAAAATCTGGAGATAGAAAACCACGGTTCTCTCGTTGATGAATTCAAAATTTACGACCATTTAAATAAATTGGTGAAACAAAGACATGAAACTGCCAATGAATATTTGAAACCAGATCAACCTGAAAGATTTAAAGAACTCGCCGAAAAGGAACTAACTGAGGCTAAAATTATTGAACAATATTTAACCAAATTACCCGTTGCCTCTCAGGATGAAATTAAGGCTAAATTGGTGGATTTGATGAAGGCTGAAAGTATCACTGATAAACGTAAATTGTTCCCAAAGATTCCCTGGAATAAAATTAATTCAGAATGGAAGGCAAGTAAAGGTGCCGTCAGTACTGCAATTAACAATTTATAATTATAACTCATATATATAGAGAGAGAGAGAGAGAAAGATCTAGCTTGTACATAGTAACTATTTAATATTATTTCCCCACATTTTGAACCAAATCGAGGAACTTTTCTTTACTGATTTCATTGACCAACTCTTTCTTTTTGGTTAAACCTAGATAACCCTTTTCATTATTTATATCTTCCTCGGTGCTTGTCTGTGTCATCAAAATCGCATTGAACAATTTAATTACACCTCTTTGGGCCGTCTTCTTCAATTGCTTTTCATGTTGTAAAATTTGTCTTGCAGTTGCATCATCCTGAGGTAAAAGATCTTTATTCCTATTTGCCGTTAGCTTTTTCTTTTTCTCAAGTAATAATAAACGTTTAGCCTTTTGTTCTAATTTATCATCATCAAATTTCTTCAACTCCTTTTTGGAACGTGCTAAAATGGGATCTTTACGATCATATGCTTTCAAGTGCGTATCTAAAAGTGCATTCATTGCATTAGAGAAGGATTCTGTCTCCGTTTTCTTGCTTTTCTTTTGTTTCTTCTGCGGTACAGGAATGTCGTCTGCATCTTCTTCCTCTTTTTCTTCCTCCTCTGAGAATGATTCACTATCATCAGATTCTGACTCCCCTTCACCTTCCAAATCCTCTAATGCTGGAGCATCCTCTTTTTTTTCTTCAGATTTCTCATTTTCTATACTTCTATCTTCCTTGACTTCCTTGATAACCTTGTCATCTCTCTTTCTTTTAAGAGTCATCTTCTTTTTTGGTACATCTGTGGCTTTTACCATTTTTTCCTATAATATCCTACTGGATAATTTTTAACGTCTGTCTATGTTAACCCAACCAACACCATATAAGATATATACCATCCATCCTTCATTTCTAGGTTTTATAATTTTCAAATTTTCATGCTGATAAAATTCTTTTTCCCCAAAACGGAAACCCCCGGGAAAAATCCGACACCTTCAAACGTCGATTGACGCTCTTTTTAATTCAACGACGCGTCGCCAGAAGCGTCCTACCTTTTACCCCTCGCACCGCACACTAATCCTAAATCTCAAGCTCGCAAACACTAAACTGGGCAAGCGGCAACCGTTGCCGCTTCTTGCTTCTCGCTTCTCGGCAAATTCGCGCATCCTATATGAGTCACTTCTGGAAACTGCTAACTTGCGCCAACGCAATAAAAGGACCCAGGTATCCACCCTTTTTTCTCCCCTCCTTCCACCCCTCCAACTCGGGACATGCCTTCTTTTTTCCTTTTTTTTCCTTTTGCACAGACTTTTAAAACAACAAACACAAACAAATAAAAAATATTTACTCAGCAGCTGCTTCTACTTACATATACAAATCTACTATCTACTCTTATTACATTTTGGTTATCGTGAAAAAAAATTATCTATCCAAAATGTCAGCTTAAATCTACTGTTTGTTTTAACAAATTAAATTATTCAAGTTTTTTTTAAAATATTTATTATCAATAAAATAATTTTAAAAGAAAATATTACATATTACAACTTATTAAGTTTATTGTTTTTACTTCTTTTTTCTATTAATTACAGATCACATCTAAATTAGAAAAAATTCTATTAACCACCCCTTTAAAGTCTATTATTAAATCTATCAAAAATGTTCCCGTGAAATTTTCAAATTATCTCGTCCATCATGACGTTCCGTTAAATTATCAAATCAAATTAAATTAGATTACTCATTTAAATTATTACTATTACTATCATACTGCTATTAAATTAAGTCTACTATTTTATATTATTAAGTTTATTACATTATATTATTACATTATTTATTGAATCATTATCAACGTATTAAAATTGTCAAAAATGTTACTCGGTGAAAATATGTTTACTAAATTCACATCTCTTGATGTTGAAACAAATACTAATCATGCTGTTGATTATATGTTACAAGAAGCTCCTAGATTAGAAAATAATGATCTATTGTTGGAAAACTTGGATTTCGGTTTAACTTCTGTTCCCTCTCCACCTACTGACGGTACTATTAGTCCTGTTGCAATCACATCTGATACTGCACTAGAACCTTTTACTGTTGACTCTGATGTTTTTAGTTCAGTGTTTGCCTCAACTACTGATCCCTTGGTAGCATCTACTGAAAATGTCAACATCATGGATGATGAACTGAAGCAAATGTTTGATTTTGTTGATTCCACTACTGTCTCTGTTCCTTCTGTTAAGAAAGAAGAAGAATTTGAAAAAGAACTGGAACAAGCAATTGAAGAGGAACTTAGATCCAACTCAACACCTTTACTTTCTACTTCCGCAAAAGGTGTATCAAAAAGATCATTTTCTGCTGCTAACTTGGAGGAATCTTCAGTATCTTTCAAAAAGGATAAGTTGGGATGTACTCAATACAACAGAAAACAAAGAAATGCTCCATTAGAACCAGTTGTTCCAAAGGGTAAAGATTTGGCGTCAGTGAAAAGAGCTAGAAACACAGAAGCTGCAAGAAGATCGAGAGCTAGAAAAATGGAAAGGATGTCACAATTAGAAGATAAATGTGAAGTCTTATTGAAGGAAAATGAAGATTTAAAAGCTCAAATTGCTTCATTAAAGCAACTCTTAGGTCAATAAATCCTTATATTCTTTATAATTAACAATTCTAACCGCTTTTTGTGCTTTTCCCTTTGTATCATACCTTAATTTTCAAATAATTTTTTTTCTCTAATAAACTATTGGTTAATTTTTATAATTCTTTTTTAATCCTACTTTTTAATCATCAAATGGTATTCAAATAAAGATAACATCAAAAATTGCCAGTGTACGAAAAAATTCAAAAAATCCAAAAAATTTAAAAAATCCCAAAAAATCCAAAAAATCCAAAAAA